>RJWH01002223.1:0-255799 GCA_004363575.1 Solenodon paradoxus
TTTTTTTTTGTTTTTAAAATTATGTTAATTTTCATTTTATTCTGATAGATCTTAACTGTTTATTTTGAATATCCAAGTTTCCTACTATGAATATATTTTACCTTTAAGAAAAAAGGCATACTTTCTTTTTTTTTCTAAAAAGAATATGGTTGTACAGACAAATTTGAAACCAGCAGGTTCACCTACAGTGTTAGAAATTTGAATAGCAACTTCATGTTAATTTTACTCCAATCCAGATTTGACAGTGTCTACATCACTACACAATTAAGCATGGGTGTCACAGGTTATTTTCAGATATTGCATGCTCCCTTGTTATTTTTTAAGAGAATTTGTGTTCTGGGATAAAGCATTTGGTAGTTCAGATTATAAAGCAAATATCTAAAAGGAAATATCTAGTAGTGTCCGTCTTTTATTCAGTAGCTCTGTTGTAACTGTTGCCTACTTTTGCTTTAAACATTTTTTTTTTCTTTTTTGTGGAGGGGTCACCAAACACTCTTTCAAGTTAAAGCAAAAAGGTCACTGTATCTATCTGTAACTCGCAGTAGCTGCAGTCTTTCAAATCCACATTTCATTTCAAAAAGTTCGTATAACAGGTAGACCATTTTACAGCAAAAACAAACATGAGGGAAATGAAACAAATGCCACACATATAAATTAGCCATGCATAAAACTTTCTTTTTGCTTTTGTCCTGCCAGCCTAGAATGAAGCTTTCACTTAAATTGGTCTGAAACAGAAAAGATAAGATTTAACTTTACATAAGCAGATATGGCTACTTTCCATGATCGCCTGAAAAACTAAAAGGGAAAAAAAGACCAAAGAGAGGTTTTTCTAAGAACCATAGGGAATGAAGAATCAAAGAGCACACAGAGCTGTGGAGGGTTGGGGGAACCATGACATAAATGAAGAAACAGACAGAAAAGTTTGGTTTAGTAAGGAGTAGGTGCAAATCTCAGACATATTTATTCTTGACATTCATACATAGCATATTTAATATTTATTGCACATAGTAATAAGAGTAAAATAGAAGGAACAGAAAAAGCAAAAGAACAAAGGCTGTCAAATGTTCTACTTTATTTCCTGTCATTAGCTTGTATCCTTTTAGACTCTAATGAAATATATGGTACCCCTACTTTAAATGATAAATCTAAAATGTAAACATACACATTTACTATTTCTGGAAAATCTAGCTTTTACTGTTGGCACTCTTCCTTTGCAAGATGTTTATTGGGGACAGATAAGCATATCTTTAGTGAGAAATGACAAATTAACATGTATCGAAGACTGAGAAGAAAAGATCTAGATGGTCTCTAATATCCTAAGAAGAGGAGGGAAAAAGTATTTGCAGGGAAAGTACCAGTCCCAACACAATCCTCATATTTCAACAGCAGAAGGAAGTTCAAATAGTTTTGAAGTGCTTCCTTCAGGATTTCACTGGGGGTGTCTTCTTTATAAAGTCACTAGGACTGTCATAAATGCCAACTATGAAAGAACATGATGTAAAATACAAAGACTGAGAAAATTCTTGACTTACTTTTAAAAACCCATGTAGAGGGAAAAAGTCAGAACCTCTAGCTGAAATACAGCACAAGGTCAAGGGACAGTATCATTCATGTATTATTTACAGCTGAGAGTGTTGCTAGCTAGACCAACATGCACAAGACATATGACAATGTTGCAGAAGTCAGCTGTGGATCAGGTTCTAGAAGAGTTGAGGTATTTGTAGGAGAATATAAATATAAGCTACAATTGTGACTGGAAGAAACTAATATAAAACATTATGACTCTTCCATAAAAGTGAAAACATAGTATTTGCTCTTAGATACTTGTTACAAAGTAGGATTTTAGATGAGCTTATATTTGACTTGTGCAGAATTTATTTGTTTGTTTGTTCACTTATTTTTATCCTTTAACCCAACCCAGGTTACGATCCTCTGTCCTTGGGCTTTATATGGCCTGCACATTAACCACCGAGCCACAGGGGTGCACCACAATTTAAAATGTTTCGTTGCTGTCAGCAAAGGCACACTAACACAGAGAAAAATGTATATATCATACTATTTTCTAAGCAATAAGTTTATATTTATTTTAGAAGAAAAGGAGAAATGGAAACAGTTCTTTGAGATGACTTGTAAGAGAAATTGATAAATGCAGGAAAGAAAAAGGTAGACAAAGTGGCATCAAACCACAAGGCATGTGAACATTAATATATTATGATTCAGGAGAGTTACAGATCCAGTTGTAAAATATATTGACCAGGAGGAGGCTGTGGTGATGATCTGTATGAGCATAAGAGTAGTAGACCAATAGCATTAATGGTCTCAGTCCTTCTTCCTTCTCTAGGTCCGTGTCCATTGCTATGTGACTTTGCAACTCTTGTCTTGGAAGGGAAGTATTTTCCTTGTCTCTTGATCAGAGGATGGCCATGTGGCTTGTTTGACTGATAGGATTTAGAAGATATGACTAAGTAGAAACTAGGAAAAGTGCTTGTACGTTTCTCCTTGTGCCTTTGCCCTGTGGCATCACTACAGCATAACTGAGCTAATCTGAATGATAACCCAAACAACCTAGCCACAGTGATTATAGATCAGCCAAAGATGCAAGTAGACTTTGCCTGGATTCCAGAGATGCTTAGCAGCAGACCCCAGTTGAGCAGTCTGTTATATGCCTTTGAGCAATTGTGGTTGGTCTTCATGGGACATTTGTGCCTTGTAGAAAATCAATCTCTTGGATAAAATGATTATACTTGTAATATCCAAGATGAACAAATGATTTCTTATGGATAGTTAGAGTTAATCAGATATTTTTGTTTATTTGTTACTCTGTTTTGAATAATTGAAAAGGATCAAGTTTTCAAAGATTTTCATAAACATGTATTCTAGTGCAGACATCAAATATTTGAAATTTTTTATCCAATGTGTTATTAACCATCTGTCCTTCTATGTAGAAGGTGAATATATATATTATATGTATACACATACATACATACATACAATCTCACAGAAATTATTTCATTTTTATGTGGAACAAATCAAACAAATTTAATCTGTTTTTATTTTAAAAGGTTTAAGTGGTTTATAATAGTTGACATTGTTAAGTGTTTACTGTGCCCGATATTCTGAAAGGTACTACTACTATTATTAATTTGCAATGAGAAAGCTGAGACTCAGAGAGGTTAAGAAACTTGCTCAGAATTATATAGCTAGTAAATATTTGAACTAGGATTTCAGAAGACTTAACACTCCACAATTTTAACTGCCACACTTCACAAACATGAAAAGTAATAGAATTAGTGTTTGATTTAGAATTACACTTGTGATTTTTATTTCTGTTTTTTAAGGCAGTACTTTAGTGTAAATATTTTAATCATTGCAAGTGCTTGATATTTATAATTCACTTCTTAATTTGATTATGTGAAAAAGAAATGTGGAGTTAGGCATTCGAGCACCTGTTTCTAGTTCTATCACTTTTATTTTTAGACTTTTTGTATAAACCATATTAGTCATCTCTGTTTTCATTTTCACCATATACATAATTGGTACAATAGCATTTTATTCATTGAAAAATAGTGCTTTGATTTCTTACATTAAAAATACAGAAGGATTGCTTGATGATGATTATTTGTTACACTGATATTTAATAGCAGTGAATGCAAGCTTTCTTACTTAATCTCATGATTTTGTAATGTATGGATAGAACACTGATCTTTCGATGGTGCCAGTCCCATCAAGACAGATGCCAGGACTCTGCACAATATTCATAGTCCCCTACTGTAGGCAGGGTAAAGAGTGAAACTACTGTTTTACAGCCGTAGTTTTATGATTTCTAGGCAGTCAGGACTAATAATACTACTTAATTTTCAAAAGAGCTAGAACCAATGAAGACAGAAGAGATCACTTTTATTTAGTTACCATTACTAACATGAGACAATTAGACAAGAAAATGTAGATGTGCTTAATGGGTGCACATTCCACTAGCATGGAGGGAAGATGTAGTGTAGAATATGCTTGACTTGGACTGATTCTTAAAAACCTAGAGGAAGAAAAAAGGTTAAAGGATGTCACCTAGTTTGTGGTTAGAGAAAATGAGTGCTACACATCATGAATTTTTGCTTCTTTTTTGAGCAGAGTTTTTCTAAATTCATTCTGTTATTCTTAAATATCTTGAAATGATCACGGAGTGGAAAAAGCACAGGGTTGAAGCGGAGCTTAAGTTTTTTGTGCCATGGTCCCCTTTAGCAATCTAGTAAGGCCTATGGATATTTTCACAAGATGCTATCTAATGCATCAAATACATACTTCTATAATGCAAATTGATTATAATGAAATGCAATCCAATTATTTAAAAATATTGTAATATTGTACTGTATGTTTTCTTTTATTAACACACTAGCTGGACAAGATGCTTAAAATACAGGAAAGTTAAGCTTTACAGTTTAATGATGTAAATATGAAGGCCAGAATATGAACATTAGGTATGGGATGGTCTGAACTAACCTCCTTCCAAGAATTAGCCACCGACAATTAGAGCTGGAAAGTAATTTAAATGAGTGGATCATCGGAGTGTGAACCCTCAACCTCATTATTTTGATTGAACTATGAAGACCCAGGTCCAGATATTTCTAAAGAGTGTTATAGGCAGGAAGATTTCAATCATGTGATCTGGCAGGGAATTTTAAGTAGACAAATATGTAAATAATAGCTTAACATATCTTTTTCAACTTTAAATTGACATGAAAATATATTATTTCTATTTTTGACAATTATAAACTGAGTATTTGTGCCCTCCCACCCACAGCCACCCCCTCGCCCACCAAATTCATGTGTTGAAGGTGTAATCCCTGACTTACGGTATTTGAACGATTTAGGTTTAGATGATCTGTGGTCGCCATGATGGGATTATTGACTTTATAAAATAAAAGCACAGAGCAGATCGCTCTTGCTCTCTCTTTCTCTACCATGTGATAACACAGAAAGAGTGGCCACCTGTAAGCCAGGAAATAACCCTCACAAAACACCAGATCTGCTAGTACCTTGATCTTGGACTTCCCAGCCTCCCAAACAGTGAGAAATATCTATTGCTTAAGTAGGTTGACCATATTGCCTTGAGACAGGAATGGGTCACTGGGATGGCGAAAACAGGACAGGGTTATAAACTAGTGAATAAGGGGAAGAAAGGAGGCAAAGCAATCCCAGTAGGAGCAGAGACATCAAGCCAGTAAGAAGTAAGTGCTATGTCATGTTCTAATAATGTGTGGTCCAGTGTGAGTTCATACAAATGGCTAGGGCCAGTGCAAGGAATTTTGGTACATTAGTTGAAAATCAGCTTTGGTGACCCTATAAGCCCTGTTCAAGATGTCCTACCTCTTTAATCAATCTAGCATCAGAAATGCCTAATAACCCCCACAGTGCCACAGATAACCCCCATAATGCCAGAGATAACCCCAGTAGCTCAACCTGCAGCTTACCTGCAGCTTGACCACACTATAGTGTTCTGTTTCCTTTGAAAAAACAGGGTAGGGTGGATGGGGGGATCCTCTTTCCACAGCTACAATTTCCTCAGAATGGCTAGAACAGCAGTAGGGCCCTGGCTCCCTGCAGTGAGTGTCTGTAAGGGCCATCTTTAACACAGGGGGAAAAAGGAAGCTGCTTTTGGGTCCCCTCAACAGTCCCCTCAAGTTGCTTGGGGCAACTTTGCCTCTTTTGTCCCACATCAAAGATGACCCTGATTTATTAAAAATGGGACAAAATTGATATTATGTTAAAACAATGGGGCAGTTAGGAAATATGAAAAAATAGATGATGCTGTTTCATTTAAAACTGTATATACATGGTCAGCCTATGTTTAAGTCTCCCAGTCTATGGTATTTTGTTATGACAGTCCAAGCTGACAAAGACAATGATAGTCAAGGTACTATGAAACTGCTGATATTTGTTGTATACTTTTAAAATGAAAAGAGAAACTTAGAACTTCCAAAGATATGAGATTTTCTTATCCAATGTCATTGACCTGGATTAGTCATAAATCTAAATTCAAATAAGAGCTCTACTACTTATGTGAATTTTTTCAAGTCACTTTAACTTCCTGAGCTCAGAAATTTTTTTTTTTTTTTTAATAAATCTATTAAATGAAGACACATACATGTACTTTTAAGCACTGTTTCATTATCAAATGAGATAATGAATATGGAAAGGCTTTGTAAACTCTTAAAGTAAGTAAAATTAATTAATTTTATTATGTCTTTATAGTTGCATACTTAAGGAAAATGTGAATTTGGTGTGAATTCAAGTCAAATTCAAAAAGATTTGAGTTCAACTTGTTGTCTCTGAACTCAAATGCTTCTTCAATTACCTATCACCTTCAACAGGAGATACTGAGAGAAGACATGAAGGGAACTAAATAAACTAAAATACAGCAGGAACTAGAGAAAGGATACTACTGTCTGCTCTTTGCTCTGCATTTTTTTAATTGAGACAAAAATATACATTTAGTAAAGTGTGCAAAATGCAGATATTCAGATTATACAGCTTAATGACTTTTTACTTACGTAAAGATGTAATTACCACCTAGATCAAGTTACAGAACATTTTATACCACAGAAGCTTCTTCATGCTCTTTCTCAGGCATGATCACCACTATTCTGGTGTGTCAACAGCATAGATAAGTTTTGCCTGTTCATGAACTACGTATAATGAATCACATAGTATATAAGCTCTGATGTCCAGCTTATTTGCTTCATACCAGGGATATTCTTCCATTTTGCTGAATGTTATCAGCAGTTCATTGTTTTTATTCCATCTGGTTCAGAAGTCTACTAATTCAACTAATAATTTATATCTTCTCTTTAATGCATAAATTTGAAACCCAGGTAACCTCTAAATAAAAGCAGAGTTTTCAAAGATAGCTTACAATTCCCCTGTCTTTATAATTCAGAAAGAAAACTTCAATTTCTTATGGGTGTCCTTTCTCTCTCTAGGTCTGGAATGCATGCAAATGTAAATAATCTATAGTGTGAAACGAGATAATATGAACGTTTTTGTGGTCTTTACTGTCACCATCTTTGAGCAATTTCCCAGGACACCAAATCAACATTGAATCATAATAACCATTCTTATAAGCTAAAGACAAAAATATCCAGATCTAACTTTGACAATAGAAAGGCAGAAAATAATCCGAGAATTTAATATGAACCTCTTTGGGAATTTATGAGTATAACCCTGGTTCCATTGTATTAAAGATTGCTATGCTTGTAGAAAAGCTGAGAGACTGGAATCTGTTTGCAATTACCAAATCAAAATGCAGTTAACTAGTCACTGGGAACAAACAATGATGTCTTTAAATGCCCTTTTGGAAATGTAGAATTGGTAACGGGGATCAGGTTCTCGAGGTTCGGATGTTTTCACTTAGGAGCCTTCCTATGAAATATTGGTCTGAGGACCACTGCAATCATTTGTCTTGAGAGAGAGGTAGAGAGAGATGGAAAACATAAAGCAAAAAAACTTCCCTCTGCGCATTGGGGCTCTCTTGTTCTCAGAACACTTCAAAGGAAACTTTCCCTCCATTCCCCCAGTCATGTTCTGCCCTCACTTGTAATGTATAAATACATTTCAAATTGAGGATTGAATTTTGCTGGCACGATCTTTTTTCCTTAAAAAAGTACTACAAGAAGTGTCTCTGATATGGCTGAGATGTGTAATTCGGGTAGAAAAAAATAAAAACCTTTGCTGCTTATGAAAGTCCGAATGCTTTGTTTCTCTTGCCATAGTGGTATAGTTAACAAGATAAAAACGGTCATTTTCCTTTTCTCCTTGCAGGAACATTTCTCTAGTGTGTGATTTCCTAAATATTCTTTTGATATGTGTTAGCCGTTTTTTGTTTTTTCTAAAATAATTCTTAGTTAGCTTTTGGCTATAAGTTTTAATGAAGAGCAAAAACAGGGAAATATATGTAAACAGTGGCAATAATAAAGACAAATTAGTAACATTTTCTATATGATACATATTCATTACGAGGGACATTAACTTAGTAAAATGAATAGCTTTTTAAAAATAATAATAATAAGCAATAATAATTATTATTAATATCCTGATAGTACTGGTAGAGGTGGAAAGGGTAGTAGAATGATTTAAATTTGAGCAGGAAGAGGAGCATTGGGACCTGGAGAATTCATGAGTTGTTACTTAGAATGAAGTTTGATTCACTCTTGACACCATAATGATTATTTCAGAGAAGAACTTGTGTTGTGAAGGATTCCCCTGATTTCAACGGCCTTCTGAGGCTTATTCAGAGACAGTGGGTTCTAGAGGTGAATTAGTTGACTCTAAGCCTTTATGCAAAATAACAGAAAAGCGATATTCTCTAAGGAGCGCTTCCCTCAGCAAAGAGAAATAGGTTCTCTCCTAGTGATTGTAGGCCTGTGGCATGAGTACAAATGGAAGCCTTACACCATTTGTTTAAGTATTTAAACACAATATATGAAGAGAAAATACTGATTATGTCTTAGCCACCTACCTTGACAAATGTGCCTTAAATAATAAGCTGGAAGGTCAGATGAGACTTCAAATTCTTGGATTCCTCAGAATCCCAACTGAAGGTAGCAGTGTCAGAGGGAGCTGGTTTGGGTTCTAGCCCACTGCCGAGCCTGCTCCATTTCTTTTCCATTTCCAGTTCTTCCTAAATCTTGAGGAAGCTCATGAGTTTACATGAGGACACCTTAGTCCTATGTTCCAGGATCCATCCACAGTCCTTAAAAATGCCATCCCATGGCCAGCCACCAGGCCAAGGAGTACATAGATTGTTGACTCAGAGAGAGCCAAGTGGAGGTCAAACCTTCAGAGAAGTGGGCTCAGTTCCTTCAAATAATTTTGGGGTCATTTGGTCAGTAAATTCCAGGGACCCTGTGTTACAGCCTGATCTAGAAGGAGGGCCCTGGGAAGGGGCCCCAGAGAAGCCACTGGGAGGTGCATGTTTGGAGGAAGCCAAAGCAGAGACCTTTACAGAAGGGGCCCCTCTTGCTTGAGTTTAAGATGGTACTGAATAGTTCCTCTTGATTTTATATGTTAGGACTGATGGGATACCTCCTTTGATTTAAAAAGGACTGGGCCAGATACTGCAGATTCAGAGATGAGTAAGTTATCAGCTTTGAATGAATTGTCTCCTTGTGAAAGGCTGTTATAAAATATAAACATTTCTCATGACCACTGCATGTGAATTTGTCTCTTAGATGAGCTTTTTTTTTTTTTTTTTTCAGTTTGAAGCACAGTGCAAAAAGCCAGACCCTGGTCAGTACAGTCACTGATTCATGTTTCTAGTTGATGAACATGCTCTCCACCTAGTTATTGCTTCAGTCCTGCCTGCTCCCACTCCCTTTCTGCTGACTGCAATTTCTTAATCACAAACTGGTGAAAGGGGCCCCTCACCTGCTAGCCTGACTTGCACTAGTTCATGTGGGATGTAGAATCTTCTATAGCTCTACCGACCAGAATCTTTCTGAGCAATGGTCACACACACAGAGCTCTCCTGTGGTCTAGAGCAGGACCCATAGGAGATGGCCCCTGAGTCCATTGATTTCTCCATTTTCCCTACTTCTGACAACATTATCTGAATAACTAGACGAATCTGGAAGGCAAGGTTCTCCACAGATGTCTGGTCCTGTCTTTTTGACAAACTGAGGTCACAATAATGAGATTGTGTCTGATTAAAAGAGACCTAAAGGGTCTAATAACCAGATGCAATTAATCTTGAGTTAGATTCCAGTTTGGACAAGTCAATTGTAAAAGTATGTTAGGGACAATTGGGTAAAATTGAATATTATCTCAGTAGTTGATGAGATGAAAATTTATTTCAGGATGGAAAGTGTTGGTTGAAAAAAAATGATGTTGACCAAAAAAATCCAATACTCATAAACCTCTGGAAAGACATGCCTAAAAATGTACACTGGTGGCAATATAAAGTTTTTATTTTTTCTAATTGTATATGACTGTATACTTCTATTTTAAAAAGCATTATTTTAAAATTATCAAAAGATGATACATTATGGTTCTATTTGTTTATAAAATTATTACATGCTTCTCAATCTATCCTTTCAGTATAACTCAGACCTGATGTGGATTCCAGAGTAAGTTGTGGTATAAAACTCAAGAGCTTCCAGAGGTATCCACAGACATACGATATTCATCTTCTACTCTCTTGAGTTTACTGAATTAAGGATTAATGTTCTTCTTTAAGTTTCCACAGAGAAATGATATGGTAACCTCCAATTGAAGAAAAAATTTAACTTTAATAGAAGGCATTTTCTATTGTTTAATGTGGTATCTGTTAAAGTACCTAATTTATGAATTCTCTCCAGAGCTCACTGCTTGGAAAACAATGGGTTCTTTTTAGCATTTATTTTTTGGGGACAGGTGAACTCTATTACCTATCAGGTATTCCTGTTATCTTGAATGCTGAGTAACTTAGAGTAAAATTTGCTTGTAATTTCATTACCTAATTATCTAGAAGTTTGAAAGAGTAATCTCTTTTCTCTTTACATTTTATTATTTCATAAAAATCCATGTTAACAACAATTCTAATTCCCCTTTTTTCTGCTTTTATGATCTTTTAAAACTCGTTTTGGAAGATGGTAAAGTAAAAATAAATAATAGAACTTCCCTACAGATCTCTGTAGAGCTTGCAGTCAGCTTAAAAAAATGCCAGACAGGCTCCAGAATGCCTACTCAGCCTACAACTTTTCTCACTCTGTCTAGTAAGGCCCACAGGGGTGAGACTCCTCCAAGTGCAATTGCACAATTGGATCTGATGGAGACATCACCAAATCCAGGGAAGAGAATCTCTATTCTGGGCATTAGGAACTGATAGAGTGATTTTTCTCTGGTCTTGACTGCTAACTTAGGATGCTGGGAGACATAAGTAAGCCAGTAATTGAAATTTGCAATGTGAAGTAGTCACATTTTATATTTAAAAATAGAAATTGAACTTAAAACCCATTGAATCATTTTATTTTGCTCTTTTCCGAAAGATGGATATTGGAAATAGCAGTCTATTCTAAGTTCTGAAGTCAAAGAGAATCAGATGCTGTAGTATAAAACTTCTGCAGAGTTTCATGAGGTAACCTTAGGAAGGTGAATAGGGCAGGATTCAGGTGACCATTGTCATCACTTCTAGCAGGAGAACAAAGCACTTTTCACTCTTACACCCCCTACTTACTTGGAGAGGTAGCAGGCTTCAAAAGACTTGTTTTTTTAAGGCTGCAGATAATTCTCATGTGTACGTATTTCCCTAGCATCTCCAAGAATAAAAAAGAAAGGATCTGTGTCCTTTTTAGTGATCACTATTCCACTGAACAGCATTGCAAAAGTAATGCTGTATGTATAACAAATTCCTGCAAAGGGAATAAACTTAGTTCCTTGCATGTTATTAGTGTTTTTCAATCAATCCCATCTTTGTAGTTTTATACAGAAATTTTTGTTGGTGGTGATACATTATGTAGCATCTTATATGCTGTTTTAGGTGTATTATGATCCTCCTAGTTTTATATTGCACACTGTTTTCATATCATTTCAGACTTTCTAACTACAGGGGTTGGAATAAGAATTCTCTCTCCTCCCAAGCAGAACTAATAAATTCAGTTTTTAGTAAATGATCACTGACTTTAATTAAATTAGAATTAACATCACATCATTTTAGTGGCATGAGATAGCAACCTGTTTAATAAGTTCCTACTCATTCAGAAGAGTCAATGAGTTTCTCAGGTGGGACTAACTCAGCACCTTTATAAATAGCAAGCACTAAATGGGGACACTGAAGGGTGACTGGATTGGGTTAAACTTCTACCAGATCAAGGACTGAGTGTGAATCCACTGCACTCCCACCCCCACTCCCAACCACAGACTCACATTCTACGCAAATGTCTGATAGCCTCTTTTTCTGATTTTCACATGTCTGTTAAAAAATGTGATGTATTCTCAAAACAGAAACAGATGCAAGATCTAATTTCTTATTTGAAGTGACAAAACAAAGATTTGGCAAGATATATATTTCACATATTTCAAGATTTCAAAAATAGTCATCAAACAAATAAAAGGAGAGCTAGTTAGCATGGTGGTCTTTCTCTGGTTTCATTTTTGCAAGAATCTCATGATGGTCTCTTGTCAGTGAGATAGAGATTATATAGAAATGTCATATGTAATAAAATATATATTATCAAAACATAATTTAAGAGAAAAAACAGTACATATTCTCTTCATTTTAGAGAATTTAATATTTCTACATTTTCATTTGACTTAAAACTGTCATCAAATCACATTTGACCAAATGAGTTTTTTTCTATTGAAAAGAGAAAAAGGTCAGAAATGAGTAATTTTACTCATTAAGGTCTAAGGACGTTGCTGTACAGAGCAAAGAAGTAGATGTAATAGCTTTAAGAAAGAAAGATGTAAAGAGGCATATTCTGATGAGTTTGTGTGATTGCGGTGGGTAAGTAAATTTGCATTTATATAGCACTATTTTTCAGATGAGACAATCGGTAATATATTTGCTACAGTACAAGTGAAGTGATGCAAAATCCATGCTAAAGAGAAATGATGTGGCACTTTTAAAAATAACGGCATTTGTATCTGATGAACATTTATCTATAGTGCCTACAATGTACCCAACTTTGGGCTAGGTAGGAATTTCTTGCTGTCATTTAACTTTCACAGTAAGCCTGTTTGGTGTGACTACCTCCATTTTTGAAAATGGGGAGACTGAGTGTCCAGGAAAAGGAAATTAGTCTGTCAAATTCGCATATTTGGTCAGTTGCAAAGATTGGAATGAAGACCTTTCTAAGGGTAAAGTTTTCATTTTTCCCAGTGAAATTAAGGAAAAATGCTGCATAGTTACAGAAGTCCTTATTTTTGATTAGTGCTTAAAGTTTGCAAAGTAATTTTGCAAGCTAGTTTTTTTAATCCTTCAGACCACTGATAAAGCATACAGGACAGCATGCTAGAGATGAGGAATGGTTGGGAGTTTCAGGGTCATGCCAACGTACGTGCATAGTTTGAGACAGAAAAGAGTTTGGCAGCACTGGGGGACTCGAGTGAGTACCTGACACTCCACTTCAGTCGAGTTCAACTGAAAAATGAGGTTGTTGTCTGTGCTTCAAGAAAAAACTGTTTTCTGAGGAAGAGTGATCTTCTTGCTGTGTGTTGAGGACCCATGGTCCTCTGTGGGAGCCTCGAATAGGGAAGGAACAGCACCAGAAAACTGGGGTAGAATCTTTGCAAATGGTGCTTTAAGCTAGCTCTACCCTTTCACCAGAGGAGTCCTGCTTTAATTTGCCTTTTTATATTTATCTCTCTGATAATTTTGCTTAAGAAAAGAGTTCTGTGACTTTCAAGTGTTTGAAAACTGCCCATATATCCCACATAGATTTTCCATCATCTTGAAGTTTTTGTATTTTTGTACCCAGTTAAAACCAGATTAAAAAAGAGACAAGAAAGGAAGGTGAAGCAATATGTAAGATTAGAAACTATTTTACACAATGTCCCATTCAAAATCCACCAGCTGGTTAATGTTTACCGCTAATCAGAAAATTAGCCAACTCTGTCTATGTTGAGACGTCTGATATCAAGCCTAATAGGTGCTGCTAATGTGAGCTGTTAGCACATCCCAACAGCTGTCCATGGAGCCTCACAAAGTCAGTGTAATACTGGAGGTTAGAATTTTTAGGACAGTTCTAAGTCTTAAAAGTATGATGTGCTGTGGAAGGAGACACATAAGTAGATCTCATTGTAGACATCTCTCAAATTATTAATCACTGGAGAATCACACACATACACACTTACATGCTCATTTGGATCTGATGAACATTAATCTAGTGCCCTGGCAGCACCTGAGAGGCCCCTTCCAGTATTAGTAACTTTGGTCTGTGCAGGATATGATCCAGGGCTCTTGCTCTTAGCGGACTCATGTGGCTTCATTGGATACCACAGTAGAAGAGCTGTCCCAGAGAAAGAGTCCCATCCCAGAGCTCAGATTGACCTGGACTGTCAATGGGGAACTCGCTGAAACAGAGAAACTCTCTGTAGAAAGATACTCCATATATGTGGGATACACTTTTAGTTTCTTTTCTGTCACTTCTGAGGTGATTCACTGAAGGATTTCACACACACCCTCAGTCAAGCTCCATACTACACAGCTAGCAATATGAGTATGTGCCTTTTTCTCCCACTCGTCAGTCAGTTTCTCATGAGGATAAAATCTGGAGTTAGTACTGAGCATGTCACACAGATGCTCAATAACAATCGTTGAATATTAAACGACCATATTAGCGAGCAGGAATGTATAAACTCTAAATTTTTCCTTGCCAATGCAAAGAGAGATAAGGGTTCCTCTTCAGGTCTTGAAACACAGTATGCTGCTTTACAACTTGACTATTATTCATTGTTATTTCAATTTCAAAAATATTTACTCTTAGCAGAATTGGTCACAAAGTTAGAAAGATGCCAAATTCTCTCTTTAAAACAAAATTTCTATTAGTCTTCAAGTTTTAGAAGACCCAGAGAATGTACATAATCTGCACCTACTTTACAAAGTCAGTTTGCGTCAAGCATTCCTTTTAATAACATGAGTGTTAACTGATCAAGCTTTGAGGGAAGAAGAGTATTGGAAGACCTTCCAAACTTCACTAATATCAATATCAAAAACCATCCTGACTGTTATACATTGCTTCACTACCATCTTTCTTTCACTTTTTCTCAATTTTAATTGACTTGAAAAAAATAGTGTGGTATCTATCATGTATGATTCAGTTTCCCCATTGGCATTCCTGGTCAGCCTGAGCTCAGGGATGGGACGCTCTCTCTGGGACAGCTCTTCTTCCATGGTATCCAGGGAAGCCAGATGAGTCCGCTAAGAGCAAAAGCCCTGGGTCATATCCTGTACAGTCCAAAGTTCTTAATCCTGGAAGGGCCTTCTCAGGTGCTACCAGGGTCATTCTGACCATTGCTCTACCCTGTACCAGTTGCTCTGGGAATCTGCTTTATTTTGTTGTTTAAATGTCCATTCCCTTTTTGGGGGGAATATGAAGGTTTAAGGAAAACATGACTATGTCCTTTTATAGAGTAATTTGAATGGAAAAATGAGCCACTCTGTTTCAAGATAGTTATATCCTTCTGTTCCTTAACTGATCTTACTTCTTTCTAGTGTGTGGGTGGGTTTCCATTCCAATTCTTTATAAAAGTGTGGGGAGGTGGGAGGGAAAAAAGGAAAGGATGGGCATGAGGGTGGTGGGGAAGAGAGATTATTAACAGAATATTTAGAGTTGCATAAACTTGACTCCACACATTTCTGGTAATTTAGAGGTCCCCTTCCACACTGTTTTCCAGAATGCTTCTATTCTCTTTCAGTGGAAAGCAGGTAAAACAAATGCTGTGGTTGAATCACAAAGCTTTTTATAGCTTCCCAGTGGAGTGGCTGGAACATACTGAAGAAGATTTTGATAACACATTCTAGAGCAGGGATTCTAAACTTCAGATGCCATGAGAAAAACACCCCCATACCAGCCAATCCCATTAGAATCTCTGGGAGAGGAACCAAGACATTAGGGTGCTTTAAACGTTCTCAGGTGATTCAAAGGCATAGCCAAGCAAGCATAGCTCTAGAGAGAGATCTAATCTTCCAATAAAAATGGTGATTGGGGATAATCCACTGAACATATTTTATGGCTTGCTTCTTGCTGCCAAATTAAGCTTCTTTTCATATATACTAGATGCAAAAATCCATCTGTTCCAAATCAAAGTCACCACAAGAAAATTTAACCAAGTCGGATTGTTTTCTTTTAAAAGTAGGCACATTATGTAAATAGCACAAAACTGAAACACTGCTCTTAGATGAGCTCAGAGACAGATAACACATCTGTGTGAGAAAAGAATACTATATATGACAGTTATAATTCATTTCCACCACCATTAGAAATAAATTGCTGAATCACTGATGATTTTAAGTTTCTTGACTCATACTAGATGATAGAAAACAACACGGTGTCTGGTTCTCCAAAGTTTTTTTCTTTTCTAAAGTAATCTACTTCTTTCATTCTTTCTCCTCCTTTGAAAATATGATATTGGGCCAATAGACTTATAAAGAATTGGAGCTAGAAAACCTAATGTCAGTCCAAAAACTATAGATATTTTAAAATATCTGTCATGGTTTTCAGTTTTAATTTTTTTGTCAATGTTTTAGAAGGCATGACGTTGAAATATTCAAATATTTGTCTTTTCATCCAAGCTCAGGAATAATTTCTTGTACTTTTGGAAATAGAAGGGTGGGGACATTTGTTATTTAGATTGCTTCTTAGTGGTGAGAAGGGAAGGCCTTTGTATTTAGAATAGAGAGGAGAAAGATCCTGAGGAGTGATATCAAAGTATTGTGAATCAGGCAATGAAGGAAAATACTATTTTCAGAAATTATTTGAAAAAGAGAGGCTAAACTTGCCTGATATATTTATGAATAAGTTACACATAGAAAGCCTGATTTGAGGATGAGAATTATCCTAGAAATGAGAATGGAAAGCACAGAAAATGACAATTAGTCTATTGCTGGTAACTATATTCTGTGAAATACCTTTCCTTTTCTTAAAGCATTTAAACATTGGAGACAGGGTCCACAGTATGTGCAGGGCATTGAGAAGGTCCACTTCAAATTGAAAGGGCTTGATCAGTAACCATCCAATAATCTGTCCTTACACTGGTGGGAAAAGATATTGCTTTCTCTCCACCCCTAGAGTCTTATTTGAATTATTAATTAATTTAGTCTGATAAATCTAAGGATTTTGCTCTTATTTTCTGAAAGAGAAAGGCAGGACACATCTAGAAATAGCTTCAAAACTGGGTTTAGGAATAACTTCTATTTTTTAAAAAATGCTTCTTTTCTCCTTTCTATTTATTACAATAAAAAAAGGAGAAATCTACTCAAAAGAAATGGAATAGCTTCCTCTTTATAAAAACATGAAATATTTTGGTTCCTTCCTTTCTGAAGAAGTTTAAATCTATATTATGCTTCCTTGGACTGTATCTTGAGGAGGAGGAGGAGAAAGAGAAGGGGGAGGAGGATTATAAAGGAAAGTGTAGACAGGAACAGAGAACAAGAAAGGCATTTATTTTGTTTTTGTTTAATTGTTCACATTGGTTGTTCCCCCTGGATCCAGACTGAGAACCCAGGTCCTTGAAAAGTACATGGACTGTACATCTTTGGAGGTGGTGGCTGAACCACTACTCCACCAGGGTGCACCAGTATGATTGTTAACATGATCAAGACCAAGAAAATTATTCATGTAAGTTTAAGAAGTTTCTGCCTAGAAGAAACCTCCCTTTGCTCACTCATCTTTAGATCCTTCCTTCAATCACTAAGGACATACAGTATGCATCTTCCCTCCATTCAGGCTGCCATTATTTCAAATATTTTCATCTGTAAAATGATGCATCATTTTGATAGATTCCTTTCAATTTTATGATTACCAGCCTCCAGAGACTCAGACCTTGAAATTGCTGCCTCTTGAAAATTTCTCTCATTCTTTCTCCCTCCTTTAGACTTTCCCTCCCTCGCTCCCATTTTATGACTTAAGGGGAGGTGATAATAAGAGAGGGTGAAGAAGAGAAGACTCTTGATTTGAGTTTTCAGGAACTAGATTGCCGTTACTGCTCAGTGACAGAAACATTCTCAAAGAAGAGTGGCTATAGGGGAGTGTGGGGGCTAAAAATGAACCACAAAACAGTGTTTAACAGTGCAAAGAGAAAGAACAAATAAAAACTGGGCACAAATTGTAGCTCATAACTTGTAACAGAAAATAGTTGGGTCAAATTACCCTCTAGATCTTTTTGTGTCTTTATCTGCGAAATGGAAATAATTGTACTTAACTTTCAAGATTGTGACTATGATGAGAAATATAAAATATTTGTAAGGCACTAACACATCCCAATCACATAAACTTAATACAACCACAGAAATTAAAAACTGTCATTCTCATTTGTACTTTACAGATAAAGGAAAATGAACACACTTGATGCATTAGAGTAGGGACCCTGCCTCTCTTCGTAGTCCATGTGTGTAACAGCACCCAACAAACTTCCCATAACTTACTTATCTGGTCTAATTAGAATAATGGCATCAATTTAGGCAACTAAATTTTTACAGAATTTCCAGACAGTCCAAGTTCCTTTAGATTATGTTATGAAAAAGAATGGGAGAGTTATCATATGGTCATAAGATCATAAATGTGTACTATTGTCCATGAAAGGTTTTTAATCCGGGCTCCGCGAGGAAAGAAAGCCAATCAGGCAAAAAGCCGAATAGCCAGGGCTTTATTGGGGTTTGCGCACCTGGGCGAGGTTCTTCCGTCCGCAGAACGGGGGCCAGGGAAGTTGCGCCCGAACAAAGGGAAGCGCGCTCTTTAAGCAAAAGAATTTCGCGGGCTTCATGCGTGGCGGTTGGGGATTGGTCCTGTGATTGCAGGTGTGAGCGTCAATCCCTCAGTCTGACGTCAGCCACCTTTTTTTCCCGGGTATGGCCGCCGTTTTGTCCCTCTGGGCCAGCCTAACACTCCATCCCTCATAAAAATGAAGAGCTGGATCTTTTTCAGGATAGGCAGGAAAAAATATATCAAAAGAATAAAATATGGACAATTTATAATATCAAAGGCAATACTTTCAAATAAAGACAAAATTGTTATTAATACATGTGTGCCCTAAAATACAGACAATTTTTGTAAGGCAAAAACTACAGAAAACGTAAGAGGGAATCGGTTGAAACACATTAAAAATAGGAAAAATGTAACACAGTGCTCTCAATATAAGATCAATCAAATGGACAGAAATTTAGAAAGAATATAGAAAATCTAATTAGTTAGCTCTTATAGATATATCAAATTCAGTACTTCTCTTTTTTTTCTTCTTTTAGAGGAAGGCAGCAGGCAGGATGAAGGCAAGCAGGCAGGCAGGACAAGAGAGGAGGAAGAAACTTTATTTCACTTCGTTAATTTCCAGTTCTCTCTCCCTGCCACCCCAAACCCAGGTTGCAAACCCAGGTCCTTGATATTTGCATGAACTATACCTTAGTGCAGATAATGCCCGAGCCACCAAGGCTTGTCAAACTCAGTATCTCAACAGAAATAATGTATCTTATTTTGAAAATGACCAGGAAATATTCATTAAAATTCCAAATTGTTGCAACAGGCAGCTGACATGAGCTGGGGCAGACAAAGGACATCTATATATAGCTGACAAAGTAGTAATGGCCATGAGGGCGCAAAAGAACAATCCAAGCAAAAGGCAGAAAGAAACCACAAGGAATGCAGAAGGGAAATTTTGACAAAGGAGGAATGTGAAACAATTGACAATTATGCAAAATATCCCAGAAGGGCTATCTTGAAACAAACCATCAGAGAGGGCACTGAGATAAGAAGAGGGACTATAAACCTGGCCCAGGCAGGGCCAGTGAGTTTCAAACTCCACCTCTTGGAGCAATTGAGGCTGCCAGTTTGAACCCCTCACAAATTTACTTCCCTGTTAACTATTAGATTCTTGCTTAACATTTTACTTCTCCTGTCTGGCATTTCTGAATTCTTTCACTCGCTGAGACAAGGTTTGTTCATCCATGCCACTAAAACGTCAGGTAATTAGGATTTGACTGAAAGAAATACCTCCACCTAAAAGAGGAAACTTTCATGCCAGTCTTTCTAAAACTCAAGTACTGAAGGACTATTAAGTCCCTGAATCAGAGCTGAGCCTTGGTAATGTGATTTTGTTCTTCAACAAGCACCCTAGAGAATTCTGATGCAGGTTATCCATAGAGCTGACTTGGAGAAATACTTATCTAAGTTGTTTTTGAGACACATAATAACCCACAGCCTGCTTAAATCTTCCCTGATGAATTTACTCTTCCTACTCTCCAGTTTTGTTCTCCTGTAGTTTGGTGTGTGTTCTCTGTCTCCAAGTAGAGTACTAAACTTATGTAATGGTGGCATTCTGTTGAATCTATTAGAACCCCAACAGAGCAGATGTTAGTGATAGTTTGCAGATTGATTCCCTCAAGCAAACATTTACTATGCGTACTTGTTATGTGTGAGGAAGTGTTTTTTAATTCTTTAAATGTCCTGTGTTTGGAGAGAGAAGAGTATTCACAAGTGTTTCTTTGTTGGTGTTCCTCGCTTGTGCGCCTTGTGTGTTTCTCATTCTGTCTCTCTGTCTCTGTCTCTCTCTCTCATCCGTCTCACACAAACACACACACACGTGCAGACACATATACTTACAGCACAACTGATGCTTAGGCTATTTGTGATGATAGATGAGCATGGAAGGAGAGGGGTCCAGACTGTGTGTGGTGCTGTGTCCTTTTTTGTGTTTAGTGTATGAACACCATGAATAGGAATTGGGTGAGCCTGCAGAGAAGCAGGCTTGAGGACATTTCCAGTGCTCAGATATGTGTAGGCATCTTCCTAATAAAAATAATGATTGGTTTTTCATTGTGCACCAGACCCAGTTCAGTGATTTTCACACACTATCTCATTCAATGATCACGACAGCTCTATGGGCAATATTACACCATTTCTGAATTTGTAGAAATGAATTGGAAGCTAAGAAAGTTAACTGAGTTGTCGAAGACAAAGATTTGTGTTCAGTTGCAGAAACCACACCTGACACTTTCCCACCCTATTTCAATTGAAAACACTAGGGACTGAGTGGGCCTGGGCAGTCTTTGGGAATGTTTCGGAAGGGAATTCAAACCTAGAAGTTTTCTCCATGTCTCTAGTGGAGAAGGTACTCCTTAGCTCTAAAACACAAATTCCATCATTATATACCCATTAGTTGAACCTATCAGTGTTTTCAACATTCAACCCTGACTCATTAAAAGAAAAACTAACACCCTTTATAATCTAGCTTCATTTTAAGCCTTTCTTTTCAGTCTTCTGGAACTACTTGAATTTTATGAAAAGTATCTTTCAAATATTATTTTTACTCTAATTGGAATGGCTTCTCTGCCTGCTTTCTGTTCTTGGGGAAAGAAGGCTATGACTCTCCTAAATGGATTTCTGAGGCCAGTTAAATCCCTCTTTTCCCATGAAGACCCTCAGTCACCAAGATGACTTCATCTCTGATCTCCAAAGGGTCCTGGGAATACTTCCTACTACTGCTGTGCGTCACAACTAATTGATAAAGTTTAACAAAGTCTTTGTCGTTTTTCTGAGAGTTTTGCCCCTTCTCCATTTTCTTCAAGTATCTATTGCCGATATGGGGCAGTAACTGGGCTTAGACATCTTCTCTGGTCAACAGGAGTTAGAGTTTGGTGCCTGTGAGTACAAAAGGAAGTGTCTCTAGACGTGGTGGGTCAGGTTGGGTGGTTCATTGTTCTCCCTGACCAAGAATGAAGTATGAGCTGGCATTCTTTACAAAGATTGTATGCCAGTGAACTCTGGTTTCTACTGGAGGAGGTCACTGATAGGAGTCTAAACTTACAACTCTATCTCCCTAGTTAAATGTTAAATCTAGTTGTTCTATAATCTCTTTCAAAATTCGTATTCTAGTGTTAAGGCTATGTGGAAAATCTGCTGAGTACATTTGCCCCTCTTACTTTTCTTTTGAGCGCCACTGTCCCTTTCTGCTCATGGTAACCTACATCCAGTCCTTCTAGCTCATCATACATACCCAGCTCCATCCTACAGTTGTTGCCTTAGGTTCGCCTCTTGATGCACAATTTCCCACACTCACACATTTCTTTAAGTGATCATTTTATAGAACAAATTCTCTTTTAAATCACTGTTTCCCTTGTTTTGAGTTAATTAAAAAAAAAACCTCATCACTCATTTTTTTTGCTAACATTTTTTTACATTCTAGGTTGCTTTCTTTTTAATCTTTCAGATTTTCTTCTTTAGGTCCTTCTTCATCTACCTTCTCTTGAAAAGTATTTCTTTCAATGGATCATCCGAAAGAGCCCTGAATATAATTAATTTGTTCTATAGTTATAATAAGGATTCATATGTAATACATATTCATGGCAAGAGTAGACACCATTATTATGAGGCTTTACATTTTCCTATATCTAATCAGTCTTAAAGTTTTCCAGACCTAACTTTGAAAGTGTCAGATGTTTTGTTGAAGATACTTTTAGTTGTGATTAAAGTATTTCTTTATGTTTAGAAAGAAGATATACCGGGTCTGGCACCAAGATACTGGTCTAATTTCAGAATCTTAGGACTCTAAATGAATGAACAAGAAGTTAATTACAAAATAGATTGAACAATACCTAGCAGAACCAAACTAAATCTAACTTTACTTTAGGCCTTTTGTAAGTTTTCCCAATTCACTTACAGGATTTTATTCCTCTTGGTAACTTTAATTCTATTGATTTATATATTGAAATGGCTTATTCGTTAGTATTAGTGAATAAGTTGGAAGTATCAATTTTAAGCATTTCTTTGTTAGGTGGGAGAGCAGATAAATATTACATATTATTCTTAAACCAATGTGACCACAATGACCAGTCTTTGAGCATTTACAAATAATGGAACTGATCCATTGATAGTCAAGTTCTTGATTTTCCTAGCAATCTGTAGTACAAGTTGACAGTACATTTATCAACCTAAAATCACAGAGTAGGTATAAATTCCTGAATTAGTCTATCACTGGCCTCATCAACTTTCTCCTCTAATCTTCTTAACATCATGGTAGAGGAAGAAAAGAACAAGGTCAATTTTAAGAAGACTGGGTGATAGTTTTGATTCTATTTCTCTCTAGAAATAGAACAAGTGCTAATTCACTAACTCTGGTACTTAATATTCTCATCCATCAGGTGGAAAAACTTGCAATAAGATATTTAAAAAATTGGCCTTATTGAAGAAATATTGCATCATAATGTTATCTAGGTTTAAGGTAAGCTTCGTTGTAAATCAATATCTGTGTAGAATCCATTGAGTTCATCACCACCATTCGAGTTCTTTTTTCACCATGCAATTGATTATCTCTACCCAATCAACCTGCCCTCATACCCTTCTTCTTGCAACACCTAATCTGATTTTATTGACTAAAAGTCTATTTTTGTTTGGTGTAGTTCATTTGTTTGCTTGGTTTCACTCTGTACTACATGTAAGTGAAATTGTATGATATCTCCCTTTCTCCTTCTGGCTTATCTTACTGAGTGTAATTCCCTCTAGTTTCATCCATATTGCTGCCATTGTCAGGATTTCATCTTTTTTGCTAGTTGAGTAGTATTCCATTGTATGTCTAAACCACTTCTGTACCCACTCGTCTATCATGAGCATTTAAATTGTTTCCAGATTTTGGCTAATGCAAATGTTCTTCAGTGAACATGTGGGTGCATGTATTTCTGGAAACTCATGTTGCTGTTTTTAGGGAAATGCTAAGGGGATAACTGAATCATATGTAATTTCCATTCTCAGTTTTTTGAGGACTCTCGGTACTGCTCTCTAAAATGTTTCCACCATTTTAACACTCCCACAAATAGTATGTAAGTTTCCTTTTCTCCAGATCTTCACCTACAATTTCAAAAAGATATTTTCTAAATGTATCTAAATTCTATGGCTGTCACGTGAAATTCTGTTAAGTAAAAGTAATAAATAAACAATTCCATGGAAAATAGGGCAAGTTTTTAATTTTCTTTGAGTTTTTGACATACCTTTAGTTGAGTCTAGGCAGATGGAATTTAAGAATGAGTAGAGAAGGGAAAAATACAAAAAAGAGGCAGATTTTATGAATAATCTGAAATTCAAAGATCTAGGAAATTGACCTGAGGAGATTTTGAAAGCAATGTTATTATATTACAATAAAATTTTCAGGAAAAATTAATATCAAATGTATTGTGCTTTGCCATAAAGGTTGCCTTATGTCAAAAATATGTATGCTCTCAGAACCCTTCAGTGTTCATGCTAAAATTGTGTTGGATATAAGAGCAATATGACTTGAATTATGTCTCCAAATAATATTGAAAGATTTTTAGTGTCACTATTAAGAGAAAAGAGCTCCTATGTAACTCTGTCCTGGTTGGTGAATAGTGTAAACTAAAAATCTGAAGTGAACTATAAAGCTAATTATAGTTATTTTATGAATGTTTCATATAAGTTTACAAAAGGCGAAGAAGAATCTCGTTAGTTCTGCTTAAGTAAAAACAAAATGTTTCGTGGTAATATTTTTCTTCCATCAAAGTTTGTCTAATTATCGGAGCTTAAAGATACTACTGTAGATTCTCTTAATGATCCTAGTGAACACACCGAGAGACTCAAGTTTCAAAAACAATATATAATTCTATATTCCATTAACTTGTGCATAATTTGAAATCTGGTAATACACAGAATATCATGGTCTCACTGGACTGATCATGGCTTTACTTATACTGAGGGAGAAGAGAAAAGTGGGAGTGAAGATGGGAATGAGGAGAAAGACCTTCATAGTTAAAGATGATTATATCTACTTGGGTGACAATATTAAACAAATGCAACTATGTGGCATGGTAGAAATTGAGAATCACAAAAAAGGAACCAAAAACATCTCTCATATATGCCATATGAATGAAAAACCACAAGTAAAGATCTGTTACAGTAATGACGCACATAAATTTCAGATATGTTACCTCAGAAGAATGAGGGAGTTGCTGAGATTGAGTCTTCTGTTTTTATTTACTCTTTCATTCTTTAAAAAAATCCAAAGCATATATGGCAAATGCTAATATTTGTCAAACACAGATATTACAGTAGTCATAGCATTACAGAAGTATGTAGCATTATATTATCTATAAATTTCTGAACATTTAGACATTGTTTGAAAATGTCAGTTCAAAATTATAATAAAGTAATTGAGGTGGATTCTCATGAATAATTTCTTTCATATCTCAAAACAGTAGATTTCTAAATGATTTTTTTCAGAAGAAGGTCATGTTATTATATTTGAGTCTACAGAAAAATAGTTGCTCTGAAATTGTTGGCAAAGTGAGGAATGACAAAATGGGAAAAATAAACTGCAATTAAATAGTAAAGTACACTCAACCCATATAGCCAATTTAATCAGCACAATAAGGTAAAAGGGTAAAGGGAAAATAAAATAGGAAAAGCTAGAAAATGTATTCTTGCCCAGAAATGAAACTTATACCATAGTATCCCCTTCCTAAAAATATCTCACTTTTAAAAAAATTCCTCTGACTAGTACAAGTGATTACATGATAAAATCAACAAAAAGCAGATTTCTAAATTAGAATGAGCCATATTTTTACAACAAAAATGATGTATACTCACAGAGAACAAAACAAAACAGACTGTACCAAAAAGTGAGCAATATTAAATAGAAAGTATCCTTAATGCTACTAATAAAATACAAACATAACATCTTATGCAACAATTTTTGTGTATATATCTCTATAAAACATGTTTCAAAATAATTTAAATGTAGTTGAACATACCATAGTTTAATAACCAATCAACTTTTACTATTAGAAATGATTTTGAAATAAATGCATATTTTGTTTGCTTATTCAATCATTTTCTTGGAATTTCTAGAGAACAGTTTGACTTTTTCAGAAAGTGAATAAAAACATCATTCTGGATTAATTATTCTGATAGAGACTACAATTGTCAATCGAAAAATCCATTCTTTTAATCTTTTTTACTACTAGAATCTGGCTTTTTTTTCTGGAGAAAAGAGTGCCAAATTACATTTTTTTAATCTGATTATTGCTAGGGAGGTGTACATCACACACATGATGTAGCCAGTGAGATTTGAGCTTTTGGTATGTAGATTACTCAGCCAGCAGACCTGATTAGTCCTTTGTTCTCCCTATTTCCTGCCCAGAACATAGTCTTGATGCCTGGTTGGGGTTAGAGTAAGATCTAAGGTAGAATCGTTTTATAGCAGAAAAACAACATTCCTAGAAAGATGAAATTATTGGTGTGACACAAATTTGCAATACATACATGTACTCACAATCAATCGTTGATTATGGTTATTACCAAGGTTCCTGCTTTCAACTTCTAGTTCATCTGCAAATCTATTTTAATCATATGACCAGACAGCTCTTATTTTATGATACTAACAATGTCTTGAATAGCATAATTTGATGTCATTAGAAAGTTAAAATAAGGTTATTTAAAATATGGTAGAATGAATCTGAGGGCAACTTTTGGTTTTTTTCAAAATGTGCTTAAAGAGCTGCATGCTACTCATATTATGTTTAGGCATATTCATTTCCTATTGGGCAAACTACGTATCACCAATCTATAAGCATTTTGGAGAGAGAAGGATCACTCTTCTGGTCAAATAGTGTGTTGTTGATGGTGACATTGTTTCACTTGAGTGAGTCTTGATTGAAAAGGTTCTTCTGTCTTTTATGACAAACACTACTCTTAGAGAAAGATTTCCTGTTCTTAGTTTATCAATATAAGACATCCACAAGTGATTTGAAAGATGCAGGAGGTTATAATCTTGGAAAATTCTTAATATTACCTTTGGATATTAGTAAAAATATTATTGAATTCATACCAAGTCTGGTTGTCTTAATGAATCTCTGAAGGAATGCCCTTTGGATTGAATTTAATGGTCTTCTTGGCTTCCTTTCCTCTTATCCCCCATTGCTCATACTGCACATTTTAGCTGAGATCACTTTAAAACATGAATAAGCTCCTTATCATTCAGCATTCTAGGAATGATTCTTTTTAGTCTAGTAGACTACTTGAGAAAGTTAAGTTTCTTATAATCAAACTTATCTAGTACTGTTATGACCTTATGCTCTGTCTTTTCTTTTTACATAACATATTGTTATTATTGACAATTTTAAGACAAAAATAAGGGATCATAAGTGCACATTGAGAAGGACTTGGCAAATGCCCAAGAATTTACCACATAGGGAAAAAGCAGATGGAAAAAGATATTAAAAGAAAAATTAGACCTTATGCTCCCAGAACTCCCATTCCATGTGTGGGAAAAGCTTCCTTTTTACCAAGACAGCTGGTAGAAGAAAAAGGTCCCAAAATAAAATATCTGAATCACCTGGGAAGCTTTATAAATATGTGGATCTCCAAGCCCCATTGCAAAATTTTTTTATTAGCAAGTCTGGCATAAGCCCCAGGAAATAGTAAAATAAGTTTCTCAAATATTTCAAAGGCATAACTGTTTATAGAAATGACTGACATTTTCCAACAAAATTGCATTTTTATAGTTTCCATTTTCTTTCAAGAGTTACTTTCAAGTAGAGATTATACTATTCTGTGGAGGTGTATATTTTGATCAGAGCATTTTTTGCAGAAAATTAAGACTGAAGTCCACCTAGTAGAAAAGGCCTAAAAGATCCTCACTTCATTCCAGAGGAAGTATTTCTGAGCGAGGTTTGTTACCAGCCATGACAACTGTTTTCCAACTTAAAGGATATATGTTACTCTCTTCTAACTACTATACATCCATTTCTTTTGAAGTCCTTAAATTGAAGAACCTTAAAAATCCTCCAGAAGCCCCTGACTTCAGAATTAGAAATCAAGATAATACAACACAACTTTCTGATTCTTTTGCCCGATTTCTGTACCTTTACTACCAGTTTAGCCTATCATCCCAGTTTACCTCACATTGGAAGAAGCCTTCAGGGATGAAATTCATCAACACTAAACCAAGACTTTATTCTAACAAGAAAGAGACTACCTTTTCTCTTTATAACTGGCAAATAAATGTGAAGGACCACTACAAGGTGGGTAAATCTCCTACTGATGTTAGATTTTTCTGTTGCGATGTGGTTGTAGAGATCCCAAGTCATATCTCTTGTAGGTATTACAATGAATTTTCTCTGAGGGAAGTATATATTCAAAACTGTTAGTTACACTAAGAGGATCAGAGGAGAGCAAATGAAAAAACAGTAGGACTTTACCCTGGAGATAAACTGAGGATGAGAATGTTCTTTGGGTCTTTCAGACTAGACAAGAGCTGATCAGTAGAATTCTCAGCTAATGAAAGCATGAGAACCTCAACCAGCTGACACACCAGAAATTAAGCAGAGAAGAAATCTTAAATGGGATAGGGAAGAGCTGATGTCCCACCATGGAGGAATCATGCTGGGCTTTTCTTAGGAATAGTCTGGGTCTGTGCTGCAGGATCAGTCCTCTGGAAAGAGGGTCAGTTTATTTTGTCTCTGTTTTATCCATTTTTTCCATGAACATGGAATCTTCAAAAAAGTTATTTCAAACTTTACAAACTAACCTGGATTAGTGGATACAGATATGTGGAGGCAAAAGTGTAGAGTCATGCATTGTCCAGGATTTTGGGGGTTAGCATGTGACAGAAGACATCTCATATTCATTTAAGATCATATATAGATTCGCTGAAAGTTCGTTTATTGACTCCCAAGCTAGAAAGTCAAGGAGACAGCTGACTAAACTCACTTCTAAATCTAGAAATACTGATGGTTTTTCTGGGCCCTCTTTCTATCCATTCCTCGTCTTTGCTTATTTTTTTCAGGATGGCAGCATTATCATCTCCTGTGATAGCCTTTCCTATGATGACAGAGTTTACCAACTGGCAACCTGCAGTCCCAGTCTTTTACCAGTCCTTGTTTGTCCTTTGCTTCATAATGGCAACCAAGCATCTAAATTCAAGCTCTAGGGGGAAAATATCCCAAATTTTAGGTTCTTTATGCTTCAGATGAGAAGAAAGGGAAGATGAAACTTCCAGGTTTAAGAAGAAAGAAGACCATCACTACGACAAGTCTTTTTATGAATTAGACAAAATCAATCTATTTCTTCTACCATTTAAGAAGATGGCACATGTTATCTAAATACATTATCACAGAAAACCTCATTATCAAATTCTGAAAATAAAGTTAAATTATTTTTATTATTTAAGGTAATTACAACAAAGGGAACGTAATCAGGAAATAAGATAAGATTGCAAAAGTGATAATTTCTTAAGGTAAAACATGAGATTAAATGGTCTTTTCATTTCATTTAGGTCTTGAAAAGAAGTAAATCTATCTTATATCTACAGAGTGTTATTTTGGCTTTATTCTAGGAAGTCATTCTTTCTTAGAGTCTAAGACCCTTTTCTTCTACAAACTAATAATAAATAGAAATATGAAATCACTACAGAAATAGAATCACTATTTCCGTTAGGGGCTGCCTTTCTTCCAGGCTTCATAATTCCAAGTGGAGGAATTTAGGATTAACACTGGACTCCCACTGCCTCTACTTTGCCCAGGGCATGTTGAAAGACTGGACACAGTGGGCTCAGAGCTTCTCAAGTGTCCCATCAGAACACTTGATCTGATCTACCAGCCTCTGGGGAACCCAGCACTTTTGGAAAAACTATAGATGCCCAGCATTGTCAGGAACTGTTCGGTGTGTTTGTTTAGCTCTGAAAGATAAAATTATAAACCCTTGTGTTTGCACATCTAAAGTCACTTTATCAGTAATTGCTCTTTCAACTCCTTCTATCTCTGAATAGTTAAGAATTTATGTAGCAAAAATGAGGGAGTATATATTGGCCCCTAGAGTCCCCATGTTATTATTACCATAATAAACCACCGTAAAATTCATAAAATGAAGAGCCATGTCTTCTAAAGTTTTCCACAGTAGTAAGGACATGAAGACATACAAATGGTCTTTGAAAGTGCAATTTCCAACACTGAATTGGAATAGCTATCAAGTAGTTTTTCTCTTGATGGAGCCAAAATTGGAGAGCAATTCAGGCTAAAATCCAACATATATTTCCAACCTCATGTGGAACCATGGCACAGCCCCAAGATAATCAACAATTTCACCACTTTCTGCTTTGTTAATGCTTGTCTTATGCCTTCATTTTTCTTAATAATTAACATAATTTGATCAGTCTAAAAAATTTCCAGAGACATTTTTCCTTGTGTTTTATTTTAAGTACTCACTTCAATTTATAAGTACTAATTTGGCCCTTGAAAGTAGAAAGAATATATTCCATTTTACAAATTGTACCATCATAGCCTCAACCCTTCATATCTCCCTTCCTGGTTCTTTATAATTAAGTTTGCTTTACAATTGAAAAGAAAATGCCAGATCCTCTAGATTTTTGGGTGTGATCCAAAATTGCTTTCAAAGATCCCTTTGGTCTTTTGGCAAAGGAAAAATCTCAGTAGATTAATTGATTGAAATAATGTGACCCCCAAAGAATTAGACACTAAGTAGCCTGCTTCTCTCCTAAAGTGAACTTGTTTAGTTACTTAGAAAACAATGCAAAGTTAAAAAAAATCATAATTATATATAAGAATGGCTCCTCTCATATGTTTAATTGTGCTTTTCTTCATCCAAGTTGCTTAGACTCATTCCAAGTCAATTTAGAATTCTAGACATGGGTAGTAGAAAAGTCTTTCATTATTCGTTTTTTACTTACTTAAAATATTCATTATGAAACATTGCATCATAACAGCATATATGCATCATTGTTAGTCAACATGTGTATAAAACACGTTAAGTCAACTACCAACAAGTTCAATTCTCTCCTTCACCATATAATTGACCCCTTATACTCAACAATTCATCACCTCTATTCCCTTGGCTGGTCTTCTCATTATGGACATAGACAAAGCTATGCAACAAACATCACAGACACGACAGATCAGGAAACAAATCCATCCATAGGCTTCTTTTTTATTATTGTTTGTTGATATTCTCACTAACATGCGGTTATGAGAATTTACATGAATTTTGAGGACTTGAAAGGTTTTCTAGTTGTTGTTCAACAAGTCTGCTTTCGAGAAGAACTCAGACAGCACGATTAAGTTTACTGACGAAAGAAGCTTTAGGATGCAAAGGGTTTTTAACAATATTTCATCCCCTTCATGTCTTTCTTCCCCTTCATTCTTTGCTTCTGAATGCTTCTCTTGTCTTACAAGAGTTCCTGAATGGGCAGCTGCGAAGGCTCTTGCATTAGGTTTTGGGGACTGAGGAGGTGTGGTCAGTCATGAATGCCAATAGACTTTAATGGCTCACTTACCCAGTTGTTTGTAGTTGATGTGTTATTTATTCCTACTTACTTCATGTACTTTCTTGGCCTTCCCCTTTCCCATGTGCTTCTTAACACCCTGCCCAGCACCAGAATGGATAAAATTTTATTAGACAGACATGGTTCATGATGATGGTAATGGAAAAGCAACACCATCTAAAGCCCAAGTTTCAGTTCAAGCTCCAAAATCCAGACATCTTGACTTTGTTTTGTAGTTTTGTTACTTTAAATTGATGTTAGAAAGAAACCTGACTGAAGAGACACTGTTACTAGTGCTCAGTAGATAAGCATAATGTAAATAACTTAAAAACACTAGATTTTTGGCTTCTGGGTTGCAACCTCCTCATGGGCAGTGATCACAGACAATTCTGCTGTCAGGTGGAGTCACCCCTTTGAACAGCGCAAGCTTCTTCGAAATTTAAGTTCCTTGTCAGAAATAGAAAAACAAGCAAATGGAGTTCTTTCCCTCTGAAACTGGGTAGTCTGCCTCCAGTTTTCCTGTCCTATGAGCATCTCCTGTTTTCCCCACTTCTTGTGACTAAGAGTACATATGAGCACACACATGCACACACATGTGCCCACCTCTCTCTGAGAACAGTCATGTCTTCTCTTTTTTCTCAGGTTGGTTAGTGACAAGAATCATATTTAAAAGCCCCACTGAATAAGCTAACCTCCTTCAGAGCTAACACACAAGATGCTATTTAGAAAAACATTGATCCAGTCGCTACTGGCTCCGTTAAATAAAGGATCCCTAATGTGGCCAGTGATCAAACTCACTTCCTCATTAAGAGCAGGAGCATAAGGAAAGACAGAGACTCCTTTGTTTAAAAGAAGCTGTGTGAACTCTGCCACGAGTCCCCAGACACCCCTAAGTCCTCTGTTTTGAACGTGTAATTAATTCGTAGGAAACCAGGTACCACAGAGGCTGAGGCTTGACAGTAGATTCATTCAGCACCAGCCAGATGTGAAAGGCTTTCAAAGGGACCAAAGGAGTGCCTATTGCCCAGGGAAGCAGGCAACCTCGGGTTTGCAGCCTGACCGTCACCCGGTAATGCCATTTCTAATGTATTTCAATTCACTTTTAACAGTCACAGATGTTTTTGCAAAACCAAAGGTTATTGATTAACCCTGAGCAGGTAGGAGGTCCCTTTTTGAGTTCTTATATTTTTTAGCCTAAATAACTTAAAAACCACCCAGGAGGAAGTGCTCACGTTAATAGTATATTACTATTTCTGTGTTCTTTTTGAAAGATGAAGAGTTTTCTTTTCAGGGCTTAAAGATAAAACATTTTCTTTTAAAAACTATTTTTTTTCAGGGAATTTGCTTTATGGAGAAGAGTGAAAAAAATTTCTTCTGGAAAGACTCCATCACAATGTCACTAGATTTTGGTCTATTCTACTTCTATCAGCAAATTGGAAGACATAAAAGATGTCTTTTTAAAAATAGTTGAAATGACACAGTTAGGAGAAATAATTAATGCAATAAGCTAATTCAAGATGAAAAAAATTATTGACCTTAGTATCAACAATATAGAATTCAGCTGTAGCACACAGGAAAACTTAAAGTCAGAATGTAAATCAATTGTGCAAAATCAGGATAAAAGAAACTGGGTTTCTTTTAAAAAAAAAAAGTGAAGAAGGAAGGTACAGAGAGGAGGAAGAAGTGTTTATGAAGGATGGAAAGGAAGAAACATCTTTATTTTGTTGTTCAAACTGTTTTTTTCACCCCAGCCCTGGATCAAAGTCTGCTCCTTTTCTCTGTGGTCCTCACACCAGCTTCTCAGCTGCCTGGATTTCTTTGAATTCAGATGAGAAAAAATCTGGAGGGTTACTTTATCAAAAATTCACTAAGAATTGGCTAGGTGACTTGGCTATTAAAGATCTAGCATAATGTTGGATGGCATTAATGAAAGGTCATATGTATGTTAGTCATTTTGTGCTCAGTCCTACTCAGAGCATATCTACAATATTAAACTCTGGACATTAAATTTAAAAGTGACCTGTTTTGTTCAGAAAGTACAAGTGGTAATGAATTTGGAAACTTTGTCAGAAAGTGTTAAATTGAGTAGACATTTTCTATGACAGCCTCCCACTCAGTGTGGGAATACTCTGAGCACCATACAGGCTGAATGCCCATTTTTCTTTGGTCAGAATATGTTTACCTCTCAGGAGCTCATTACCCTATGTTGTTAGACAACACTCCTTTTAAAAAATCTTTCTAATGCAGCCTCCTGCTATTGCACTCTTTAATCATAGATTATTAGTAACCTGGGTTTTGGGGATTTTTTTTTTTGCACAAGTCGTGGATTTGAAAGCTTATTATGATTTCTTCAGAGGACATGAAGAAATTATTTCCTTTCCTCAGAAAAATGACCTTTGAGGAAAACTTAATACAATAAAGAACAAAGATATTCACCAAGCATATAAAATGCCATGGTAAGTACAGCTTATAATCCTCAGAGATCATTGTAATTTAGGATAATCAACTTTTAAAAATATTTCTTCACCTGTTCTTACCTTGTCATTTGAGAGACTGGGTTGATCTTTAAACTTGATTAGCAAAAATTGTTGATAACTAACTACAAAATTCTGCTCAGAATTCATTTTCTCTCTTGTGAATTTCATGACTCTCGTGATCTGAAGTTGGTAGTTGGGAAAGGAGACGCTCTTTGTCTTTTGGAATATTTAAAATCTACATCGTGTCTTGATTGATGAAGGTAATGAGTTACTGTTTAAGTTGGCCCTAAATGTTCTTTATTCCACTAAAGTCCTACTACAAAATGGTGAAGAAAATCCATCAATGATAATGGGTTTTCATGCTACGCCTTGTCCTTAATTATTTAAGGTCCATTGAGCAAGAGAGAGACAGTGAGAAGAAAAAAGATATTCAGACAGACTGAGATGAAGTCATATAAAGAAGGAAGAGTGGGTAAGAGAAAGGAGCTAAAGGATTCAGAATTTGAACCAAAACTAATACTTCTCAGTGTCAATACCAAGCTTGTTTATGAAACCTCACACATCAGCCTTTCTCTGCTAAATTTTGCATCTGCCTCTGACAAAGACAACGATCTGCAAGGCAGTTCCGAGTGCTTGGACTTAGCTCCCAGAAAAATAATTTGCTCCCCAACACTCCTCCACAGTCTTCACACAGCATCTGGTTGTTCTGAATGAGATTCTTTTCAATTTATCACTAGCAACAGCAGAAAATACTTCCTTGCTTTCCAAATTCAAACAGACTTGTACGTAGAAGGTTTGTTTCCTTTAATGTGTGCTAAACACTAGTGACAGGAAAATTTTAGGCTCCTTGAGGCTCCTTTGGGAACTGAGGATGTGCCTATGTGAGATGTCTCCTTGCACAAATAGGATGGTAGAGGACAAAGAGAAGGAAGGATCAGAGAAAAGGAGCCACATGGAGACCTCCTTCCACTTGGGTTGGAGTGATGACAGGCAGTAGCTGAGGGGGAGGCTGTGGTTATTGCCCTGTTAACAGGTACCTCTGCAAATCCATCATTGAAGGGTAGTCCTGAAGCAAGGTGTGAGACTTAAGAAAAGGGAAAACAGGAAATACACTCCAACAATAAAAAGTAAGCTTTCTAATGAAAACCATATCTATAATATCCCAAGTCTCATCAATGAGAGATGTAAAATTCATGAAGACATTTATTCATGAGATGAGAGAGCTGTAGTTTAAGGCCCTGGCAATGATCCCTATTCCCTCTTCAAAAGGAAGAATAAGAGAAAATGTATGGAATGAAAAATTTCATCCATAAATATATTATATCATATGAAGTACATTTAAAAGCATTGTACAGAATTAATATCCTTGTTACTTACAATGCTGCAGTTAATTAGTCTGGCCAGTGTGAAAAAAAATGACAAATGAGAGAATAATGAAACGAAGCAATTAAGAGAGGATTCTGGAATGAGAACAAAGACAAGGAAACGAGACAGCAGCCACAGAGCAGTAATCCACAGGCAAATTTCCAGAAGTTTATACAGCATAATTCAGAAATATGTGTTTAGCATTTTTTAGGATTACCTTAACTATTTTTAAAAAATACCTGTCTAAAACATGTATACAAATAGGAAAGAAGCTAAAGGGGTAAAAAGCCATTTGCTTGCACTAATGACAATGCACATGAATAAAAAATACCTTGTAGGTAAGTTTGGTGTAGGCATAGGGGACTCTAGAAATGACATAACCATTTTAGGTTTTAAATTGCATTTCAGAGAGAGAGAATCTGATAGTAGAAATCATTTTGAAATCAAAGCGATTCTTCCCTTTTACTTTCTGAGTTAATCTTCATCTCAAGCACAGGAAGTCTTTATTACATACCCTGGTAAACTCAGGACATACATGGGAGCATTCTGCATGCTTTAAGATGAAATAAACTAACTTCCAGGTCACCAGCCATTCCTCCACCAAATGACACTGAGAATACGGAGTCACCATTAAGCATGGCCTTGGGGATCAAGCGGTTATTAAAATAGTTATAACATAGCTTAAGCTTTATATATATATATATTAAATAACGATTATTGAATAACCCTAATTTGAAGAATTTCCCCCCCCCATTTCTATTTCACACATTTAAAGAAAAATGACAGAAAAGGTCTCCCCATCTTGGAAGTACCAGAGTGACTAGAGGAAATGAGTCATACAGATAATTTATGATCTTCCCTATAAATTTCAATGCATGAACATAATAATCCTTTGTTATTCAGTTCACTCAATGACCAAACTCCCAGACCTCAATGGAACATAATTAAAATAGGATTTCTGTAGACTCAAGTCTGTTTAACATCCCAGAATGGTTTTACCTCATTGCAGCATAAACATTTAATAATATTTACTATTTTTACTTTTCTACTTTATGATCACATCAATCTAATCTCAGTAAGAATTTATTTTTTAAATGAATGAAATTAAGTGCCTGATTTCTAGGGGTTTGTAATCTGTAGGAAAAAAAGAAACAGCCTAAATAGCTGGAATACTCAAAGTATGTTAAAATAGGAGAAAGTCAAAGGAAGAGAGAGAAAGAGAGAGAGAGAGAGAGAGAGAGAGAGAGAGAGAGAGAGAGAGAGAGAGAGAGAGAGAGAGAGAGAGAATTTACATCCAAATCTAGGACTTTTGTTTAGTATTTTATTTCATAACTTGAAATTTCTGTATCAATGTGGGAAATGTCTATTTAGGTGTGATTTTTAGAACTTCAGTTATTTTTGAAACTCTGTTGCTAGGGAAGCCAAAGAGATATTTTTTCAAACTTATTTCGAGTGGGAAGGTGTTGTTAACAACTTAAGAAAGCTAAGAGATAAGTGGATTCTTACATATTTAAATGTATTTCATTTCTTACATATTTACGCAAATTTACTTGATGCATTTCTACCTATAGTACATATTACCTTAGATAATCTTCCTCCGAAATGTGACTTGACTTGAATGGGTGCTGAGGAATATCCTCTAGTCCCAGAGCAAGGATAGCTTTTCATATCTGTCTTCTTGTAAATACTACATATTAAATATTAAAGCACCTTCCCTTAACACCTTGGAAAATTGGGCAAGGGCTGGCCTTTGACTGCCATTTACAGTCCATTGACAATTCCTAACAACCCAGAAAGAAAAAGGAATTTCTAAGGTAACCCATCCAGCTCCCTCTTAAGCACTAAGAAACTCCATTATGTGTGGGACTATTTTCTGAGTCAAACCAGAGTTTGGCAAAAATGTTTTGTAGTGTGGATTCAATTCAACCCCTAAAAAAGTCATTGGACTCACTCCATGAAGAACACATATTGGACATTGCTTAGTCTTGGCTATGCTACCCCATTAGCTACCTTCCTAGAGACATTAGACCACATATCTGCATACATGCACATGCAATTTATACCACACACATTTCTATGTTACAGATACTCACTGAAAGGCTAAATGAATTTTCCTAAAGTTTGGGTATTTACCAAGTTATGTAAAGTGATTAAGATTTAACATGTTTTCTTCCATTACTAGAAAATGGACACCAATTTTGGTTTAGAAAGCATGATATGAAGTATACATAATGACGCTACTGACCCACCATCAGTACTATATATATTTTTTGAATCTTCTAGTGAAAATTACTCCAACAATTATCTGGTGGGTAAGAAGTATTTATCAATTACTTGGGAGCACTTGCAAATTTATCTATTGTGATGGGTTGGAACCAAGTTATGGCTCCTAACGGGAATAACTGAAGGCAAAGAAGAGGATAGGTGCTTTCTTAAATGATGTGTTCATGACTGGGAAAGAGTAAGATGCTCATAAATCCTATCTAGGTCAGAAAATTGTGATCAGTATAATCACAATACATTATTTCTCTTTTCTCTGTTTCTTGGATGTTTATAATCTTTTCACTATAAAAGCCTTTCTCAAAACAAATTCTTTTAAGGCACAAAATTTGTGCTCCCAAGTGCTGCTGCCCTCATTTAGCACTTCTATTAAGAAAGATTTTCTGCAGCATGTGGGACTGATTCAAAAGCTGTATAAAGATTAAAAAAAAAAAAAGTGTTCATTAGGCAACTTGTTTAATAAAAAATAGAAACACTTAGAAGAGATAATTCACATCTTAAATCTAATGCTATATTAGTCAAAGTCACAAATAATCAACAGTTATTCCCTAAAGGAATAAGTGGGATGGAGGAAATGTAATTCGTATTTTTAATAGTCTAGAGTTATCATTTTATACATAATACCTTGCTTCCGCTTTATAACAAATGCTAGTCTTCTCCCTATTTTACTAATAAGAAGAATGTGGAGATTCAAATAAATTAATAAATAGCCCGAGGCCTCAGAACTAGTAGTCAACCACGTTGGAATTTGAATTTTGGTTAGCCGCAAAATCCAGGTACTTTTCAAAAATATTAAGACCCTCCTATTATCTGTTATATTGACATTGCCCAAATGGAGAATGCTAAACCAAAAATCAAAAAAAATTGGGCACGAGAATGTCCGCATAAGATCTAATTTTTTTTTGTTGCTCTTCCTTCCTGGCAGCTCAAATAACCATAGAAACCCTGGTGATCCTATGTACGTGGAGTTGAATGCATACTGTATGACAAGCACTTGCAACAAATAGCTTACTGATCAACTAATCATTCCAACACGCAGCACTCTGCAGCCTACACATCCTTGTGTGCCTGGGGGAAATGAGATAGAAAAGGGAGAACGTACCATAGCTCCTTTTATTGGAGTGGAAGAGGAGATTAAGCAATAACACATATGAACACTGATTTGCAATTACTTCCCTTCTGATTTAATATAGAGCCTTGGGTCAGATGGTAAACTAGCACTTCGGGCACTTCAAGGCATAATATCTTCCTCCTTTTAATAGACTGGAGTCAAAAAAATAACTCTCCCAAGTCTAATGTTAGCAGCATTTCTGCTAACCAGTCTGTATTTTTTTCTTCACAACTTCGTGACTTGCTAAATCTTCCATGGGTGTTTTCATTCTTTTACATTGCTTCCCATTACTGATGGCAGTATGAAATTTACCAGTTGGAAATCTTCTGAAAGACAGAGTAAATCAGATGTGTGGGATTGAAATGAATTTCCAAAACGGTTATGTATCCAGATGAATCCAAAAGTCTTAATAATAAATGATCTCTTTGAGCTCTAGAATTGAAATGGCATTCAATCTAACTCTAACCATTATGCATAACACTGGGTTTATTCTGAAAATAAAATGTATTCCCTGTTGTTCTATATTCATTTAGTTATAAAAGAAATATTAATAAATGTCCACTAGGGACCAGGTAGCATGGTAAAATAAATGGATAATTAAATACAATGAACTCAGTGAACATTTAGTCTGGTGTTTATGATAGCAAACTCACCGTATTAAAACACCATGCACAAAATGTGATAAGGGAAAGTGGAAGACGCTACTGAATATACTACAGGATCATGCAATAACCTAAATGATGAAAGAGTAAGCAGGTAAAGGTAGTGACAAGGAGGAGACAAGTCACCGGCAAAGGGAACATGTGTGAAAGATGAAGTAGGAAAGAGCTGATTTCACAGAAAAACTCTTTAAAAATTAAGCAAACAGGAAGTCAGGCAAAACAAGCAACAAGGTGAAGCTGGGTAGAAGGACATGGGGTGGAACTCATAGGCCTTAGCGGCCCAGTGAAATTTTAAATTTTGACCCAGGGAAAAGGAAAGTGTTAAAGTGAGTCAGTAACATGGTCCTCTATTCCTTTAAGAACATGCTTGTCAGACATAGGAGTGCATAAAAATCATCAAGAGTGCTTTCAGAAACATAGTTTCTTAGTCCCTGCTTGCAAAGAGTATGAATAGTGGGCCTGGAGCAGGGCTTGAAACTTTGCATCACTAATAAGCACTGAGGTAATGCTGATGCAGTGGGTTCAGGGACCACACTGAGTAGTGGTGTTTGGTAACGTTCATTCCACAGAATACGTCTGAAAAGCTGAGAGTGAGAACAAAAGTGCAGTCTGGACATCCGATTTCTAATTTTTTCATTATTTAACAAAGGTTTATTTGGAATAATATATACCAAATATCATGGTAAACAATGATGGTACAGAAGTGAACAAACCAAAATCCTTTTTTCGAAAAGCTTACATTCTGCCAAAGAAACAGGCAAAAAAAAAAAAAAAAAAAAAATCGAATAAATAAACGGTATTAACTGGTAATAAGGCTATGAAGAAAACTAAAACAGGTAAAGGGAATAAAGAAAGGTAGTTAGGGTGGGTGATGCTATTTCAGATAAGGTAGTCAACAATAGGTCTCCCAAAATGTGACATTTGAGTGAAGGTCTGAGTGAACTGAGCAAGCAATTCATGGAGGGATCAAGGGAAAAGCTTGTCAGATAGAGGATTAACATGTGCAAAAGTCCTAATTTGGAAGACAAACTGGTGTTTTTATCTCTTAAAAATTCCAGGAAAGGTCAGATTTTTTATTTAGAGTGGATTTAGAAATGATTAAAGGGAAAAGTGGGAGGAGATAGTGTTATGCTTGAATAAAAGGAAATTTGAAGTGGTCACTGAAAAATGGGGAAAAACGAGAGCAGAAGTAGGGGAGATTCCACTTACTAGTGTGCTCAGTAACCCACTTTCTACATGGCTTGGGCTGTATATGAACACAAAAGCAAAAACCACAAATTTTTGTGAAGACTTAGTTCTAGAGACAACACAGAGTCACTTACGCTACATCTTATCGGTTAAAATGAATCAGAGGGCTGGTCCTGTTGAAGGGGTAAGTACTGCCTTCCCAGGTAGAAGGGACTCAACGTAAACAACATGCCATCTGATGCTTCAAATCTCCTGGTATCAATGCGAGTAAGGACCATGTCCAGCAGTTCTTAACATATTCAGGTATTCTCCAACCTCCGGAATGCAGTCACGTGAATAAATTGTCAAGTCTCCCTTTAGAAATAGGGTTTTCTTTCTCTGTTTCTCTATATATGTGTGTGTAAGTTGTGGTTTTTTTTTTTTTTAAATTTAGTTGTTCACAATGGTTGTTTCCCCTTCAGACCCGAGACTTGAACCCAGGAATATGTGGCTTTGAACAGCTGACTGAACTCCTACTCCAGGAAGGCATGCCTACTCTGTACATTTATCAAGATGTCACACAGTCCTGGGGACTTCTAGGGTCCTGGTTTGAAAATGTGGTTCCTTTCAGGAAACAGCAAAAAAAGCATGAACTCCAGGAGGGATTTTCAATGGGAACTCAGGTTCTATCTGATTTCAAAGGCAGGGCCTTAACTCACCACCCCGCAACACTTTGTAGGAAAGCGCTTCTTTTATGAAGTAAGGGTTCTCTTCTGAGCACACACCTGCTGTCTCTGAGGCAGGGTTAAAACCATGCCGTTCATTATTACAAATATCCTAGGCAATTCTTGTGTGTGGCTGTTTCTGCCTCAAAGTTTTATTCATGTTTTTGTCAGGTTAGCATTTTCCTTGGTCTGCAGATCATTCCTAATGTCTTTTTAACTCTTCTGACACTTCAGTTCTCTCTCCATTTTTTCTGGATTAATAGTTTATGGGTTGGCAGAGGAGGGAGGTTTAGGAGGAAATATTTTCCTAACTTCATAGATAAGCATGAGAGTATATTTCAGCAGTTTGAAGCTGGGGTTGGTGAGGACAGTCAGTGGGGAGTGGAGAGGAAGTGTAACATAATTAGGGAAATTTTCAAATTTTACACTTAGTTTTCTGGTGAGCTGGTAGAGAGGGTAAAGGGGAAAAGTGGTATTTTTCAGTGGCATTAATTAGGATTTTTTTAATAGAGAACATATTTCACATAAGATGCTTGCTTTCCCAAAATTTATTACAGGAAAATATTTTTCCTTAATTTTTATCTAAACTCTAGTTTATCATTTATAATTTTAAAATTCCTTTTTTTTTTTTTAAAGTAAAGGTGCAGGCAGGAGTGAAGGTGAGTAGGCAAGCAGACAGGAAGAGAGAGGAGGAAGAAAAAATTGTATATAGTGGTTCATCTTGGTTGTTCTCTCTGGCTCTGGGATGCAAACCTGGGACATTGGGATGTATGTGGACTATACCCAACCACTACTCCACCAGGGCACAGCTAAAATGCCCTTTTTTATTTAAAAATTTTTAATTGAAGTAAAATTGCATTATATACTAGATGGGTTTAAGGTACACATCTTTATAAATCAACATCTGAGTTTGCTACCTTATATTCATCACTAGCCATCCAATTTGAAGAAAAATTTATTGCTTCTTTATTTTATATCACTGTATACACTTTAGGATATTAAAATCATATCTCAGCCAATGTTTATTTTCCACTACACCCACCGCCAGCATTTTAATGCTCTTTATGGATACCTTATATTTCTTCCTTCCTTCTCTCCCCTTTCATTCCCCTGGTAGCCACAATCATGAATCCTGTGAATTTTGTGGTATTTGTCTATCTATTTTGTTTCTTTATATCCCATATATGAGTGAAAGCATTCTCTACTTCTATTTTTCTTTCTGGGTGATTTTTCTTAGCATGATGACCTCCAATTTCATCTAGGTAGTTACAAAGGGCAAACTTTCATCTTTTTTAACAGTTGCATAGAATTCTGCTGAGTATATATACCGCTGCTTCTTTATCCAGTCATCCACTGACTGACATTTCAGTTGCTTCCACCTCTACGCTAGTGTGAATTGTGTTGCTGTGAACACAGGAGGACATTTCTTTTTTCTGATTAGTGCTTTTTATATTCCCTGGGTCTACGTCTAAAAGTTGGATTACTGGATCAAATGGTAGATCCATCTTTATTTTACTGTGGAATCTCCACACTGCTTTCCAAAGAGGTTGTTCTAATTTACATTCCCACCAACAGTATAAGAGGTTCCTTTTTTCTCCATACCCTCTCAACACTGGTTTCTTCTAATCTTTTGGCTATAGGTCATTCTCCCTGGGGTGAGGAATTATTTCAAGGTGGTTTCTATTTGCATTTCCCAAACAATTAGGTGAGCGACAGAACATTTTTTTCATGTGTCTGTTGGTCATCTGTGTGTCTTCTCTAGATAGGTATCTATTCTGTTATTCTGCTCTTTTTATTTTTATTTTTTGGATTAGATATTTGGATCTTTTTGTTGTTGTTGTTGAAGAGTATGAGGTCTTTATATATTTTGGAGATCAAACTCTGACTAATATCTATTATCTTCTACATGAATCATTCTTCCTACATTATAGTCTTTGTATTTTATGATTTTGCATTTTATGTCTAGGTCTTTGATCTTTTGAGTCAATTTTCATGTGTAGTGCTAATTACTAATCTAATTTTCCTTTTCCTCTTTTTTTTTAGGTGTATGTTTAATTTTTCCAGCACCATTTGCTGAATAAACTTTCTTTTCTCCATTGCATGCTCTTGGCTAATATATCATAGAATAACTACCCCTATAGACGCAATTTTATTTCTGTTCTCTCAATTTGTTCTATTGGTCTCTGTGTTTGTTTTTGTCTCAATACCATCCTGTTATGATGGTGAGCACTCTGTAGTACAGTTTGAATGGAGTATGATTCCTCAGCCATTCTTTTTTTATCTGAAGATAGCTTTGGTTATTTGAGACCTTTTGTGATTCCATACAACTTCAGTATTATTTTTTCAATTTCCTTGAAAAATGTCCCTGGAAATTTAATGAGAATTGCAATAAGTCTATCTATTGCTTAGGGTAATTAGGGTAAAATTCCATTTTAAATGGTTCAATTTAAAAATTATTTTTATTTACAGTATTTTACAGAATCTGACTCAGCAGTTAGCATGTGTTATCATTTATTTTTGTTGAATTTTTCTCTGTTGTCTGTATCAACTGATAGCTAAGATAAGTAAGAGGTATTAGTTGTGGAAATTTGAAAACAAAGTTGTTTAGATAGAAACATGAAATTCAAAGAAAATAACAAGTATTTTTAGTACTCTATCCCTAGCTCCCTTTAGACATTTAAAATCACTTGTTAGTTTCTAAGAAATTTTGACTGAGGCAACAATACTTTACAAATTGACCTCAAAGGGAACAATCCTCTGGGTCCAATTAGCATTTAGTGAAAAAAAAGTTTCTGGGTTTTCTGCATGCCACCAAACTAACTTCAAGCTTTGCTCATGCTGAAAGTTACCTGTCCTAAATCTGTCATTGTACCTCTGTCAGACTTAGGTAAGAAGAGTGCCCTTGATAACTCAAATTCCAATTCTAAATGAAACTCAAAATAAAAGTAAGCATACGATATGAGCTGCTAAGAGTTCGATAAAATATGAAAATCTGCTTAATCCCTCACATAATAAGAGAAATGGAAATTGAGACAAACAAGCAAATCAGGGGGCACCAAGTGAGGGGTGGGGGAAATGAGATGAAGGGAATTAACTGTAAGTGAAGGAAGAAACAAAAAAGCAGGGAGGTACATTGGTGAACCTACTGTGCTATATGTAAATGCAAAAATATATTGTATATACCTCAAAACAAGTTAATGTCAAAATGCAATATCCCTTCAATAATTAAAAAACAAAAACAAAAACTATACTGGGTCATTAATTCTTACCACTAGATAGGCAAAATTTTCAAATACTCCTAATGAAAAACATTGAAAACCTGTAGGGAAACAGACATTTTCGTATATTACTGATGGGGGCATAAGTTGGGTTTTTGGACATTCAAACATTATTGTTTTTAAAGACTTTCTTGAAAAATTTTAGCATGTATCATTGTATTATTACTCTATTACACAGAGTATTTATAAAGTGTCATGATAATACTAATTGATAAATTTATTACATAGACAAGTTTTTCATAAAAACATTCCTATTACCTTGGAATATAGATTATTTGGGTAATTATTTGAAACTAAAATCTTGAGAACAAATTAGGAAATTAGGAAAGGTTTTAGAAAATCATGCTAACAGGATCTCTTTTCCTCATACCTCCTCTACAAAAATCATCTGTTCCTTATCCCATCATACCTGTCTCTAGATACAGCTCTATCACTGCAGTCTTCTGCATCTTAGTCACTAAAATGATCTTATAGCTTAGAATTGAGTATGCTAATTGTGTTAACATTTAAGTGTGTTAATTTGCTTATATTTTAGCAATCTAAAAAAGTCAATAAATATTTTGTTACCTTGCTAACATTCAAAATTGGCCACATATTTGAAATCCATATTTCTGGTCATTCTTAAATTGGCAATTTAGTCTATATTTCATATAGAATCACTATACTTAGAGGAACCGAGGACCAGAAAACACAATAAAAGGAACTTATACTCTCCAAATTGACACAATATCAGCGCCATCCCTCACTTTACTCTTTTATTTTTATCTACGTGACCCAAGGACTTAAACTTTGCAACTTTCTTGTAGTCACTTTCTTGGAAAGTTGTTCATTGACCTACATGCATTTACCTAGTGTATTGGGGGAAAATGAAGGGGAAGGGAAAAGATCGAGTACTATGATTCTTATAAATAAAGAACATACTGTAAATACTATGTTTAGTTTTCAAAAAATATATTGCTGAGGAATATTTATTCTGACTTCTACCATATAGCATAGGTTCAATAAATGAAGATGTGTTGGTCAAAATACTTTAGTATATACATTTCTTTATTTTCCAGTCTTCTCAAATTTATTTTCTTTATTGTGCTGAAGCCACTTTTACCAAGAGCACCACTGATTGAAACCATTACTAGAAAAAATATATCATGTGTCTTAGAGAGGGTAAAAATTAAGTTGCTTTAATTAACCAATATATAGTATTCAAAGAACATACAAATTTCTTTCTCTTGAAATAATAGGAACTAAGTTAGTAGGGCCACTTTGTTCCACACTCAGTCATTTAGAGAATAAGAACAATTCTTGCTGCTCACCCAAACCATATTCAGCTCTATCATGTCCTGGTTTACAAGGGGGGAAAGAGAACATGTGCCCAGCATTTCAAGGCCCAGATTTGCTGTTGGAGAGAGTCACATGAATAGAGCCAAGTTAAGATGGAAACTAGCTTTCAGTCATGTGCTCAGCAATAACTATCTTTATGTAAGGAGAGAATGGATTCTGATGGTTCATTAGTAGATGCCACAATTCCATTAGATGAGTATCTAAAACAAAGACAAAATTCAGGCAATATACAGTATTTTTGTAGATGATTTTCTAACTCATTAGAGGAAATCCTCTCAGTAATGAGACTGGATATTTGTGCAGAAGCTTGATGAAGATGGAAAGTCTACCTTATGCAAAAACATCCAACCCCTTTGACCTGATACCACCAAAGAGCTGGTGTTAATTTGGTGACTGTTAAGTTTAGTTTCCTACTGTGATTTTCTTAGTCTTCCTGTTGACATTTTGAGCTGAATAATTATTTGTTGTAGGAACATTGCAGGATGTTTAGTAGCATCCTATCCTCTACCTACCAGTTACCAGTCATATAATTTACCCCCAATCTCTATTGTGACAAAGAAAAATGTCTTCAAGCATTGCCAAATGTCTCCTGGTGGTAAAATTGATTTTAAAGTTGAGAATCACTAGATTAGCTATTATTAAAACTGCAGAAAATATAGCAATTTTAATCAATCATATTTTTAATTAACTTCCTGCTATGGATGTATGATTAAACTCTAATGCAACACAACAGCCGTAAATTTAAGTGGTTTCTGTTAGCATCAACAGTCTAGCATCAACAGTCTCTTTCCTTACTTTTTATTAGCTCAAGCTACTTTAGATGTTTTTAGACATGGTTTACAAATCATGTTTGATATCAAGACCTAAGTTATTAGGTTACGTAAAATGTTATTCGAGAATGGTTCAGTAGTGGCAAAAGTAAGATTTTTATGCAGGCATGTAAATTATGTGGGATCATAAGGCTATGAAAGAGTCAGCAACATCTGTTTAAGGGAAAAGTTTGCATATAAATTGAACTTTAGTTCACTAAATGGATTTCTAATTCAAGTGCAGAATTTCCTGATCCTGTTGAAATCATTGCTTATCTCTAACAAGATAAAAATTTACTAAAGAAAATAGGTTAGATTATTTTTCTACCTAATCTTTCTGCCTTTGCATTTAGAAAAGCATTTGATTGTCAAAATACTAAGTGAGGACCGCAGACTCCTCCTTTCAATGGACCAGCCTTAGCCAGAGCAAGAAGGTAGTCAGAAGTCTGAGTGGTGAGACTGAATTTCTTCCCTCCCAACCCTCTGAAGAAAGTTAAGAAAAAAGGATCTGCCAGGTAGTATTAAAAAACATCCCCTTGCAACTTTCTCTCTTCATGTTCAGCCTGATACAGTACTTCCCCTGCTTACTTCATCAGGAAATTTTCTACATGCACAGACTTTCAGTCTGGATAGCTATGTTTTATATCTCCTGAAAAAACACCCTAGCAATAGCAGCTCAGTGGACCAAGATGGACACATGACCTCAGACATTCAAGTGAATCGTGATTTTTGACGTTGGTCCTAAAAGATGAGCTAGACCAAATGTGTTTCCTCTTGAGAATTTAATCTAGGAAAGACACAGTGATCATTAAAGCTAATAAATTGCACAGAGAAATGGGCCCAGGAGGCAGAATCAGTATCTTAAGATAGACACAGGACTGTAAGGTATTATGCTAAACTAATGTTATGAATAATAAAAGGATCCATGAATATACGGAAACTAAAATTTTGAACAACTGTATCTGAAATAAAACAAAAGAATATTTCACTTTTTTACTGGACTCATCCAAGTTTGCTACTTGCCTTCCTGAAAGTCATTAGAGAGAGTAAATGTTGGTAGAGGTAAGCAGGTTTATTACTGAGACGTGCCAATCAAGGATGTGGGAGACTAGTTCTGCCTCAGACCCACTTCTCTGATTGTTGGGGTTACAAAGGTTCTATAGACATGTGGAGGATGCAATCTGGGGGAAAGTGAGGTATCTGGGGAATTGCCATTGGCGATGGCAGACACCGTGGCCCTGCCTTAGTGGAAGACTGGTTCAATCCATTTTCTGTGTCTCTGTGTCTTTCCTGGCTAAGTTTATCTATATCTAGACTTCAGATTAATTAAATGTCATAGATATCTCAGTTTAGCTGATTTTGCTGGATGGCTATGGTCATTGGACTCCAATTTACTTCTTGGTTACAATTTGTGGACTGTTTGGGAAAGAAAAAAAATCTATTTTTGAGTTCCCATCTTCCTTCTTTCATGAAAATTTTTGTAAGGACGCTGACAAAAGTTATATTGTATAATGTTAAGTGGGTGAGGAGTAAAGTCAGGCAGCCTGGGTTTGAATCACAGGTTTACTATTTAATAGTTGAAAGTTGATAGTCATGCAAATTATAAAACTCTGTATTGCAGTTTCTTCCTACTTCAGAATCTGGAAACTTTTACAAATAATTTTCTTGTTTTTTTAATGTAATTTTATTAAAGGAATATTGCAGCATAATGTTATATAGCTTTTTTAAAAGTGACCTAACACATTTATTCTTTTTTTTGTTCACAATGCTATATTCATTTTGTGATACTGACATTGTATCTCAATTTTTATTTCACACCACTCCCTCCACCCGAGTTCCAGGGTCCTTCACTATCACCTTTTCCCCTCTTTCCATCCCTGTCCCCTCACCCTGCTGGCAGTCATCATCCTGTGTCCTGAGAGTTTGTGCTGGGTTATCTATTTGTTTTATTTAATTATATCCCACATATGAGTGAAACCGTCCTATGCCTCTTTTTCTATAGATTTTAAATGTACATCATCACTGCAAATTAACAAACATATATAAAACATTTTAAGTTTATGGCTAGCAGCCTAATTCCATCCTTCAATTTATAATTGACCCTCCTCACCTGATCTACTTCTTACTGGTTGCATCTCAGGATATGCTCACCTTCTTTTGTTCTAATCTCTTCACGTTGTCTGGAACCTTCTGTGTCCCTGTTACTTTTCCAGTTCCTGAGTATGTTAAAATTAAAAAAACACCTGCCCACCTAGTGAACTAGTCACTAGGTGAATATATTGCACTCTCTCAGAGGTTTTAGAGCAAAATGTCACTTTAGGACACTAGCTGCTTAAAAACTCCTATATCCCTGCACATATAATTGCATCTTTTCCAGCCATGCTTTCTTAATTTTTTCTCAGATAATCACTCTAGTCCTGACATATTTATTGATTTCAAATACGTCTCTCTTATGCAAGTTGCTCACTATATATCTTTTGCCTAGAATTCCCCACGAGTTCCTCCTCTTTGTCTCTCTTCCTGCAAGGTAGTCCATCAAACCATCTCTTATCATCCCACCCCTGACAAGATGCTCTCTTGATCTTGGGCTTTTGTCTCCATCCTTGTAGAATACAGATGTAGCAAGAATCATGCTAGTGAGTTCAATCAAAAATTTCCCACCCTTGATATCTGATAACCCTCCACATCTGACTCAAACCCTCATCTACCACCATCTCTTTCACAGTACACACAGATTGTTCCATCTGCTTCATTCACTCGGGCCCTTGAATATGTCCTACTCTGTGAGACTGTATCTTAGAGATAAGTATCTTACTCTGCCTATGAACAGTTAACTTTCTTAAGGGCAGGAAATGTGCTTAAAACATTCAGCAGAATAGGACCTGGCATATATTATCATTCAAAATATATCTACTCTCAAACTCTGACCCACCTTAAGTCAACTTTTAGGAGAAAAATATCATTTACTTCTTAAAAATGCTCACGAATGAGTGTAGATGGATGTCTTTGTTTCAGTGAGAACTGATAACACATGACTCAGTAGATTAAAGAAAAAAAAGAAAACAAAATACAAGGATGAGGCTCCTGTTCAAACATTTTTCTTACTCACAGCTACTTCAGGACAGGAAATAAAGACTTCCTGGCACTTCAAGTGACATTTTTGTAGAAACTTATCCACAGACTTGTAGAAAGACGAGAAGAAAATGAGCTAATCCTATATGGTGTGAGTTGGTTAAAACTGAGTTCCAGTGAATCAGAAAAATTTGAAGAGTCAACAAAATTTCAAAATTCAAGTCATTTCCGGAAAGTCTGGTAAAATTGGCTTATCACCTCACTCTGAAAGCGCATATGCTATTTCCTGCTTACAGCTTTTCCCGAAGGGATGAGAAAAAAATATTTTACAACTTGGGAAGTTTTATAAGAGGGATTATCTATGGTTCCTGAATAAGAAACCTTCTCCTTCTCCAAGCACACCTGCAGCTACTAATAACCGATTTATGCAATTTTCCTCTCTACTTGAATTAAAATTGGCAATAAATGTTGTGTCTTGAAGAGTGAATTTCAAAATCTTGTAATTAGTGGTTCATGAAAGTGTTTCCCTCTAGTTTTCAAGCAAGGAGCAGTGGGTTTACAGGGAGCAATTAGGGATAAGATAGCTAAAGAAACACAAAGTCAGTTGAAAAAAGAAATCTATGTGTCTGGCTCTCTCTATGAATTATGACTATTCAAGGGGGAAAAATCTGAACCTTTGCCAGAAGGCTGGCTTATAAAGGGACAGCTGGAGTTTTCTGTTAGGGGTTACAATGCATTGCTTGTTCCATAAGGGAAGAAGGGGATCACTTACCACAGCAACTCACACATCGCTTGAAACATTGGCACATCTCTACCTCATGAAGCATTTTCTTCAAAGCAAAAGAACCAGATATTTCTGGAAGGTCATTGAAGATCTTTGGGCACAGACATGCTGACCTTCCTGGTAGACATTTGTAGTCTTTGTGATGTGTGGACTCAGTCTCTGTAGATGCCTGCCTGGTGCTGTAACTTTTATACAGGATGTATTGTTTAAACTATGAACCCTAATTCCAATTCCCTTGGACAGTCAGGAAATTCTAACTAAATAAAATAAAACCCCATTGTATTTTTCTTTGGTTGAGATGCAAATAATGTTTTTAACAAGAATGTGAACAAATATATAAACATGGCACAAAGAAGGAACTTTCAATGGGACTTTAAAATTTCAAAGTTTTTAACAACAAGATGCAAATGAGTGAAAAAGAATGGAAATAGAATGATACCACATGTAAAAATCTACCAGAGGAACCACTGTGGTGTCTCTAATCTATGCTCATAGTAGGTCTATCTACTAATCGACCCCAAGAACAGCATTAACCATTGTGGGTTAAACTCAGAAGGACAACCCTTTTCACAGAATCAGTGTAGATGAATGGCCAGAGTTATATCTTTTCCTAATTCTAGATTTAAACAAAAAGCTTTTCAAGGGCTAATTGGGCAAATAAGGATCAGTGAGCTGTGATCTGTTTATTCTCTACAATGTAAATTAATCTCCCAGATTTCCAAAATTAGAAGAATTAGATTTCATCTTGCTAGTTGAGCATCAGGATGTATTCATTAAAAACTATTTAATATTAGAAAGTCACATGTTTAAATAGAAGCATTCGTGATACCTATGGAGAGAGAAAATTATTCCTAAGTCCAGGGCCCGATGCATTTAAACCAGGTGTTTAGGGGTTTCACACAAAAGGGATTAAGTTCCAGGACTCAAAATAAGAACCTTCTTAGGCAGTCAGCTGAATAGTCCCTTCTTGGACCTTGGTCTGAGCAATAAAACTGCACTAATGGTCCAAGAGTTGTTCAAATTCAAGGGCAATTCTGAACCACAGTAATAGAGAACAGGTCACCCTTCACTTGACTTTTCATACCTCTAGCATTTGTGATGAGCCATAAGGAAGTAACTATAGTAGTTGTGAATAGTGTTTTTCCAGATTCCCTGAAGGATTTCCTATCACTTAAGATACCTGTTGGCAGATATACTGATAAAAAAATTTTTACTCTCTCCAGACTTTACAAAACCATTGAATGTTCATATTAATGATAAAAGACCAGAAAGAAAAGAGGAGGAGCCCATGTCAAGTTTTATGCTGTTTGCTCACATCAGAAATGATTGTTTAAGAAAGTAGTTAATCACTATTTCTATTAATGAGGTCCCTCTCCACTTCATTCTTCAGATTTCCTTTATTATCTCAATTACCAAAGTACGGCTGTGAGATTCTGTTTAACATTTTTGTCATTGAGATTTTACCTTTCATTGGTCATGTTTTAGTTTATAAAGTCTTATGTGAGAGTGTATATTTCAAAATATAGCAATGCCTACAATCTCTTTTAATGCCATACAAAGAACAAAATTCCACAGTAGTTGATTAAAGAACTCTAGTTTTCAATCGCAGTTCTTTTTTAAAAAATCATGCTACTTTTAAAAATATGTAGTGAAATACACATAGCATAAGTTTACCTCCTAATAATTTTTAAGTTCAACATTATTAAGTATATTTCACATTATTGTGCAACCAATCTCCAGAACATTTTCATCTTGCAAAAATGAAATGCGGTACCCATTAAACAACTCCCCATGCCTTTTTTTCCCACCTCATCCTTTAACAACCACCATTCTACTCTCTAAGTATTTAACTACTTTTTATAACTTATAAATGTAAATGGAACCATACAGTATTTATTTTACTGTGACTGACTTATTTCACTTAGTTTAATGTTCGCAAGTTTCATCCATATTGTAGTATGTATCATAATTTTCTTCCATTTTTAGGCTGAATAATATTCCATTGCATGTATAAGCTACATTTTTTTTATCCATTCATCAGTGAATGGACATTTAGGTTGCACCTACCTTTTGGCTATTGTGAATAATGCATCTATTGATGTGAGTACACAAATATCTGAGTTCTTTCTTTCAATTCTTTTAAATATATATGCAGAAATAGAGTTGCTGGATAATCTGATAAATCTATTTTCACTTTCATGAGAAGTTGCCATACTGTATTCCATAGCAGTGTACCATTTTACTTTTTCACCAACAATGCGTAACACTTCCAATTTTTCCACATCCTTACCAACGTTCTTTACTTACTTTGATAGTTGCCATCTTGGTGGGTATGAGGAAATGTTTCACTGTGATTTTAATTTTAACTTCTTTAATTATTAGTGGTGTTGAGCATCTTGTCATCTATTTGTTGAACATACCTATATCATCTTTAAAGAAACGTCTATTTATGTCCTTTGCCCATTTTTAGTCATGTTTGTTGTTGTTGGGTTGTAGGAGTTCTTGATATACTCTAGATTTTAATCTCATCAGATATATGACTTGAAAATATTTCTTCTCATTCTAGAGATTGTCTTTACATTCTGTTGACTGTGTTCTTTGATGCAGAGAAATTTTTTTTTGGTGCAGGAGGGAATGAAGGGGAGTAGGCAGGTGGGCACGAAGAGAGAGGAGGAAGAAGCACTTTATTATTATTTTTTATTTAACTGTTCATTCTCATTGGTTGTTCCACCTGGGACTCAAACTTGGGATGTACATCGATTGTCTTCTCTGGAGGGGCCTGACCTAACTGCTACTGCACCAGGGCACACCTGATGTAGAGAAGTTTTTGATTTTGACACATTCTAATTTGTCTACTTTTACATTTGTTGCCTATAGCAACAGTCATTCAGTTAAGATTTGTACATTGTACAGAGATCAATCAGAATTCTTCATCTGTAACTGAATTTAATGCTATTCCCATTCAGCAATAATTTCTAAGAGGTTTTAAAATTTTTATGTTTGATGGACAAGATGATGTCTTCATCGTTTTAAGGAGTTAATTGAGTAGATGGAAAAATGCAAATTAGTGTAATTTAGAGAAGAGTATTTTTTTTTTTTGTTTGACCAAATTTATGCTACTCATTTTTCCCCAGTAAAGACTAAAGATTTTTTTACTACCATACATTTTAGCTATCCCAAAAATAGTTAAAGGGAAGAATGATGCTTTTAACATATAATCAGAAATTTGTTTATTCAAACTCAACAGAGAAAAACAAGAGATATTGTTCCTCTTGGTAACTACAATTAACACAACCTGCTTTTCTCCAAAAACCAAACCCTTTGATCTACATTGAGACTAAACAGAAGTTTCTTTGTATAGTCTTAGAAACCCTGAATACTGAGAAGCTAACTCTGGGGGATTAAATATTAAAGAAACTCTCTTTGTGTTAAGATTGTTGCTGCCCAACATTTGTGCAAGACTTAGTTACCCACTTTTGTGAAAGAACTACTGTTGGGCTGTAGTTTCTTGATGGAAAATATGGTGCAAAATATCTGTAAAGCTTATATGCATTTACAGGAGAAGGAAGTAACAAGAAAACACAAACATGTGCTATTCATTTCAAATCAGAACAATTAAAATTTCAGTTGGCTCCCCCCACCCCACATTATTGTGACAGATGCTAAAATAAAAGATTTATAATGTGGATCATTTTTGTTGTTGCTCCCTGTAAATCTATATGTAAGCAATAAATTAACACTTATTTTCCTTTTTTCCATGATAAGTCAATAGCTACTAAAATGGACAATGTTTAGGGTCTGCAACTATGTGAATTAGTCTCTGTTTTCATGGCAAATGTCTTCTGACAGGTCAAATCTGAATCTCTTCTATGGAGCACATTTGAGATCTCAAGACTATCTCAGACTTTGCTGTCATTTACACTTTTGACTCAACTTACTGGAAGAAAGTGTGTTTTGGATGCTCATGAATAACTTTTTGTTTCTATCTTTGTGGGATTTATAAGACCCCAAGTAATGCTATGGTTACCATGTTATCTTCTCAAGATGAGTATCTCATTGAATAATGCCTCTTCCTGTGAATATTTGACTATGTAAGGAAAGGCAAATTGGTCATTACTTTCAAAGGAATATTTATTTTTCTTTGTATTACCTTGATATTAATTGCTCTTACTTTTGTATTTGAAGGAGAATAAATATTATAATGAGGAAATCTAGAAAGCAAAAAACAGAAATAATGGAGAATAAAGAAAAAGAAGGGAGAATGATGAGGAGTCAGGCAGAGAAGAAAAAGTAAAAATGAAAAAAAAAAAAGCCAATATTTTGATCTGCCCCTCTGTTAATTTCCTACAACTTTGGGATTTATACTTCAATTATAATTCAAATGACTTGGCACATCAGTACAGTAAAATGAGAAGAGTTGACTAACTGGGAATTCAAACTGTAGGAGCCTCTGCAATTTAGCTTAGCACCACAACTAGAAAAGGAAGAAACCACATTGCAAAACGGTTTCCCTCTCATCTCCCTGGTAGTTAATAGCAGAACAGATATTAAAACTGATAACCGAGGCAATGTTATAAAGCAACAAATAGAAGGTAATAAAATTCTGAGATTAAACTGACTCAAAATTTAATAACAATCACTCCCCATGCATTATACATTCTAAGTCATACCACTATAGTCTATGTGAATCGTGTCCTGGGTGCTATGCAACACAGTGGAATGACTTCGAAGGCTCTGGAAAACAAGTTGAGAGATAGGTTTAGGTTCTGCCATAGTAGGCAAAACTTTTCACTTTTCTGAACTTAAATTTCCTCTTCTGTAAAATATGAGTGAGACAAATGCCTTCTAAAGACTTTTCCAGATCTGGAAATAAATCTCTAGGAATATATTCTCATTCAAGCTCACATATAACTCCTCACATGCCACACTTTTCTCAGAGAATTATTTGCCTTATAAATCTCGTCAGCATGTACCCTTCCATGTCAACACAGTCAAATTGATTGTCCAGTCAGATTTGGATAAGTGTTGCTGCTGTCCTCACTTTGAAGTAAGCAGAGCCACACTCTTCTGCATCCACACCACTCAAGTATGTGGCTTCTGATCTGACCACAGTTGCTTTCTGGCTCAAACATGGAATTTTTTCCTTTTAAACTTTTCAACAGAAAAGAAAGCAAAAAGTATTAGAAGAACATAAACCCTGCAGCTAATATGCTAGACTCTGTACATCATCCTAGAGAGGACAAGTCTTTAGAGGCCTGAAAATCTCAACAGCAAACCTTAATTTTGTATAGCAAACTCCATCACACTGTGGAAAGAAACTAAAAAAATAGAGTTGGTTTATTAAAGAACAAAAGAATGAAAACAGATGTAAGACTTTTGTAAACAGTAGAAAATGATCCACAGATGGATGGACGGATTGCCCTAAGAACTGATGTGCTTGCAACTAAAGAGGGTGAGCATGCATCCTGTTTTGCCTGGGACAGTCCTGATTACTGCTGTTATCCTAGTGTAACTATTAATAACAACTCCTTTTATTCCAAATGTGTCCTAATTGGGACATCAAATATCATGATCAACCCTCAAATAAACTACACTAATCAAAGGAGTCTTCTCTCTCCTGGGCATACATCTTTCTCAATGTTTCTTTTCAAGATTCTTGAATTCCAAATCCAAGAACACTGGCCACCCGTGTGAGGATTTCAGCCAAGGTTATTTCTACCTCTACTGCCTAGCAACTTAACCGTTAGAAAACTATTTGACCATACTAATGACTAACCCATCTCTATCTAGGCTCATATGAGAGCAGATTCCCAATGAAAGCAAGTTCTGTCATGTGTTGTGACACTGAGAAGTAGAGACCTTCTTTGTTGAGAAATATTGGCTCTTCACAGTTTAAGAGCAACTTAGCCTGGAAGCAGAGTGGTCAAGAGAACAACATGCTCAAGTTTTATTGTAACTACTACCAGAAATGGATGGAAGAGGAGGCACAGAGCCTGACTGACAAAACAACTGCTACATTTCAACAAGATTCCTACTACTGACCTCCTGCAGATCAATGATCCCACCTCTACCATGTTCCAGGGCACTCCTTACCCTGGTCCTCACCTCACCCAGCACCTCCTTTGGGGGACCTCTTATAATGTCAGTGAGAGACCCACCTCCTGGGATGATGCTAGTGGGACCTGTTTCTGGAATGAGGAACCTACGAAATGCCAAATGCCAATGATGTCTGGGCCTCCAATGATGAGACCACCTGCCAGTCCCATGATGGTGTCCACTTGGCCAGAAATGACTCAATCTGACAGATAAGGAGAGAGGTAAGCCTCTATCTCTTGGTTTTATAATATTCATTCTACTTTACCAGGAGATCAAGTTGCTATGACTCTGGGTGTTTTCTAATAGCATGACAAGGAAGATTTGCTCCCCCTTCCTATTAAAGCGAGAGTGATAGTTTTGGAGAGGAGTTAATGGGGCAACAGGAGGGAGAAACTTATATTGTGAAATGTGAAAATAAAAATTTTGACTCTTAAAAAGGCAACTTATCACTTACTCTCTCCCTGATGTGAGAAAACTAGGCTCTGCCAAGATAAGAGATGTGTAGGCTGTTTAATTGCTAATGTGTACAATATGCCAACACTAATAAGAAGGGGCAATTCATGGTGGAATACAAACATTTAAAAGCTTGCTTGTGGGCAAGAGAAGTGGACTTTTAATCCAGTGTGTTTTTATAGTCATGAGCCAAAATAAATTTTCATATGTTTTTATGGACCCTGTGACTTGGGACACGGGTAATTGCTGCTGGGCAAGACAAGGTTTGCGGCATCTCCACTCATATGAAAAGTCAATTAACCATCTGGTCTTCTCCAGGAGTGCTGAGTGTCTCACATCACAGGAAGACACATGTGGATCAATGGGGCATCTTTCATTCCCTGTGAACTCAGACCTGTCCTAGAGGAAGGAATGGAGAGGGACCAGGAGGCATGTTTCTTCTGAGGCTTCCTTTGCTGTTGTTGTTGTTGATTCTATTTTTAAGAAGGAAATGGCAAATAAACTAGGAAGATGTATTTTTGTTTTATATCAGATAGTTTCTTTAAATAGACAGCTAGATATTCCTGCATTAGACAATATTCCTAACAAGTGTATCCTAGAATAGCAAAAAAAAAAAAAAAGATTTCTATGACCTGTGAGTAGATATATAAAAAAAGTTTTGGTTTATTTTTTACTTATTTCTGTAGAAAATGCTAAATGAAAATTTAAAGTTATCATATCTTACTCTAGGGGGAGTATTTAAAAATTAAATTATTAACGAAGTCTTTCAAAACCTTTCATAGTAACAAAATCAGAACAAATATTCACCTCCTTATAGGACAATATGTTATTAGTGCTGTGATTAATGGCATTATAATTAAATAGAAGTATAAAGAAACCACTCACTATGAAATATCTTAGTAAACTCAGATTTATTTTTTGGACATGATACCACTCCCGTGTCTGCCTTGTTCATCCTATCTAACATTTTTGTTTTATCTTTTTGAAGAAATTTCTCATAGGTCATATCTCCAAAGCCTTGACTTTCTATAATATTCCTTTGATGACTTTTTAAGTAAAGCTCTCTTTCTTATTTCTGGGAGTCATTTCAGCTAACCTGTGAACAATTTTAAAGATCACAAAAGGTGCTGTATTACACAAAATCACATTCTCTTTTCAACTTATGGCAGATTCTGCTCCCTTAGTAGTTAAGTGTCCAGTAGTTCCCAATGAATTCTCCTAGAATAGATAATAAAAAGAATCAAATGGAAGTCCCCTAGACATTGTTCATGATGTTGGCATTGTATTTGCCTAGGTTTACTTGGAGCATTTAATTTGCTTCTATCATAAAATATTTCTTTATTATGCTTGGGTTTATTTTTGCACCCAATATCATACCTTATCTATCTTTTGATCCATCACATTATTTATTTAAAAATATTTGTGAAGCATAACTATGTCCCATAAATTAACAATAAATAGAATCAAGCTGTTTTAGGGAGTTTTTTCAAACATTGAGGGTTTTTTTCTCTTCTATTTTTTTGTTTTAAAAATCTTATTAAAATCTCATTAAAGAGGTTTTAAAAGATATGTGAATCCAATTTGTTCTTCTCCACATTAAAAACAACAACAACAAACTTTCTAGTTTATCAAGAAAATTTAGAAGTGGGAGAGAACAAGAGGGAGGAAATCACCTGGTTAGGGCTAGGGAGTTCTGAGGGTTGTAAGATGATAGCCTCACCTGTCCTTCTATTCTCACAGCATCTGAAGCCTACCATGTCTCTCTCAGCTCACACATCACCATTCTAACTACCCCTTCACATGACTATTGTCTTCATCTGCTAATGACACAATAGCCCAAGAGAAGATTTCCCCTTAAAATATAAAAAGAAGATTCTTGAGATCCTACTCCCCACATATAATTGTTTACTAAAATGCATAACAGTCTTTCAGAAATTATGTAAGAATTGCTGTCAGGTTGCATCATTATCTCTATGGCTTATAAGAAGGACTAGGAAAATTTGATTTCAGATTCTTCTTAAAATATCACATTGCTATAAGAAATCCTCCTCAGCTGTACCAACTATAAAATAAATGATTTCTTTGCCTTTTAGGTCAAAACAACCATCCTTTTCAGCTCTGTTCTGGATTTAGTCTAATTTGAAATGAAATAAAAATCATGTCCAATTTTCTCATACATCAAGTTTCTCATTTGGGACTATGTTTGCTTTGGTACTTCAGAGACGTGATCTGATTATTGTCCTTAAAAAATAATATCTTGGAGGACTAGGATTCATCAATATTTATGTTCCATTTATTTAGATTGTATCTCTTCAAGAAAAATGGGAAATCCTTTTAGTGTGCCAGCAGGACAAGGGGTATGCTTATAAACAAAAGGAAAAATAACTTTTGTTTTCAACAAATAATATTTGTCATCTGGTTCAAACAAAATTCTGCACAATCCATCAGTGGAGTCTGCCATATGTTAAATTTGATTCATTTATTTAATTGTCAAAGAAACTGGTTTGAATGGGATTAAATCTTTTAAAATTTTAATTAAAGAAAAGAGATCAGCCTCCAGTGAAACTATTTTAAAATCAGAGATAGTTCCTCTCAGAATTATAATTACTCAATCTGCCATGTGTCGTATTCTTTTATGCACAATAGGTTCTCCAAATCATTTATTAACCATTTTACAGCTCTGTTACAATTTTACAAAGCAATTTGTTAGTCTTAGAATGTAAGTGAAGAGCTTTTTACAAAGTTAATCAAAATGAAGCAACCTAACACTTTAATGTTCATGTAGAGTTTTAGCTACCAAATTAATATCACCTGGATTGGCTAAACTACCATTTTGTATATTAAATGTACAATACTCACAACTTTCTCCAGCTCAATTTTGTACTCCTTTGTTGTGTTTAAAGATAATCCCTTTTTGAAAAGTAATGCTCAGTTGTTTACTGAAGTTTCGTTTTTGCTTTTTTTTTTTTAAGGAAAGGTGAGTAGATACAGGAAGGCAGGAAGAAAGTGGAGAAAGAAGCACCATTTTCTTCAGGGTTCTTCCTGGTTTTCATCCCAGGCCTAGGTCTTGAACCCTTATCCTTGGGATATATGGCTTGTGCTTTTGGCCAAAGGCAGCTGGCCAAACCACTATTCCACCAAGGTGTGTCTACTGAAAATACTTAATAAATATATCCTAGCAGAAAATAGAATATACTAAACAGTACTGCGAAGACACTTTTCTAGCGATTGCAAGTGTTCATATGTTCTGTATTGATAGAAAAAATGAAGCTCTCTAATTTGTGCATCTAAAGCAAAAGTTAGCCACATAGTTCACCATAGCCAAGACATGGAACCAAACACAATGCTATCTACAGATGACTGAATAAAGATGTAGTATTTATAGTCAATGAAATTCTACTCAGCTATTAACAAAAATGAAATCATGCCTTTTACAACAAGCTGCATAAAACTGGAGGCAATTATGCTAAGCGAAATATGCCAGAAAGAAAAAGAAAACTACCAGATAGTTTCACTCATATGTGGAATATGAAGAAACAAAACTAACAAATAAAACACAACAAAACTAGCACAGTTTTGAAGCAAGACTGTGGTTACCGGAGCCAGGGGGTTGAATGAGTGAATAAATAAATAACAAGTTAAAAAATATTTTTATCAAAAAAGGGTTCACTTAATTATGCATTATTTCAAAGAAAAAATAGTTAAATTATTTGTTTTTTACTTTAGACAAAAGTTCCTAAAACATAGTTCTTTGTATCATCAGAATTGCTGACTGTTTAAATCATTTACAAAGAGAAACATAAAACCAATAATCATTTTTACATTTTTAATAGAATATTTTGCAGAACTTATCAATTTGATTGTAATGTCTCTTGGTGGTGTTTTTGTCCTGTTTCTTGGGCTTGGGGTTTATTCTGTGGGTTTACAGTTGTATTGATTTGGACAATTTCACTCAATTATTTTTTCAGATATGCTTTATGTCTCACCCCTCTCTTCTCTCCTTTGGGACTTTAATTATATGTATGTTTGGTCATTTGAAGTCACTGATGCATTGTTCTTATTTATTGCTTAGACTATTTTCTGTTTTGTTTTTTTTTTTTTTCATTTGGGGCTGTTTTTATGCTATTCCTTCAAGCTTTCTCTTACAGTGTCTAATATGCTGTTATTCATATCCTGTGAAGTTTTAAAATAGGCATTATGGTTTTCATCACTGTAAGTTAACTTTGGGTTGTTTTTTAAAAATTTTCCATGTCTTACCTTGTTTAATCTTCCTTCCATCTCCTTCAACATATGGAATACAATGATAATAAAACTATCTTTCAACGTCCGATGCTAATTCCACCATCTGTGCCAATGACAAGTTAGTTTCAATGACTGATTTATCTTCTCAGGATTTTCTTGCTTCTTTGCATAATCTTGGATGCTCTATATTGTGATTGTACGTTATTAGGTGTTGAATATTTTTCTTTTTCTATAAATATTCTTGTGATTTGTTCTGTACTAAGACAGTTTGTTATAATTGAGGGTTTGTTTTTTTGTTTGTTTTGGTTAGTAAAGTCATAATAGCATTTACTGTAAAGTTAACTCTTTCCCACAATTTTTGCTAGATTCTTGCTAGTACTCTGCTAAATGCTGCCCGCATTCTGAGTTTGACCCTCTAACTACTGTAAACAGGTACCATCTAGGTGAGTTCTGGATACTCTTTCCTCTAATTCTTTCAGGTGTTTTTTCTCACAAATATTCCCTAATCAGCACTCAACAATGCCCCTCTGCTGATTCCAGGGCTCTCTTTGCAACTTTCTCCTCTAAGATTTCACCATACTTTGACTTCCCCAGACTCACAGTTGTCTCCTCAAGTCACAAAATCCTGGATACCACCTGACCTTCTCTTCCTTGTGCTGTGGTCTCAAATTTTTCTACCGCTGGAAAGCTGGGCAATTGTGGGGCTCAATACATTTTTCATCTCTCAAGGGATCCTTCTCTACATGGTCTAATGCTTTTACCATTCTTGTTTCATATATGTTCTTTGATTTGTCTAATTGTTTCAGGCAGAAGGTTAAATTCAATCCCTATTGTTCTATGGGAAGATTTTCCAGGGTGGCTTTTATTTTCCTTTGTTATTTATTTCATTTACATTGTTACATGCATTTCAGGATGTTGACCTTGCCCCTCGGTCTGTGTGTATTTAGAACCCACCACCAGAGTTCTAGTGCCCTTTATCAGCACAGCATTACTTTTAAAACAAAAATAATTTTATGTCAGTCCTTTGTACTGAATCTCCAAATAGTTGCCCTTCAAGCAAGACTCTGCATGTTCTATCTCCACTGTCTTCTCACGTATCACATACCATTCACACCCCACCTTATTCTCAGAGGCTGTCTTGCTCTTCTTCCAACACACCAAGCTTGTTCAAGCCTCAGGGCCTTTGCTCCAGCAGACGCCTCCACTTGGAGCAGCTTTCCCCAGATTTTCCAGTAGCTGAACCCTTGCCTTCATTCAGGATTCTGCTCAAATATCATCTTTTCGGCAGGGTCCTCCTCTCTAAAATAGCTCTGTTCTTCCTCTTCACTGTTATCTTATCCTGCTTTAATTTTCTAATAGTTCCTTATCCCTGACATATTTTATAATCGTTTACTTGTTTTTTCACAGTGTTTCCTCTGTGAAATAAAGGAAATGACTTCTTATTCACTGCTCTATTTCCAGAGTTTATCACATTCACCACTTAGTAGGTGCTCATTACATACTCATCGCAAGGTGTGGGTAGATGAATATAACCTTAAAGGGTAACAGGAAATTAGTACTGACTCACATTTTAGACAATTTCTGTCATCAGTTGATAGTAGGTAACTAGAGAAAGGTGTTTCTTCAGGAAATGGTTGCTAAAAAGTTGATGTCTTCTTGCTCCTTCAGAATTTAAAGAAAATCTACAGCCCAGCCCACAGAAGATGCAAGAGTTGAAGATTTGATCTGATGACCTCTCTCCCCTGGCTTTTGTTTCTTTTCTTGTTGTTTCAGCTGCTGTTTCTCTTTCCTTTTCTCTGACAAATCCTCTTGACTTGAAAGGCAAGTTCCTTACCCCCTAGATGACTACTTTCATTGCTCTTTTGTGTTGAGTCCTACTGTGTTAAGTGGCTTACTTTTGCCCAGTATGACCAACAGCTTCATTCCTTTGTGGAACCTGACACAATTTTGTCAATTTATAAAGCATAAAGATTAAGTCTTCAACTGCAGAGGACAAACACATCCTCTCAAAACTCCTATGCCATCTTTCAAAATAATCGCTAGGAACACATTTCTTTTCTCTAATACATCTTTCAACTTGGCTCTACAGCTTGATTGAAGTCACTGTGTCACTAAGGTTTGTTAATGAAATACCAAAAATCTTCAAAGATATCATGTCCTACACAGTTTTGAGATAACAAAATTTGTAAACCGATATTCGATGTGATTAGACCTAACACATTGGATTTTCTTCACTGAATTTTAAGTATAAAATTTTAATTCTTTTTTCTAGTTGGAAGCAATTTTGTTAAGAAGTCAAGATGTGAATTTTATCTATGTCCCTCATTTATAAACATGCATCTGTAAAATACTGTATTACAGATTCCTTCCTGGATGGCAATCTCCCTCATTCCCCACTCTAAACTTTTAAGAACAAACTTAAATTAAGTAATTTACCAAGTATTTCACTGATAGATGGAATATTTATCCTAATCCATTTGCCTTACAGTGTTGCTATGGAGGAACTAAGGCATTTGAGTGGAGAAAGCCTGATTGATTATTGGGCGTGGAGGAAGGGGCTGGGTTTATAAATCAGGATTTTCTGACTTGATGAATTTCCTGTTTCTAGGATGGTTATGGATGATCACATCACTTCAGAAACATCAATGACTGATGTTTTCCATGAAATGATCTGAGAAACTGTTTTATCTAACTTTATTTCTATAGAAAAGCACATTCTAAATTACAAATAACCACCTTATTACGTCTTACAATCCCTCTAAATGTTGATAGCCCTCTGTATGTTAGGAAAAAAAGACATATCACCAATAAGCCCCTCTACAGAGAAGAGATACCTTCACTCATAGAATTAAGTAAATTCAAAAAAGAGGGAGACTGGTCTTCAAAAAAGGGGGAGAAAAAAATCTCAGGTAGAGTGCAGAATGTGGATTAGTTCAGGGGATCTGACTCATAATCCCATTTCTGTCACTTGCAGTCTCTTTCTATCAATTCTTGGCATTGGCCTTGATCTGTTCCAATTCACAAAGAAGGGGCTCAGAAGAGTGACTGCCTGGAGGCTGTCACCATACTCCGACATGAGCACTGAATATGGAGCTTTCCCGCTGTCAGAAGTGGGATTCCTGACATCCAAGTATGCTGACGCCAGCAGGCTGCAGTCCATGGCCATCCTCTGGAACTAGCACCTCACCAAAGTGAGGAGGTGGCTCATTTAGTTTTCAGGCCCGCTTTCTTGCTCTTATGCTGGTGATGCCTCTCTTGATGCCCTAAGATGTCTTCTGACTTCATTGTCTTTCTTTCCTTTGTTAAAACACCCATAAGGAAAGATTGAAGTGTCAAAAAAAAAAAAAGGTTTCATACACTTTTTTTTTTTTTGAGTATGTGTTTTATAATAGAGGACAATACCTCTCATTAAATCAAAACAAATACATCTCTGGCACATCCTGGTGGAGCAGTGGTTCAGTCAATTGTCTCCGAAGGAGCAAGCCACCTACCCATGGGTTCGAGACCCAGGCCCAGAGGGGAAGCAACCAGTGTGAACACCTAAAAGTAAATAGATACATAAAGATGCTTCTTCCTCCTCTCTCTTCCCGCCTACCTGTCTACTTGCCTTCCTTCCTGCCTGCACCTTCCCTTTAGAAAAAAATAAAACCAAAAATATCTCTGATTGTTGACTCTCACATATTAAGATGTTTTGTAGGAAAAGAACTGAGGAGAATTTTCAGCATCTAAAAAGTCATATATAAATACATAGTAACGATACAATCAGTTAACTTTACCAACCTTGAGAGACAGAAAGCATAGTAGTTGTTCTCAACTCTGCTGCACATTAGAATTTCTGCGTTTTTAAGAAATATCTGATCAATAGGCCCTGCCCGAAATATTCTTAATTAGTTGATCCAGGATAGAACGTGGATCTGAGATATTTACAAAGGTCTCCAGGTAATTCTAATGGGAAGCCAGAATTGAAAGCCATACTTATACAGGTGCAAAAGTCCCTGTGCCCTTCTCCCAGAGGCCCTATCTTTCCCATTCCCGCCCGTGCCTCTACGAATCTGTCAGGCCTGACAGTTACCTTCTCATCTATGCTACTGTGCTGCACAGGAATGAGTGGGCTGAGTTGGTCAGTATATCTTTATTTTCCTTCTCCTATCTTGGCCTTTAACCTGGGTCCTTGGGTTTCACATGGCTAGCACACAAAGGTATTCCTGGCTGGTACATCTTTAGCAAAAGCCTCAGAATAGAGTAGGAGCATGTTCCTTGTCTGAAAAGGGAGTTACTCTAAGAGAAAAGAATGTGTCAGGGAAGCAACAGACTCATCTCCTGTGTGGGTCTGAGAAGGTGGGTTCAGGCCCACTGAGTGGAATAACATGCTTCTTATTCTCTGAGAATGTTTTTCTAGTAGATGGACCCACCAGGGAAACTTTCTAAGCAATTTGATTCCAATTTCAATCTAGTTCTGCTGCTGTAAGTACCAGAAATCAATATAATGGTTTCTACTGCAACTTAGTGAGATTGAGCACAGTATTAATGTTTTATGTGCTGAGAAATCCATACATTTACTCAGAGTCATTTTCTGAAAACCTGGATCATAGTCTTTTTATAAATTCCTGAGACATGATGGGCATTTGAATGAATCAGGTAGAGTGAAGTCACTTGATTACTTAATTGTTCTGAAGAGAAGTAGATTCAGTTGATCTGGTCTCTTAATGGTTTTCATCCCTGACACATATGAATCACCTGGAGAACTTTTCAAAAATTGTGAATATCTGGCTTATAGGAAAATTATTAATATCTTTTTTTCAGACGAAAATAAATCTCTGAGGATGGGGCACAGAAATGGTATTTCTGAACCATGACCCACACCAGGAGATTTTAATGTCAAGTCAAGGTGAAAATTGTCACTACTTTGCAAAGCTCAGCAGGTCATGTTAGGAGCAAGTCAAGAGTTAAGAAAGTTCACCTGTTCCACACACAGTAGAATTATTTTCCGAGGTGCCATGTTTGATCTGGTTTGGTAAGCAAATCCCTTAATGTTAACTTTTGAAGAACATTTTGACCAGAAGCAAATGTAAACTAAACTTTGAGACTTATTTATTATATATGTATATATACATATATAATAGATAAGTATATATATATAAGTAATAGATTAGTAACATATATGTGTGTGTGTGTGTGTATCTGGGGAGCAGACTAACATTTTATGTCATCAAAGTTACCAGTATTTTTGTTTTTCTCGTGCAACAATATGGGACTTCACCTATGACTTGACATGATAAGTGAGTATCAGAGGAAACTTTCTTAATATCAGAGATTATTTCTGGGAAGAATATTTTTTTATTAGGAAGAATAAGACATTTCCTTGCCTCTGGCATATAAGATAGCCCTTTAAGTTTATATACTAAAAGTTTGGAAAATAGGATCTGCACACTCCTTTTATCCGTCTTGTTATAAATGTTCTGCACTATCGAATGGAGGATTTTTCTTGAGGTGAAGTGAAAAATATAATTTGATTATTCCTGATTACACTGAATCAGCCAAACAATATTTCAGAACCCAAGACTGACTTTATTGAATGTATAGTGCAAAGACAAAAACAAATTTAATGTTCTAGTTTATGTGGACATCTGAAAATGACATTTAGCAACCACTTCTAGTTGGACTCTTTGACTCTAATTATTAAAAAGAATGTACATATATATGTGTGTATATATACACATATGTAAGAGGAACATTATTATTTAAAATTCTATTTAAAAAAGGTTAAGAGAGCGAGAGAGAATGACCAGACACATGTAAGTCAGCAACTATAGGACCCAGCATGTCTGCATTTCCCATGAGAAATAATGTTTCTCTCTCTCAGGTGGACCTGAGGAGCAGGTCTTCCAGAGGTTACTTGGGGAGGGGGTGGTGCTAGCATTGGACTTGAGAAGAGCACATGGGTCTCACCATGAACACACCCTCCAGTCTGCCTCCTCTTCTGTTATTTTGTTTCTAAATAAACATTTTTTTGTTGGTAGAATGTTATTGCTTCTGTTTGTAGGCAACAGTGTGCATATGGACGCCATTTTAGATGAACAAGAAAACAGCATTAAGAATTATGCATGAATGTATCAAGAAAATTTCATTAATTGGAGAGAGAGAGAGAGAGAGAGGAGAAAGAGAAGTGGAGGGCAGAAAGAAAGGAAGTCTCAGACTTTAAGAAACTCTGTCTAGAAGGACCATATTCACCGGAGTTGCACAAAGGCTCTATGGATGTAAGAAAGTGCTGAAGGAAAACAAGGGCATTGGGAGAACTCGGTTCTGTCCCAGTTCATCATTATGATATTGGCTTCTTCACCTTCTGAAAAATAAGGAAATTTCCTTGAATTCTGCACTTTCTGGGAAGAATTAGGAAAGGAGTAGTACCTGGAAGCAAAATAAGGAATCTGCTAACAAAAAGCTAGAAAATGTAAGTAGAATTTCAAACAAGAAGAAGCAGTAGCATGCTCAGAGAAAGGTGTGTTCGAGCCTTCCCCAATCTGATATGCTAAACATGAATAATATTGGGGAAATTTGGGTTTATTCAAACAATGACCATGCTTTGCGCAAATGTAGTGCTAATTAGCAACCCCCAGAACCCTAAGAAAGGAATGTTCTGAGTAGATGAGAAAGAAATAGCAGTGGGCAGAGTCCAGCTGTTTGGCTCTGAAACTAGATTCTTTTGGCAGATTTTAGGAATCAATGTTGGTAAATGAAGTCCACACATTTTAATTCCGAGGAAGACAGAACATTTGTCTTTTCCTCTTTCCTTCACATCAGACCTAGGTGAGGTTCTAGAATGCTTGGGACTTCTGTGAATCTTATAGAATGACTATAAAATTGATTTATCTAAAACCTGCTATACTGATCAGGTCTGTGCTCTGGAAAACATAGCATGTACTGACGCACCAAAGAGAAGATTTTATTGGAAAGAGTAGTAAGATTTTGGACTTTAGCAGAGATTAAAAAACAAAACGAAACCATCGACAACAACAACAAAAAACTGTATGCAACCCAATCCTTTCATTTGAGATTTAGAAAACTCTTGCAATAATGAACAGAGAGTCACTTGACTTAGCAAGATCCATCCTCTCGGGAATTTGGGAAGCTGCCCACAGAAAGCTGTCGCTTTGTACCCAAGGGGGAAGATTACATCTTGATCTGGGAAGAGAACTTCCATTTGGCTTTTGAAGTAACTGACTCTGCAGGTGTCAAGCAGCTCACTTCTTGGGACAGGGCTCAGATTTGGAGCTTTCTACTTTGCTCTCTCAGAAACCTTTAGCCGGGGCTCTTTGGAAGATTTACATAGTAATCTCTGAAGAGCATTACAGAGATTAGAAGTGGTTCTTAAAGTAAAATTAAAAAAAGCTTCCCAGCAATCTTATTCCTGGCCTCAGTTTTTCTTTAAAAAGTTAGAGCTTCTTCAGGTAAGGCCTTTTAAGTATTCTCCACCCCCTTATTCAAATACTCAGAATCCAGCTGCCCATTCCCAGCCAAACACAAATCATAAGTGTGGTGTTTCCACACTGGGCCAGTCATCCTTTGTTAAATGTCCCATGCAGAGATTTATTCCACTATGAGTAGGCAGGCGGAGGTGCATCCCATGTCTGAGGCTATCAGGAGTGATTTCCCTAGCTTATCTTGGGGCTCTAGGTTCAGTCAACCCCAAGGGTTACTTTTCCTGTTTTCTTTCTTTTTCCTTAGCAACTTTTCCAAATATCTCAGTTGTGAAGGGAAGGCCATAGCCCTCTTTGCTTCTCTCTGTGTTTGGAGTAATATGAGTATTTTCCTTGCTTTGTGGTGATGCCCATTAGTGCTTTTACAGCTGGGATAGGACACGGTGCTGTGCAAAGCCTCCCCAGGACATGGTCTTTTGCTTATTTCTCAGCTGTCACTTTTTGAAGTTCACATCACTAGTTGTGCCTTTTTACTCTGTGGCTTCTTTAAAATTTTTAAAAACTTAGACTTACCACTTTTAAATTTCTTTAGAATCTGTACCTAATCACTTAGTAATTAACTTTATTTCATAGTAGAGAAGATAGATTTTTGGAAATTTTAGAATATTCTGGATATTCTAAAAATATTTTTTTGTCTACCAATAAACAGCTTAAAAAAAATAAGACTTGTTTGGGTTCAAGTCTTTTTTTGTGTAACTTTGGTCAAGCTACTTCACCTCTCTGACTCAGTTTCGTTTTCTTTAAGAAATGGGATAATAATAAAACCTACAACCCAGCAATGTTAGAAAAACAATCTGAAGTCATGGTATCTAAGTTTCAGTAGAATACTTGACAGAAGGTGAACAGTCCATAAGTGATAGGGTCATGAAGATAATAAGTGAAAGCACTTTAGGTCAAGAAAGGGACAGAGTTGATGGTGGAAGATGGAATCAGTGAGCTGAAATCTTCAGTTTGAAGCAGATGTGAAAACAATATTGAAAGATGACAGTGATAAACAACAGAAAAGAGCTTAAGCAATATCTAAACCAATAGTGGGATAGACCCTGTTCACATATACATGCACATCCACACACATATACACACTTGTTTCCTCTCAGCCACATACATATGCACACACGTACATGCAGACTTGCATACCCACATACCTTTATCCTCCCACCCATATATATACCACACTCATATATATACTCATCCACATATACTCACATTCACATATGCATGATTTGATGGTGAGAACTGTTTACCTATGTGAACTTAAGTGGTCCACTTGCCCTAGTCTTATGATCAGGAGTGTCCCTGACTATTTCTGGCATAGTTCCATCCCAGAGACAGGTCACCCACTTGACTATACTTTGGATTGACCTTCTTAACAAGCTTCTATCCCTTCTGCGGTCCATGTGGTTTCTTTGCTGTTTTATTTTTTAAGTTTATTTTAAACTTTGAAGTTTAGCTTTGTAGATCCGACCTACAACTCCCACCGTAATCTGGTGGTGGTTTCCTATTTCTAGCTTATTGCTAAAGAATGATTGGAAAGAGAAAGCTTTGGAGCAAGGTCACTATAAGACGATAAGTGATAAATATATCCATGGTGAGCATTTCTAAGACAAAATAGAGAGGGCTTCTTCTCAGGATGATTTTCTGTCTCTGTCCTGTCTTAGAAAATGAGCTTTGACTCTCTGAATTATTTGCCACATTACTTACTTCATCAACCATGATATTTCAATCTTCACATCTGCTTATAATTAAAGAGAAGAGTCTCTGAATGTCACAAGGACACTGGAGGACATGCAAAGGGATTTGTAAGTTGCACCAGGAAGATTTCGCTTAAATTTCCCTGCTGCTTTCAAACCCCAATACCCAAAATAAAAGATAATATAATGTAATATAAAATAAAAGAAAAGGCACATTACTTTGGCCCCCGAGTGCTGCTAGAACTGAAGGTCTGTGTAAGCAGCTAAGATATGTTTGACCAGATGTTGGTTCAAGTTGTCAAGACTAAAGCCAGGATGTCAAATGCAATCAAGCAGATGAAAGAGAAAAGCTAATTATTATGCTCAGAAATATTTGGAGAGCTAGGATAAGGATAAGTAAAATGCAACCAAATACTGGATGATGGTGTTATCAACAGACGGGCCATTTGAAAAACTTTTATGCTCATGAATTACCAAAGTATAGTGTGACGATTCCTCTAGCAAATGTTGTCGTGGCATGGAGTTCTGGGCTCTGGGTTCCTGCTATGGACCTTCCCTGCTTCTTAACAGGTTTGGCACGGACAAGGTCTCTGAAGGTCAAGGTGAGGCAAGAAGAGAGGAATACAAGACAGACGCGAGGGAAAGCTGTTTGGATGCGATCTCTCCACACTCTCCTGGGACTTTCTGGGGCTCTGAGAGAACTGTTCATGCTGCATGTTCAACCCTGATATAGTCATAACCATGATTCCCTGGTTATGGTTGGAAAAGCAAAAGACTCAATAAGGAGGCACATTGTAAGCACAGCAAGAGAAGAAGATCAAAGAGCATATAAGAAACACTTTTCTCTGTTATACAGAAAACAGTGTAACACCAGACCTGGTGAGGGATATGCCGACGGAAGTGTATGCTGTTGTATCCAGATGCAGTCTGAGAGGAAAAAAAAGAGAAAACGTTTTAAAGAGGTAGAACCATCTTAAAATGTGTCTTGTCCAGAAAAGAAAGTAGGGTAGCTCAGAAGAGTTTAGAGAGTAAAAAAGTGTGCTTCAGTTAAACTGTCGTAATCTGTAATTGTCTAGTATGTTTTAGATGAAGATAAGAAACATTTCGAGCAAGACATAAAAATCCCACTAACATGCTAGCTACATTCTCCTTTTTGAGGATGTAATCTACTTCATAAAAAAACTGCTTCTATATGGTACGACAGGAAATATTTTCTGAACCTACAACTAACCAGGAAGAACCTAAGAACAAAAGGAAATAATACTGAGAATTAGGACTCTGGAATCATGCATTGCTCTTTGGATCTGGTCTTCTTTCTCTGAGCGGATAAATCTCCTAATTCCTAAACTATGGAATTACATGGTAAACAGATGACATAACATCCTTCGGTATAGCCTGTTTCTATTCAATATAGAATGACTGCAAATAAATTTAATACCCTCTCATCTGTATTCTGTTACCTTTAATTTTAGACCATTACCAGTTTTAATCTTGAAGTCCCTGGTTTTATTCTTTTCTTCAGATACTATTTACCATATAACCCAACAATTCTACTCATGGATATTTACTCAAAATAAATGAAAACATGTTCTCACCAACACTTGTTTGTATATGTTTATAGAAGCTTTATTCATAATAGTCAATAATTAAAAAAATGCAATTATATATCAACAACTGAATAGATAATAAATATTGTGTATTCATAACTGGAAGACTATACAACCATCTAAAGGATAAATTAGTGGCATATACAATAACATAGATAAAATTAAAAAGCATCATGCCAACTGAAAGGAGTCTGAAACAAAAGACTCCATTTATATGAAATTATAGAAAGAACAAAACTGGTGTGCCGTGGTGGAGTAGCAGTTAGGTCAATTGCCTCCAAAGGAAAGCAGGTGACATATTCCTGGGTTCAAGTCCTGCGTCCTGGGCCTGGGGGCAAACAACTTGTGAAGACTAAATAAAATTAAAATAGGGTGCTTCTTCCTCTTCTCTCTTCCTGCCTGCCTGTTTACTAGTCTTTATTCTTGTCTGTACCTTTCCTTAAAAAAAAAGAAAGAAATTAACCTATAGTGATTAAATACAAATCAATAGTTTTTTGGGGTCGTGTGTGTGTGTCTGTGTGTGTGTGTAGATAGGCAGGGATGTAGGGGGGTTAATTAACTGACAAGACACACAGAATTTTGTGATTAACATTCCATATTTTGATATCATGACGGGTAAGGGTAATTTACATTGAGCATAAAAGTATCAACCATCAAGCAAGATGTTTAGAATGCATTATTTAAGATGAAAACACTAAGCTTCAAAACCTAAAACCCATTTTAGAAGTATAGACTTAAGGGTTTTGGATCAAATTAGCAAAATCTTACTATACAAAGTAAATTCAGACTAATGATTTGCGTGGAGTTCACTTAGAAGGGGCATTTAAATCTCACTGTCCCAACAAGAAGTCAATAGGTTCATCATATGGATCTTGTGTCTTCTGTCTACAAAGGCTATTCTTTTTCTTTTTTGGTCAGGTAATATTTCTGAAACCATAGAAAGAAAATGTTAAATTATACTACTAAAATCTCTGGAGGATTTCAAAATCATTTTAGTCATAAACTCAGGAAAATATAGAAATAGCATAGAAAAAATACACTTTAAATCGATAGTGTTTTTGGTGTTTTAAAATAGGATTATATATAGCTATTTATTATATATGATTATCTAATTTTAAATAATTGGTTCATGCAAAATAATCAGCAATTCCAAAAGTTTAGTTGTGGAAGCCATTTTAGGAAATTTATCAAATTTGTGATATAAACTAATGCTCAGGAAAAAAGTTTTCAAAATGTTTGATAATGGAGTTTAGTTTTGCACTCAGCTGTGTTGGATGTCTATGTCTTTATATGTTTACACAATTACACAAAATCATCTTGATACAATTAAAGGACTAGTATACTCATGATTGGTGGTAAACCACCTAAGAGTGAGATTTCCAGTCTTTTTTTAGGAAAGGAATTGTCATCTGCATTTGTTATATTCATCGTAATTTTAAGGAACAGAAAAAGGTTAAGTAAACAAAGATACAAGGTATTATGGGCAACATCTCTGCCATCATATAATTCTTAGTATTTCTAAAGCCAAAATATGCAGCCATATTCTCACCAAGACTGTGAGTGCCCTGTTGTCAAAGTTTGAGATTATCCCAAACATAAGACCTGAGCAAAGATTCAGGTAAAAGTGACTTATTCAGGACATACTTGTAGGAGAGATCATTAAGGAAGTGGGGGAAGCAGGATAGGTAAAAGGAAGAAGTAAAGTAAAATTGTGATTTCAACCTGATCTCATGACCATCTCTGAAATGTAGATTATTCATCAGATTTTAATTCCTTGAGATGTATAAACTGGACTCTTAATACTTCAGTTGTCAGGCATTTGATTATTGATGGGTCCCCTTCATCCAACTCAATATTGTGAGCCCAAAAGTGAATTGGAACAGTAGGGCATCTGTTGACTGATGAATAGTAGCATCTACACCGCAGCTAACTTACTTACCTCCTTTCAGCATTTGCTCAAAATCTTCTTCCTGAGACCTGCTCTAAATACTCTTTTAAATTTTGTTACCCCTATTTTTATCACTAGTAAGATAATTTGGGGACTAAAATAACAAACTCCCAATCTACCACTATTATAAACTCTCTTGATCATCATCACCAAAATCTTTTTTTATCCAAAGTGTATTTATCACTTTCTAGCCCACTATTTATCTATTAGATCAGTATCTTTCTACCCATGAAAATGAAATTACATGAACTTAGGATTTAATTTATTTTATACATGAATGTGTCTCAAAGTATTTAAAACAGTGTCCAGTACATAGATACTTAATAAACCTTTACTGTTTTAGCAACGATACATACAGTTAATGTGATCCAGATAAAATGCTGTTCTGTAAGAAGCAGGATTTCCTTGGCACATACACACACCCATGTGGATCAGAAGCTAAGGTGCAGACCCATGAGCCTGAGTTCAAGATCTGGGACCAGGGAGAGCTAAACAAAAGGAGCATGAGCCTCTAGTTCCTTGGTTACTTTGTCATTGTCATGTTTTATTCTCTCTCTCTCTCTCTCTCTCTCTCTCTCTCTCTCTCTCTCTCTCTCTCTCTCTCTCTCTCTCTCACACACACACACACACACACACACACACACACACACACACACACATCTGAGTAGGTCTGACCAGCTACCATCTGTTTTAGAATATCTCTATGGGAGACATGTTAAACAGGACTTCCAGAGTATAAACCCATGATCAAATCAGCCGTTGCCACCATAGCAGGATTTCAGGACATTAAGCGTGACAGTTTCTGAATTTTAGTAACAATTCATTTTCTCTTCTTTCTAAATGAGGTCAGTGGGAAAGCTGATATTTGGGCTATGCCCCAAACACTCATTTCAATAACAACATGCATGTAAATATATATGGATGTGAGCTGACAACCCAGGGCTCTGGCGCTGTGTCAGCTGGCTCCTAAAATCACCTTTCTGGAACCCTTAAGAGAAATCCTATCCGTGACAGACTTGCTGGCAAAGAAAAACAGCACAGAAGAGAGATTTGGAGTTTAATAGCAAACTGCTGTCATATTTAAGTAAAAGTGTTCAAGATTAGTCTGGAGATAGTATTAAAAAGTGATGTGAATGTAGAGATTCCTTACACTTCCTTAAGTCTATGAAATTTAGAAGGAAAAAAAATCATTGTAGAAAGAACTGGACACCACTGTTCTCATGTAGAGTCTGCCTCTAAGAAACGGTATGATGCCAGCTAAGTCATACACTTCTCCAGAATCTCACCTTTACACCTATGAAACAGTGGGGCTGGCCAAGACCATCTGCAAAGCTGGCCAGTCTGCTGTCACTTGGAATTCTGGACTCAAAGAGTATAAAAGAGTCTTTTCCTGAATACCCCCCCAAATATATTGTCTGCTCAGTACATTTTCTACAGTTTCCATTTATAAACTATTTACATCTTAAAGTTAAAAGAGCCTAGTCAGGCAGAAACTAAAGACAAAAGAAATAATAGTTACAAAATGTATCCTTGGTTCATTATCTGGTACTGTTGTATGTCATGAGGACAATTCTAACCACTTAAGACTGATACGTCTTACTCCATAAAACAGTAAATGTAGTGCTAATTCATTACAATACTTTCAAGGTTACAGATAACTCCGCTAGTACAACCATTCTGCATCATGGTGAGGGAAATGGATTCTACAGCAGACTGCACTGTGGACGTGATGAGGACTCAGAATTGTGTCACTGTATAATGGCATTTCAGTCCTTTAACTAGAATCCTACCACATGCACGCTTTCGTGCTAACATATTATTCGGTGGCATTATCCAACTGCATTTGGCCACCATATCAGTAGAACAAACAAAGATATCTAATTTTTGTTTGTAAAATTATCCATTCTTCAGAGTCTCTCTAGGATTAGTCAGAATATGCATTTAGGAAACCCATAACTCTAGCTTTCTGAAAATGCAATGAAATGTCTCCATCTTTATATAAATTATAGAATAGACTACAAATTTGGTGCCTATGTTTTGTGCATTCATCATTTCACATAGTGACAATTTCTTAAATAAGGGAACAGGGTATAATGCTTAAAAAGCTCACTACAATAATATTAACAGTTATTGATATAGTCTACATATGTGGCAAGCACTGTTTTAAGGGTTTTATATGCATTCATGTAGTTAATCTTTCTAACAATCTGAGCTTTTACAATCCTATGATGTGTATACTCTTTATATCCCCATCTAACATGTGAGGAAACTGAAGAGAGTTTGAGCCACCGGGTCAAGATCACATAGAGTTAGTGAAAGGATCAGTATTTGAACTCAAGCATTCTGTTGCCATGTGTAAATGCATGTGTGTCAAAAAGGAAACAGAATTTCAACAACACAGAGACTTTTTGCTAGAATTTAAGCGCATGAATATATGTATTCAGTCATTTATACTTCCATATCAAAGGTAATTTTTCAGGGTGAGTTTCTTTTGTTGGATCATGAAAATCATGCTGGAGGATTACAGCGAGGGTCTGAATGTAAAGACAGCAGGACACATGGGGAACTCAGTTTGGATTTATAATTTGCTCATCACATGTCATGTTAAATGGAGGAATAGACAGCTAACTTTTGGGGCTTTTATTAAAACCAATTATACAAGTCTATTATTCACTAAATGAATTTAACTTTAGGAATATGCCATTTAGCACAAAGCAAAAGGGCTTAAATTTTCAACATTATTCAAAGGAATAACAAGAAAGCAAATCCTGAGTTTCTTTATAAGATTTTTTTAAAAAGGATAATCAGAAAGCCACAGTCAAGCTAGTAAAACCTCCTTTTATACAAGCTGATCTGCAGAATACAATCAATTCAAACTCTTTCACCTTCTAACAAAAAAGAATTTCCCTCAATTCTTTCCCCTGTCAACAGTATCATATTAATGGTTGTCATTGTTCTTTTAGCTTTAATGGAGTTCCTAGTAATTTTATGTACCTTTAAACATTATTTCTAATCCTTACCATAATCCTAAAAATAAAGTAGTATTATATCCCTTTTCAATTTAAGAACTCAAAGTTCTGAGAGACAATCTGCTTAAGGTTACGTTATCATTCATCAAGATGATAGTGACAAGTTTATCACACTGAGCTTATTATTATTAATCATCATTGTTACTAAGAACTAATTACTGAATGTATCCCATGTGCCAAGCATTCTGTCAAGATTTTTACTGTCCATCATATTTATTTCTTAAAATAACCCTATAAAGTAGGTGCCATTATTCCTATTTTACTAATGATGGGTGGTATGCTAAATAACATCACCTCAAAAAGGTCAGTCTTTGAATACCTGAAACACATCAGTATATTATATTACACTTTGCAAATGCCAAGGATTTTGCCATGGAGAGAATATGCTGGATTAGCCATGTGGGCCCAATGTAATCAGAAGCATCCTTTTAAGAGGGAAGTAGAGAGAAAAAGCAAAAGGGGTCATGAGTCAAGAAACCATGGCTGACCTTTATAAAGATGACCTTTAGAAACCAGAAAAGGTAAGAATATGGTTTTTACTTATCCCAGGATTGCAGCCCTGCTGACTCATTTTAGGACTTCGGTCTTCAGAATTGTAAGATGATAAATCTGTGTTTTTGTAAATTACTAAGTTTGTTATAATTTGTTATAGCAGCGATAAGAAACTAACACAAGAGATGCTCTATATCATGTACTAAATGACAGACTTGAGATTCAAATATAGGTATGTCTAACTACACCGCCTCAGTTTTCAACCATTGAATCTATGGCAGAGTCATTGTCCTGTTGGCACGACCTAAAGGAGTGTGTTCATTTTAATCATGATTATGGCAATGTCCTTTTGACACGTATTCATATACACATTTCTTAAGAATTGTCAATCAAAAAATGGACTAATGACCTTAACAGGCACCTCTCCAAGGAAGACATACAAACGACCAACAAGTTCATGAAAAGATGCTCTGTATCTCTTGTCGTCAGGGAAATGCAAATCAAAACAACAACGAGATATCACCTCATGCCTGTAAGATTGGCTATTATAGAAAAAGAAAGATAATCACACAGCATATATAAAATAAGAACTTAACATCTAAAATATGTAAAAAACTCACACACCTCAACAATAAAAAGGCAAATGACCCACTCAAAACAATGGGCAAAATAACTGACTATACCACTACCTATCTACAGAAGATACACAAATGGCCTATAGACCCCTGAAAAATGTTCTACATTACTCATCATCAGAGAAATACACATAAAAACTACAGTGAGATACCACCTCCGACCAGTGAGGATGGCCTATATCAAAAAGACTGGAAATGGCAGGTGTTAGAAGGAGTGTGTGCAAAAAGGAACCCTCCTACACTGTTGGTGGGAATGTAAATTGGTGCACCCTCTTTGGAAAACAGTTTGGAGATACCTCAAACAAATAAAGGTGGATCTACCATTTGATGAAGAAATCCCACTATTGGACATACACCCAGAGGCTAAAAAATCACTAAACAAAAAAAATACCTGCACCCTTTTGTTTATAGCAGCACAGTTCACAATAGCCAAGACATGAAAACAATCTAAATGCCTATCCACAGATGCCTGGTTAAAGAAACTGTGGTATATGTACTCGATGGAATTTTGTGAAGCTACTATAAAAAAATTGTGCTCTTTGCAACCATCTGGGTGGAACTAGAGGGGATCATGTTAAGTGAAATAAGTCATATTGAAAATGAGAAATACATAATGGTTTCACTGACATGTGAAATATAGTGAAATGAAAAGAATAAGTAGATAAACCCCAGCAAAAACTCTTAAGACACAAGATGGAGTTGCAAGGCAGTGTGAGGGTGAATGGAAGGAAGGAAGGGGAAAGGTGGTGATAAAGGACACTGTATCTCTGGTGATGAGAGTGGTGAACTACAGACTGAGATGCAGTTTCAATATTCTAGAGTGAGTACGGCATGGTGGACAAAAGAATCAGTAAATATTAATATTTAAAATAATAAAACATAAAACCAAACTACAGATAGGTAGAAGATATTCATAATGTATACATCCATCAAAGAACTGGTATCCAGAATCTATAAAGAGCAATCCAATTAAAAATCAGTTAAAATATTTTGTGGAATGTAGTAAAATACAGCTTCAAATTATTCCTGTGTTGGAATGCATGTCCCTTTACAATGTGGCATAGCTACCCCTCCAGTCAATAGGTGGAATCTATTTTCCTATCCCTTGAATCTAGGCTTATACTGATGAAAACAATATAATAGAAATGATGTTAACTTCCAAAGTTGTTTTGTAACTTCCACTACTACCCTCTGGGAACAATGCTCCAAAACTGCTATGTAATGCAGCCTTACTAGCCTCTTGGAGAATAAAGGCCATAGGCAGGAAAGCCATAGCCATAACCAACACCAACTGACAGACAAGCAAGAAAGAACATTCTGAATTTTCTAGATCAAGAGATACCCCTGCACCCCCACTAACTGAGAAGAGTCATGAGGCAGCTTTCTGGGGTACTAGTAATGTTTCCTATCTTTCTCTGGGTACACTGAGTTTTACAGAAGATGTATGTACCTCACTATATATGCTCTACCTCATTAAAAAGTGTTTAAATATCCTAAAAAAATTTTCTTCCATACTTCCAAGTCTGTATTTATATGACCATCTGCTCCCTTTTTTCCTACCTCAGCATAATTAAAGGGAAAAGATAGAAAGACTTCACCCCAAATTTCAAGACTTTAAGCTATGTGAAATTAAGATGATAAAGTATTAAAACCAGAATGAAGAGACAATACATAAAGTGACACATACACAGTTTTCATGTCTGTAAATACTGAGGCTCTAAATATCACTTCCTACTAAAATATACCAGGCACCTTAGAAATTGCTGACTTCAGGTCTGAGGTAAGAAATTTATAGGATAGTCTTTAAGATCTCGCCATACCCCCAAACAAGGAAGTTCCCAAAATTATTAAGGTGATGAAAAAGACATAAGAGCCAACTTAAGTGAAATAAGTCGTATTGAAAATGAGAAATACATAATGGTTTCACTCACATATGAAATATAGTGAAATGAAAAGAATAAGTAGATAAACCCCAGCAAAAAATCTTAAGACACAAGATGGATTTATGGATTCCCACATGCCAAAGATGATCTGAGTATAAAAAAGAATAATGTTAAAAATGATTGAGATCTCGAGATCACCACGGCATCCACGGCATTACTCATAGTAACCATCCTAACAAATATCATTCCCCACTTTTAGGGGATGTGAGAGAACCAACTCATTTTTGCTAACTAATAAGATGAAAAAGTGTTTATTTTGAGTTTCCACTAAAAATTTCATCTTAGAGAATACAAATATGATGTGAATTTCTTCTTGTAAAGGTTTTTAGTTAATGTCAAAAGAAGGAATGACAGAATTAGAATATCTCAACTTTGTAATTCTTAATGAAATAATTAGCCTAGGAAACAAATACCAAAATTATCAAAAGCAAAAAGATATTACTTGTTTTCTATTGGAAGTACATGTCTCAAATATACACAAAGGACTTAAATTTATAGAGATTACTGAGTAACAACGAGATGAAAACAACTCTGAAAAAAAAGATTTGTTTTAAAAAATAGTTTTATTGTTTCTCTTGTTTACATTGCTGTATGCATTTTAGGATATTAAAATCACTCCTCAGACTGTGTGCATTTCACACCACACTCACCACCAGAGTTCCAGTCCCTTTACCACTACACCCCCCAGTAGTGACCATTTTGTATTCTGTGACTTTTTTCTTTTATTTCATTTCATTTGTTCCACATAGGAGTTAAAACATTCTGTACATCTCTCTCTTTTTTTTTTAATTTCACTTAACATGATCTCCTCCAGTTCCATCCAGTTTGCTGCAAAGGGAATGATTTCACCCTCGTTATTTTCCCCAGCTGCATAGAATTCCACTGAATATATATACCACAGCTTCTTTATCCAGTCATCTGTTGACAGGCATTTAGGCTATTTCCATGTCTTGGCTACTATAAATTGTGCTTCTATGAATATAGTCGTGCAGATTTCTTTTTCTTATTAGAGTTTTGGTGTTCCTAGCGTATACACATAAAAGTGGGATTATTGGATTCAATGGTGACTCCATCTTTATTTTTCTGAGGAATCTCCATACTGTTTTCCAAAGAGGTTATGCCAATTTATATCCCCACCAACACTGTAGGAGGGTTACTTGAAAAAAGAATTTATATTACTTACATTTCTCAAAATGGGGCCACACTATACCACTCAGAATTACATGGGGAAGCACTAGATTTGGTCAAGAAGTAGAAGTAGTGAGGGAGAATATGTGGCCCACAACCCATATTTTGTTTTCTGGGGTAATGGCAAAGCAAAACAGGAGAAATCATTTAGGACTGGATAGTTTCAATAATGTTGGTAGGCTCTGGGCTCCAGAGGAGGTCTTTAGTTGTCTGATATCTGATTCAGGGAGATTAGAATAGAGGAATCTTATCTCCTTAATTATAAAGAGCCAGATAGAGGAGATGGTTTTGAGTATGGATTCTGAAATAGTTAGCCTACATATGAAAGTCTTTTATGATCTCTAAAGACTGGCTAGACCTGGGAAGGACAGTTTCCCTTCAGTGGGTTAGCAAATGCTAGACCTTCAAGAATACAGAAAAAAAAAAAATTAAAATAGTTAATGCAGTACATATAGCCACATGTGAAATGCCTCTGTCCTAAAATGGAGCCTGAAATGTATACACCAGCACATACGAAGAAATATTACCCAAAACAATATGTCAAGATCCTAGGCCTACATCCTAATTTATACGATGCGTACCAGAATGAAACTGTCCAATGACATCATATGATACATTCAGAAAGTCAAACTATAGGAAACTCTGTAAGACAATCACACTGTTTTTTTGTTTTTTTTTTTTTAAATTCTAAACATAAATAAATCAATGGAAAAGAGAAATTACATAACTTCAAAAAAATGTGTAGGAAAAATCAAGCAACTGCATTATTTTATCTTATTTGATTCCTGATACAAATAAAGAAACTGCAAAGATACATAATACAATTGAAAAATAGGAATACTGACTGGGTATATCATGATATTAAGAAATTATTGTCAATTTCTAATTATGATAATTGGTTTGTAGTTATTTTTGATGAATCCTCATGTTAGAGACACAGACAGAAATAATTGCTGATGAAATGCAATTAGTGACTTGCTTCAAAATATTCAATGGTGAAAATGAGCTAATTGTGTAGAAGGTGATGAATACCTGTTGTAATATAGACCATAAATTGATCATTATTGAAGATGTCTCATAGGTGCTTCAAAGTTCATTATCTTTCTACTTTTTAAATGTATAACTTTTGAATAATAAAAATTGGACACCTGAAAAATTGAAGTCCAGCAAATCCAGTTTTGCAGGGATCCAGAACACAGAGTATAAATTAGTCCATCTCCTTTAAAGAATGGTTTGGCAATATTTGGTAAATATAAAGATGGGTATACCTTATGACACAATTCCATTTCTAGTTATGTATCCCAGAGAAATCTTCATCTATGCAAGAGATAGAATTTTGATATTTGGCATAAAATATGACTTAGGTGATCTGGTGAAATATAAGGTCTGGACATGTGATGGAGCATTTAAATATACATATAAGGTTGCTGTTACTCCTTGCCCCTCCCCCCACAGAAATAGTATGAAGGTTCATCAACAGAAAAGAAGATAAATAAATCTATTTAAGCCAAAGATACTACACAGAATTTCAAAGAAATGAATAAGAGCTTCATGCTTCATCATGACTAGATCCCAAAGCTATAATTTTGAGTTGAAAAAAAGAAAATTAAAAAATAACAGTTTTCATGTCATTTACACAAAAACTTATATAAAACTTAGAAACAAAGTTAGACTGCACAGTATTTAGGAATACATAATTACATAATAATGTATAACATATTTATGGTTGAGATATACCAAATTCAGGACTGATATTACTTCTGGAAAAGAAGAAAATAGTGGTTCTAGATGGTTTTGCTACATAAGTTCTTTGCCATAAGCTTTTTACTGCAAATATTTTTATTGTTTAACTAACTGGCTATAAAACAACTTTGCCATAAAAGATAAAATAATTGGTTGACAGTTTGGTTGACAGTTTAGATTCATGTTTTGTTTTTCAACTGATGTAGTGTTCCCATTTTTATATTATAAAAACATGACAATAAAAAACATTGGAAGTGTGAAATAAGGAAGTGTAAAGCCAGATTACATACTATCCTAGAAAATAATAACATATCAATTTGCAAATCCTTCAGTCACCTCCCCACCCACATAAAAACCAAAAGTTTACCAGACTATAGCAAATGTAGCAGAGGAAGCTAACAATTCACAGCAGTCTTCAAAAGCATTAATTATTGGCACACTAACTAATTCAGATTTACTGGCTTGTTCTGTAGTGCTGTCAACCAAATTTATCATGCAATACTAGAAATTGAAAACAAAAGAAGAATCAAGTTTTTCTTATCCTCCCAAAAAAGAAATGGTCATGTGATTCCTGATGAGTATTAAGTTTCTTGAAATTGGTGCCATTCTGGTATATAGCATAGAATCTGGTTCAAAAGATTTGGTAAAATATAAGGATTGGACATGTGATCTTACATATAAATGTAGTCCAGATATTTTCTACTAGTGATATACATTACATTTAAGAAGGACTAGCAACATCCCTTATCTGTCAATGTACAATACTTTCACAACATAATACAAACTTCAGTTACAAATATGCCCATACTTAGAAACTGTTATCTCTCTTAATGAAGGAAGATATTTTAGCAAAAAGAAATTATTTCACTACGTACCTTTTTTAAAAAAAGTGGAAATTTGTAGTCAGGAATGCAGGTGAGCAGGCAAGAAGAGAAAGGAGGATGAAACATTTTAGTCATTACTATTTAGTTGTTCATCTTGATTGTTACCCCAGGCCCTGGAGACAGGAGTCCAGGTCTTGGTGACATCTCTATCAGTTTTTGGTATCAGTGTGATGTTAACCTCATAGAAAGTGTTTGGAAGTGTTCCCTATTCTTCAATATTGTGAAAGAGCTTGAGAAGAATAGGTATTAATTCTTCTCTGAAGTTTTGGTAAAACTCATTAGAAATGTCATCTGGTTCTGGGCTTTTGTTTTAGATAGACTTTTGATTACCTCTTCAATTTCCTTGCTTGTGATTTTTCTGTTAAGGTTTCCTAATTCTTCTAGGTTCAGTTTTAGTGGACTGTGTGTTTCTAAAAGTCTGTCCTAATCCTTGAGGTCCTAATAGCATAGAGCTATCCATAGTAGTCTCTTATATGTTTGCATTTCTGTGGTATCTGTTGTAACTGCTTCCCTTTCATTTCTAATTCCAGTTATGAAAGTTTTCTCCTTTTTTCTTTGTGAGTCTAGTCAATGGTTTGTCAATTTTTTTTCTGACAGTCCACTTTTAATTTCATTGATCTTCTGGATTGTCTTTTTGTTTTCTATTTCATTTATTTCTGCTCAAAATTTTATTTCCTTTCTTCTACATTTTTGACTTTAATTGTTCTTCTTTCTCTACTTGTTGGGGTTAGATTATTTGTTATTTTTCTCATTTCTCGCAGTAGGCCTGAATTTCAACAAACTTCCCTGTTAGTACTGCTTTTGCTGCATCTCATAGATTCTGATAGTCCATGTCTTCATTTTCTTTTGTCTTTAAGTATTTTTTAAGTTCCTTTTTTGCTTTCCTCTTTTACCCAATAGTCATTCAGAAACATATTGTTTAGTTTCCAACTAATTTGGGGTCTTCCAAGTTTCTTTTCGTAGTTTATTTCTAGTTTTGAACCATGGTGGTCAGAGAAGATACTTGGTATGATTTTAAATTTTGTAAATTTGTTGAGACATGTTTGTGCTCCAGCATATGATCTACCCTTGAGAATGTTCCATGCACACTTGATAGGAGAGTAAACTCTGTAGTCACTGGATGAAGTGTTCGATATATGTCTGTTGGATCTAACTATTCTAAATGATCATTTAAAGCTATTACTCCCCTGTTAATTTTCTGCCTAGTAGATCTGTCCATTGCTGTAAGTGTGGTGTGAAGGCCCCTGCTATTATTGTGTTGCTGATGATGTCTCTCCTCACTTCTAATAATACTTGCATAATATATTTTGATGCTCCTTCATTTGGTATATATAGGTTAATAAGCATTATGTCTTCTTGTTGGATTGACACCTAATCATGATACATTGCCCTTCTCTCTTTTTTGTTATGCTTTTTCGTTGGAAGTCTTATTTATCCGTTTTAGGTATAGGTCATTCAGCATTTCTGTGGTTGCCATTTGACTGTAGGATTGTCTTCCAGCTTTTTACTTTGAACCTTTGTTTATCTTCTGAAAGAAGGTGGGTTTCCTGAATGCAGCAGAAGGTTGGGTTATTCTTTTTAATCCATTTGGCCACTTTGTCAAATTTGATTGGTGAGTTCAGTCCATTGATGTTTGGAGTGGTTATTGATAGGTAGCTATTATCATTTTGTAAATTGTCTTCTCTGTGTTGTTCCAGACAATGCCTTTGTTCTTACCTTTTTCTTCTTGATTGTGTTGGGTGTAGTTACATTTTGATTGTTTTCCCTTTTTGTTTTCTTCTTTGCTTTTTCCCTGGAGATGTATTTTGAGGTTACTCTGAAGTGAATGTTAAAAATTATATGTTTATTTCTTATTTTTATTTGAAAGCAGATTAGTCTTACACTCATTCTTACCATTCACACTTTTATTCTCTTCTCCCCACTTTTTATATTTGCTGTCTTACTTTTAAGTGGGGTTTCTTTGAGCTTTATAAAGTATCCTTTTAGTAATTTTTGTAGAGCTTTTGTTGTGGAGGTGAATTCCTTTAACCTTTGCTTATTGGAAAAGCTTTTTATCATTCTTTCATTTCTGAATGATATCTCCAGGGCATAATATCCTAAGTTGAAAATCCCTTTCTTACAGCACTTTGACTAAATCATGCCATTCCCTTCTGGCCTGTAGAGTTCCAGCTGAAAATTTTCCTGACATCTTTTGGGAACTATTTTGTATTTGACTCATTTTTCTCTGACTGTTTTTAAGATATTTTTATCTTGGATTTTTGACATCTTGATCATAATGTGTCTAGGTATAGGTCTTTTTGGATTTCTTTTATTAGGAATTTTTTGAGCTTCCTGGGTCTGGAGGCTTGATTCTTTCTTAGAACTAGGGAAATTTTCAGCTATTGTTTCTTCAAATAAAGTTACTTCTCTCTCTTCTCCTTCTGAGATCCCCATGATATGAATAGTGTTCCTTTTGATGTTATCCCATAGGTTTCAAATGCTGTCTTCCTTTCTTCACATTCTTTTATCTTTGCTGGTTTGAGTGCATTCTTCTGCCCTCTCTTCTAGCTCACTGATTCTAAAAAGTCCCTCTACTGAGTTCATTAGTTCATCTGTTGTATTCTTCATTTTTTGGATATCTTTCTTCGTTTCTTCTCTCTCTTTTTTGTTGTTCTCTTTTTCTTTCTCTATTGTTTCTTCATTTCCATGAGTATTTTTATCACTATTGTCCTAAATTCATCCTCAGGCAGTTTGTATACGTCTGTCGTATTCAGATTTTCCCCTGATCTTCCAATTGTTTCCATCTTTTTTGCACACATTTCTCTCTTTGCTCTGTCTGACATTGTATTTCCATTTCTGTGGGTTCAGTTTCACTGCAGTGATGACATTGTGTAGGGTATCAACTTGCACCAGAGAAGCCTGGCTCTTGGTTAGAACACTTAGGTGAACCCTGTGTTTGGGCCCAGAGACCAGTTGTGGCAATGGAGTTTGTATGGGGGACACAGAGCCTTCCCCCAGCATACCATGTTCAAACAGTAATGATCACCTTGTTGGCCCACAAGAGGCAATCAGGTTGCAGTTCCCCCTCCACCCACAGTGTGGCACTAGTGAGTAGCAACGAGGGTTCATCCTTTCTAGAAGACTGTCTTCTTCCTGTAAGTCCGGGGCAGGGGGCAGGAATCAAGCACATATCCTGGTGGGAAGGAGTGGGGGTGGGGAATTTCCCTAGTGCCCATTGTAATTTCACTTTGCGGGCTCCAGTCAGACCACTGGGGTCCTGGTCCTCCTTTCACAGTGCACTGCCCTGGTTCAGCTGGGCAGGTTCTCTTCTGCTTTTGAAGTGACTCTCCAGGAGGCCCATTTCTTCCCACTGCCCCAGCCCCTCTGCTGCTGCCTGAATCCCAAATCCCTAATCCTGAATGTGTGGTATATCTCTGAACACTGATGTTTTCACCTAACTTTTATTGTCATGTTTGCTGTTGCATCACTAGGAGCTCTGTGCCTGGTTTTCCTGTGTTTGTTTCCGGAGAATAGGTGAATTCCTAGTTGCTTTATGGGGAGGATCTGAATCTCACCCCTACTGGATTGCCATCTTGACTCTAATCTGTGTTCTTTTTAAACTAAAGTCTTACTTTTATTTTTTTTGTGGTATTATCTTTGGCAAAATTACATTTAACTAATTAGTTAAAATGTGACAAAAATAATTGTGTCAAAGAACTTAGAGAACTTAAAGAACTAAGATCTAGGAGAAATCTCCAGGAGACAAATATATAAGTATTACTTTAACTTTGATACAAAAATAAAAAGAAACAAATGTAAATTGTTAAAATTCACTAACTCTGAATGGTGTCTATTTTGTGTTTTTTCTTTTTAATTTGTCATGTTTCAAATAGTTCATCTTTCTGAAATAGAAATGGTGGTGTGTTCTATGTCAATAATGCAAGGATGAAACATTGCAGTTGTTTGAAATTGCCTAAAAAATAAATTAGTAATTGAAACCAATGTGGACAAAGTAATGTCAAGGGAATTTGGAGTTTGTGACCTCTATGGTGTTAAGTGGTGCCATGACACCCACCTGGCCTCTTAGAAAAGGTGAAGGCTTAACTGCTCTTAAAAGAGGGGTGCGGGGGTGGGGGTGGGGATATATCATTTTACTAGTTTCTATTTTTAGTTGCACACATTGAAGATTAGCTCTGTGTTCCTTCCCTTGACATTTGAAAATTATAATTTCCACTTGTAATGTAAAACTTTTTTTATTTATTTATTTTTTTTAGTACCAGCTTGACTTTGTAGCATGACTGCATTATTAAATGCCTGGTATATACAAATGTTCACTTGTAATACATTTTAAGGATCCCAAATGAGGCATTTACTTCTTTTTTTACTTTACATTTGAAATTAGGCTGCTGAAAACAGACACTTTAGTGATGACTATATCCAAATACTGAAGGCAATAAAGAGCTGTAGAACAATTCATTCCTTGTTGGTTATAATGGTTTCTTTCCAATTGAAAAAGAGATTTTAAATGCTATGTGGTTGTTGTTTCACTTTTTTTTCCTCTTCCTGCCTTTCAATCTTATTTTCTGTCTTTCTCTTTTGTTGTTAGTGTTTCCATAGAAAGGATGACCTATGACTTCTCTTTAGTTCTGAGAAAGTTGCTTTTAATATTGCAGCCATATTTTAACGTCAGCAGTTGGCACTTAACGTGATCATTCTCACAAAGAGCAATGTGTGAAATGTGTTATAGAACTGCCACATATGCAGGACTCCACAAAGATTCCTTCTGTTACACAGCCAAAGGCAGTCAGCAGTATCTTTGGGGTACAGCAATAGAATATAGTGGTAAATGGGGACAGAGGTCTAGCCTCTGAGCCCTGCAATTGCTCAGCCTCTCAGGGTGTGCAGAGTATGCAAGAATAAAGTTGTGCTTCAGTTAAAGCACAGACAGTCTCCTCCCACTTTCTGTTGCCTTTTCATTATATTTCCTTTCTACAGAGGGGGCGTAATGGAGTGGATACATGAAATCTTCAATATAATTTTGTTTCAAAGATAAATAATTTTCCCTTCCATTTTATATTATTCTGTTCTCATTTCTTTCTTAATTTTCTTTCTCTTGCTTCTGACTTGACTTTCAGAATAACCTTTTCATCTGGTATCTACCTCAAACCAAATGTTTGCATATTTGTTCTTATGACTTCCGGTTATTGCATTTGTCATAGTTCTTTAGTAGCTGTTCTCTTATCTTGTCATAACTTCATCATAACTTGGATATTTTAAAGAGTATTAGAAAATCCAAATGCTCATACTAAATCACAATATCTGAATTCAATCCAAAAATGATTATTCTACATGAAATCCAAAGGGTTAATGAGTCAGTAAATAATTACAAAATTTTGACCCTCTCCAAAAGCATTCTTACCAAAATGAACATAAAATGCATATTTATCCTATGAGACTCTGAAAGGTATGTGAATAATTAATTCTTGAAAAGAAAATTATCATCCCATGGTTGCAATTAATTTGACTGGAATCTTAAATTTATTCCTGAAGTTTATCTTGGGTCTGCAGAGTTTATGATCTAGTCTTAGAGGTCACATTTTGTAACAGTTCTTGGAATAATAAGAAAAATTACTGCATGTGTTCAGATCCTCTTTGTCTATAAACTTTCATTGGGCTAATATTTTGTCAAGAGTTCATCAAGGTAATTAATGAGCAGACTGACAGTTTTATCTCATGAGGCCACTATTGCCATCTGGTAGGTCTTCCAGTTGTCTCTCTGTGGAAGAGTGAATACATGGAATTGCTTGAGGGACTGGATGAAAGAAAAAAGTTTTTTCATTTTCAGAAGTTGAATCCAACCCTGATAACAGATCTAAGTTATTTATTCTTTCTCAAAATGTTTATAGAATAATTTTTGTTAATTTTTTCAAGCTTTGTTCAATTTATAACGTATTATGATGCACATTGGCAGCCAATTTTAATTTCTGAATTGCTGACCAAGACTAGAACCACATCTTTCTCATTGTTATACCTCAAGTGCCTCAGCGAGGGTATCTAATCTAATAACACTGTTAGAACTTTACAAACATGTTTTACATTTATCCCCATTTCAAGGATAGGAGACTGAGGCACAGAGCGATTTAGTGATCTTGTTCAATATCACCAGACAACTAGTGGTGGAGTCTGTCTCCAAAGTTTCTACTGTTATTGCAAAGGTGTCTGCATCTGGCTACACTGCTTCTGGTGCTTCTAGATTGTGAGTACCCACTGTGGATGGGGGAAGTAGAAAAGGAAAAGGAAGAAAGAAGAAAAGTTGAGAAGAAAGTAAATGTAAAATTACGTGAAACTAAAAATGGAATTAATGATTCAGAAGCAAAGTTCAGATTTGACATATCTTATGTTGTATCATTTAGATTAAACTTTCATTATCTTTGTAATCTACTTTGATAACTCTAAGATATAGTAATATGTAGTTCAATTTTAGAGCAGAATAATATAAATACTCAAGAAAATCACACTTGTTCCACAACTAAAATGTGTCTGCCTTAGTATTATTAACCTATCTTATCTTCTTATCTCCCCCTGAGAAGAAATAACAGCTACAATAAATTTTGTGCATAGTATTACCTTCCTTTCTCTATATAGTTTTATCTGAATAGGTTGCTTAGTTTGCTTGGTTTTGAATTTTATCAAAATGGTGTGACTCTGTATAAAGTCCTCTGCCATTTGCTTTTTACTTCACATTAGACTTTCAAGATTCATCTCTGTTAGACTCTTTTTAATAAAATGCATGATAGTTTTCAAAGTACTTTTATATAAATTATCTCATTTGATTCACATAAAGATCTATTTGAAGTAGGTAATGTGGTCTAATGGTTTCTATTGTTTTTATAACAATAGGATCAAAAACTCTGCTGTCAGCCGCTAACATATCTGAAATTTTTTTTCTGGGCCAGCCATATGTATCAAGACTCACAACTCAATATGAACTTTAAGTCTTAACATAGGCAATAACGCTGCAATAACACTGCATGTTTTCTGTATTGCTGAATATGTTTGAATACAAGTAACTGTGAATTTACTTTCATGTAGGATGGCTGTTCCCAGTACACTGAGAGAAAGAAAGTTAAATAAAAATGAATCAATGCACTTTCACAGGACTTTTTGGACATGGATCTTACTTCCATATGTATGGAACATAAATAAAGCTTTGTGCTCATTCCAAACATGACTGTCATGTCTGTTTCACCATATCCTATAGGATACAATAAATAAAGGCACATGTAAATGCCCCAAACTTATATTTTAGGAAAGTTTCTGGCTTTTATTATTTTCTGAATGTTTTTTTCAGACATTCCTTCAGCTGCCTGGCAAGCATGTGAGACAGGAAGAAACCTAATGTTCCTGCGGTTATCATGGATTTTGTGTTATTTGTTACTTAGTGATATGTTAATATCTACCTTATAAAATAGCACCACTTAGCAGAAAAATTAGTATTCTGCTTCCCAAATGAAATGCTCAAAACAAGTATGCCAGTGGCCTACAATACTTATGAGAAGATTAGGAATGTGGAGAGTTTCTGTTGCCTAAAATGAAAGAGTTCTAAATTCTGTGGTGGTTTCCTCCATGTCATTAGATCAATGGCCCTTTGCCTAATGTGGCAGATTTAATGTAATATTGGATGCTTTCTTCATCACTTTTAACTAAAGTATCTGCATAGAGGGATTCATTCATATATTGAAGAAACTAGCATGCTTTCATCAGTGAATTTTCCACATAAACTTTTCAAGTTTATTCTTGCTTTTGAATTTATTAACTAATTTAACTGACTAATCACAAAAAGATTAGTCATTGTCATCCAAGGAATAAAATATATGGATATACCAGCATCAGTGTGTTTTGTAAAAATAGTGTATTGGGTATACAAGCTTGTGCTAAACAGACTAAAGCATTTACCATTATAAAGACAAGAACCTGTTGTCCGATATCCTTTAGGAGTCCAAAGAACTGTTCCCCTTATATGACTTAAGGAAAGAGTGCAAACAAAAAATTGTTTCTTTTTCCCCATTAGCCTGCATTGCATGCATGCAGTTGAGAGTACATGATCTGAAGTCAGTTCAACTTGCGTTGAAATCTCATCTTTGCTATTTGCTAAATTTGGAGCTTAAGAAAGTTATTTAACCCTACTGAACTTCAATTTCAACATCATAACATGGAGAGTTTTATAGTCTTTATTTTATAGGGTTCTTATGAATACTGAATGCAATTGAGCAGAAAAATCACCTGACAGCATTTGACATGTAGCAAGAAATATGTAGAGTGTCCCAGTGGGTATCTGATCACCCTGCTGATTTAAAGAGCTCTATCATACCTGCCATTCTAGGATGATGTTTTCCTGCAGACAGAGTTGGTGGTGCGTTCCTAGACATCATTTCTGTTTGAGTTCCATGTGGCCCCCAGCTGGAGCAGAGGGACAGGAGCTTGGTGCTCTGTAGTCCACAGGGAGCAGCCCATTTGTTCTAGGGTTACGCATTGCTTGCACAGCCATCTGACCAGCCGGAAGAGCCCCAGCGGTCTCCTCTCTCCCCTGTGTCTGCCTATGGGGAGTCAGTATACACAACCCACTTTCATTTTGCTTCCACATGGCAACTGTTGTTCTTTTCTAGGGCTTCATGTTTTCTTTCTTACCGAGTCCTTTTCATGTTAAAGTTGGGCAAGATGAACCTGCACAACAGGCGTGCTCTGCCCTGCTGATGAGCATCTTTTCTTGTTTCTATCCCACATGGTTAAAGTTGGCTGTTTTGTGAAACAAGCCAGGCCAAAGTTAGGGCAAACAGGATGTGTTCCCACTCAGGGGGTGGCATCGATTAAGGGAAGTCTCATATAAGGCATGCTCTCTCACCCAACAGCTCTCTTTGAAATGGTCAAGAAGACCAAAGAAAATCTGAGCAATAGGAATATAATTTCTACAAGTGAGATTTGCTGGTTTCTACTACAGTCCATTTTGCCTCAAAATAAAACTGGGGATGGTATTTTAAAGATAGAATTCACTTGGAAACTATAATCAAGTAGCCTAAGTGTCCTTAGGATATGAAACTGAAATTAGGAGTTTCACCCTCAAAACTGAATGATTCCAAAGGGGTTCCGATGACCAGTATTTAATGAAAACATGATGATTTTAGCTTACCACTGAATAATATGCATCACAAAGAGACACAAGAAGAAAAAGAAGAGGAGAACTTCTGATCCAGCTCAGAAATGGAAGTTGAAAGGAACAAGACTAGGGTGGATAAAGGACAAAGTAAAGGAACAAGTCTTGGAAATGGGTCTAAAGGACTGTGTTTCTGATGCTAAATGACCATTCCTTGCATTTAGAGTTCTTTTGACACTTCGTCCCTAGGATTTTCCAGGAATTCTCAAACTTATTTCTTGCCCTCATTTTCCTCCCCCTTCGTGGTTAAGCACAAGCAATTGGTTGGAAGTGAGGGGCCAAGCTGGTAATTTCTTAAGCTGCTTGTTTCTCTCATAGTACACTTTCACCTTTGATTTGTCAAGCTTGTTTCTTTCACAATATAATTCTCGTAGCCACTTTCATTCCCGAAGACTATTACAGTCAACTGCATTGATTAAGACTGCCTAGGATTCTCACTTGAAGCAGATTTTAAACTCATGTAAATATATTTCTATAAAATTCTTTTAGTGCATTTTCAAAAACATGAAATGTATCTTCTAAGAAGTTAAAAGAGCTCTGGATTATGATCATGCTTTAAAAAAAAAAACAACTCATAGAACCATGTACCAAAAGGGTCAAATTAATTTAATGCCAATTACATTTCCATTTTTTGAAAGCTTCCCAAGAGACAGAAGTAGGTGTTGCAAAATTGTCTGCTGAATTTTGTCAAATTAGATCAACAGAGCAGTCTGGATACAGTACTAAGACTTAGAACATCACGAGACCTAGAGTTTAGGCCCACTAATTAACCGTGGGATCTTGGGTGCGCAACTTAATCTCTAAGGCCTCAGTTCATCATCTGTCAAGGATCTGCATTTCTCAAAGTACATTTTGCAAAATGCTAACACTTCAGATTATTTGTAGATTTTATATGAAAAGGGGGGGTTCCTTTGTCAAGTAAATTTAAGAATGGTTATGTCAAACAAAATCAGGTTTGTTTAGTATAGGATTTGCCACAGACTTTTTGTCTATGTACAAATGTTTACAACATTCCCTACGTTTATTTAATCACCATAATTTTTATCCACTCACCCCACCCTTTAACATCTGCAAGTCTAGTGTATAAATTTCAGAGACACATAGACTCTTTTTTTTGATAGCTGTCTTAACAATTTTCTCAGTCAACAATTTTATGAGGACCATTGAAATATATAAGCAAAAGGAAGTTATTAATTGGTTATTTTAGCACAGTGATTTTCCACAAGGAGTCTGAATAGTTGGGTCAACACATCGTAGCGCATATGTAGACAAAGATATGATCAACGTATTCATCATATAAACACACTTCACTCAATATCTTTTGAGTGAGGTGTAAGTAGAAAACAGACTGACTAGCAGAAATAAGGGACAAGAGTAGACGTATGGGCAGAGTCAAACCAAACTGTATTGGAAAATAACAATAATGGTAAGTCTAAAAATTGGTCTCAGTTACAAACGTCAATCTGCTATTTCTCTTTTCTTTCATCCCTAACAACTTTGAAAGTTAAGTTACAATACAAAAAGAGACCTAATTTTTCATCCTATTATGCTAGTCCACATACTTACTATCAGGTGCAAAGCATGGAATGGGGAGATCTTTTTGAACTTAATGGACTAAGAAAAGCAGTAGACTGTTTTCCCATACTATAATCATCAGCCCAGCTTTATACAGTCACGTCTCTAAGGAAAACCTCATCTTCATCTTTCCCAAGTTTCTTTAGTATGTATCGAATTATTTGTATGCAGTCAAAAATTGGCTGAAACCCAGTTATCCACAGCAATTAACAATTCCTAGAAAATTTAGCATATAATGATGTTATGGCCTTCCTTTCCTTTCTACAAGGAACTTACCTGGTTATATTAATGGCTGTTAACCTCTTTGTCATTCATTCGCAAAAATACATCCTTCTGGACAATACAATACAAATAAATAAAATGTAACCTATTCTTAAATTCACATCAGTTGGATGAAGCAAATAATAAACCAATAATCATAGGTGTGCTCTCCTATCAATCATGTAGGTGGGCTAATCAGTTGGTACAGAAAAGAGAAATTTGCTCTAGTTTCAACTTTATAATAAATGAATTGAAGAAAAAGCCTAGAAAATTTTGCCCTGAATCATCATACGCTTTGTGAGAATATTCAGCAGTTACAGAGCATTTTGCTGAGATTTAAAAAAAAAAAAAAAAATGCAACAGGCAATTAAAGATCAAAATATGTTACATTTAAAACTAGCACAGATTTGTTCAAAATATTTAAAAAGTGTTACCAAACTACATAACAAAACCTTCTGAGATAACCTACAGCAGCAATTTCTTTTTCTCAAAAATTAAAGAAGCTGTTCAAAAGAGAGGGGCCATCTGCCAGAATAAGTTTCTAACATGGATGTGCCTGGTTTCTTCTACAAGAGAGAGGATATCTTATTAGATCTAATGTACTCTAAAAGCACATTTACTTCCATGCTTATTGTTTTCTCCCAACCATTTATTTTCCATGAAAGTTTGCTCTTGCTATCCATGACACTTTTGAAAAGTGAAATCAGATTTTGTCAAAGGGTTGTTATCTTTTCTTTTTCATAAGACACCCTATGTCTTTCTTAAGAGTGCTTGTTCTTGAAATCCATGCTTTCAAAAATAAGTTTAGTTTCCCTATTTCCTTGTTTATGTCCTTTATTGCATTATCAAGATCTGTAATTATTTTTTATCTAGTTCTCATTAGGGAATCGTGTAGTTGGGCTAGTTGGTTGGTGCAGAGAAGAGAGATTTCTTTGTCTACACCATAAAAGCTACATGAATGGCCGGCATTTTTCTGTCTTGTTCACTATGTATCTCAAAAACTAAGCAGAGTGCCCAGCACAATAATTATGTGTGAAAAAGATGATGAATGAATGAACTAAACTGATGGTGATAGAGCACAGTTGAGGTGCTTTTATTTTGCAAGTGGTCTTTTTTCAAAATTTAACAGGAGTTTATAAATGGGAAGCTCCTGAGAAGAGTTGTTTCTGTACTTGTTCCTGCTTATCTTGAGCGTGGCCTCCATACTCATGTCAAATAGATTTTTAGGCTCTCGCTTTCAGTGGGTCCCTGCCACTCGCAGAACAAAGTATTATGAACCCCAAAGCAGATTTTGTTTCTCTGTTAAGTCCTGACTCTGCCTAGAGCCTGTATTTAGCAAAGCAAGCTATGATGTATTTTTTTTTTCATTATCTTCTATTTGAATTAAGACAAAGTTTGGACCTTTCAGTGCGCTGCCAAGAAGCACTCTTTACACCATTCATAACATCTGGCCCACAGCTCCAGAGGATGCCGTGACATAAGTAACGGCTAAATTCATGTTATGCAATGTCTTAGTTATATTTTAAAATGAGATAATGTACATAAAAGTACTTTATAAACTATAAAATCTTATACAAATGAAATAGATAATGATCATTGCTGAGGTCTCTTTGAAAAGTCTTTTCACATTCTGTTGTTTTGGCTTTCAATATCGAGCTACATGCTTCCAGGGAAGAAACTGTTTCCTGGCATTAAAATAGAAATTTTAAGAAAATCACATTAACACTTCCATGCCCTATCATATAGGAGAGGAGAAAAAAGGAAAACAAAATCAGTTCTTATTGATCCAGATCCACCATTTATCCACGATGGGTAGGTGGGGCAGGCATGTCTTAGTAGTTTACATTAGCAGGCATATAGAAAAATCTTTGAAACAAATTTTCATTTCCTATCATGAAGGATGAGCCTTAGTGTCCTGTACACAAGTTACCTTTCATAGACACTATCTCCTTGGGGAGTAGAAACCACTATGCCAATCAACCCAGCAATATCTCAGATAACACTGGACTCATCGTGAGAGATGTAGAAGTTGTCTAACCAGTGTATTTGGTTTTAATAAATTGTACTTAGAGGAAACATTTAGTTTCAAGTGCACAGCTTTGTAATTTATCATCGGTATATACTGCATCATGATCACCACCAAAATCTAGTACCATTCATCACCACATAATTGATACCCCCACTTTAACCAGCTACAACCCTCACACTTTTCCTTCTGGTAATCATCAATCTGTTTTCCATAGCTAAGACTTTGCTTTGGGTTGTTGTTTAGTTGTTTGCTTTATTACTTCATATTCTACCTATAAATGAAATCACGTAGATTTGGCTTTCTCCAAATGACTTATTTAACTCAACATAATACACTCTAGGTCCATCTAGCTTGTCACAAATGGCAAGATTTCATCTTTTTCATACCTGAACAACGTGTGTGTGTGTGTGTGTGTGTGTGTGTGTGTGTGTGTGTGTGTTGCATCTTCATTCATCTGCTGATGGAAACTTAGGTTGTTTCCATGTGTTGGCTATTGTAAATAATGATTCTCTAATGAACATAAGGGTGCATTTATCTTTTCCTATTAGGGTTTTCATATTCTTTAGATAAATACCAAAAATATGATATATTTTTATTCTTAATTTTTTGAGAAATCTCTATACTGCTTTCCATACTGTACTGACTTATATTCTCCACTAGCAAAGTATGAGGATTACTAACCAGTATAATTTAAAGCACATCATAAATGTCCCCACGTGGCTCTGCCTAGAGGTTCTAGCCCTGGAGATTGAATACATTTCTTTCAACTAACAAACAAAAGTCATGCTAAGCAAATAGGAGTACAAAGAAGGATGCATATAAACATACTTATTTAACATACAAATGTTCCTAGAGGGTATTGAATTACATAACAGCAAAAGCGCCAGCTAAAGAAAGGGGCGTCTCAAATTCCTCTGACAATTTTGACCTTTGCAGTTCAAGAGCATTTAGCTCTCTTCCACTACCTTGAACAATGTTACCCTTTCCTATTATTCCAGATAAAAGAAAATGTATACCAAGTCCCTGAAAGCCTATAATTTCCTAAATGATACCATAAGATTTCTAAGTAAGTTAAATAGATTTGAAATGTATTATATACTCGCATGAGAGATTGTTGTCAAAGAATCAGTTTCATCCATTTTTGGAAGAGCGAAACATTTTTCAAGGTTTAATTTTTGCAACATCAGTTTTTCCTTTAGCTCCCTTCCAGTTGTGAGAAATCAGAGGGGAAAATAATGAAACCATCTCTGGTAAAAGGCATCCGACTGTAGAACCTCAATATTATTTGCAAAAATTTGACACAGACTTAAGGGTTCAATGATGATTGGACTGGAAATTGGCATTTGTAAAGATGTGTTTGCATAATATTCAACAGGCTCTTTTAGAAAAATGTATAATTTAACTTTGATAATTCGCATAAAGTAGCTGTTAGATTCTGCCAATAACCTTTCATGAACTTCTAAGAGTGGATTTTCTTTTGGTGAAAAGGTAAAAAATACTCTTATCCTACCAAGTTGGTAATTACCCTTAAATTTGTGAAGTTGTAGTGTTCAAGGGAGATCATTATAATTTACTCCCAAGTAGGCTTTCTCTGTGAAGCTTTTCCTTTCCTTTGAGAGAAAAATTTTTTAAACTAACATCCTTGCAAATTGGATAAGTGTTACATTACAGTGGTTTGCAACCCATTGATAGAGATTTAGGTGCTTTGAACTCTGCTAGCAACATTTGAAAGAGAGAGCTGACAATCCCTTTAACCAGTGAGCATAGAACATTCACTTTCTAAAATCTCTATTTCCAAGGCAAAAAAGCACTGCATTTTGAAAATCATGTAAGTCTAAGAGAAGCAAAATGTACCTCTGCCCAAATGAGTTCAAACAGTGGTCAGTCCTTTCAGAAAATGACTTTTTTGGAGGCTATCTTTATTAATTATCTTTATTATCTTTTTTTTTTGCTCAGCATCCTAGGCTTCCTCTGCTCTGATGGTAAGTAATTAAACATGTTGCCAACCAATTGAGATTGCAGGGGAAAGGTGATTATTCAATGCAGCGGCTTCACTCTAGAGTCAGTGGTAAATTCTGTGAGAAAATTTCATCCAGCAACTTTCCCATCCTACCAGAAGGCAGACCCTGGTAGTCAGCCAGAAACATGCAAACCTATCAGTATAACTCATGCTGCTTAGGGGGTCAAAGAAATAGACATTTTCCAAGTCAATTCAGATTAGTCTTTTGCATTGGAACTCTAGGTCATTTATCCACTCAGGCGCATCTATACAATGAGAAACAACTAACCTGAAAGGCAATAAAATTGTGCATGCAGATCCTGGGGGACTGCCAGCTTGATAAGGCATTTAATCAAGTGACCACAGAGTCCTTCACCTTCAATGTATACAGCAGAGGCAGTTAGGAAACCAGATGAGAAGTCATCAAACTCAGGACTTGATTTTCTCCATAAGGCTTTTCAGGCAATGCCCCAAGAGTCCCTCTTCAGGCTATTGAGAGAGAATCCAAGCTCTAGAAGTCAGCTCTACATTGTCAGAAAAATTCAGTTCAGGAAGCCATTTGTTCTCTTACACTCTTACTGAACTTTCAGATTTGCTTCTTGGTAATTATTTCCAGTGCTTAAGTTTTCTTTCCCCAATAATGACATAGACTACACCAGGGCAGGGTGGTGGCATTGCCATCGTCCCTATATCCACTGCAACCCCTAGTATCTAAAACAGTACTTGGACTGATTATTTATTGGTTTTTGAAAATTATATCTTGTCTACTGGTGGCTTTTCATTTATACAAAATTTCCAGAAATGGGAATCCCAATTGACTTAGTAAATGCTGCCTTCTCTTTCTTTGGGTTTAGAACTTCCCCTCAAACCTTTCCAGTTGCTTCTATATACATGAGGCATCCTGACTCTGAAGACTCCTAAGTCAAAAATTTATCGTTTAAAAATGTTTTGGTGAACATGCTTTCATAGATGTAAGGTAAATACGTGACAGAACAAAAGTACTCATTTATCTAATGGTGCTCTATACATATGAATCACAGGGAAAAATCATATGGAATCTTAGTTTTAGAGGGGGTTCTGTACAAATTATCTGACCTCCTTATTCAGGAAGCATGAAGAACCTTTCTTTATGTATTTGCATATCATGGACACATTTCTTCTAATAAAATTAGTAGGTTCTACAATGGATTTTAATACAAGGCTTGATTACTTCCCACTAGAGAACTGTTGATGACTTATTTGGAATCTAATATGCTCAGATATACTAGAGGAGAATCCCAGGTCTTCTGTTGACTAGCAGTGTGATATTGGTCACATTATTTTACCCCAATGCCTGACTGAGTTTCCATGTCTATGACATGGAAATAGCATTAGCTCATAAGGCTATTGTGAGGATCAAATGAGTTAATACATGTAAAGTACTTAGTGTCTTCCACTTGGTATGTAGTCACCAAGTATTGCCAGTTTCTTTTCCCAGTAAGTTTTGTGCTATACCAGCTGAGACTACTGAGAGAGTGTAAGCTTTCTCTTAGGAAATTGTTCAAAGTATAGCTTTTAGGTGAGACACTTATTTCTGTTCTCTCTAGACACTATCTTATATTCAGATTCCTAAGGATAAGAAATATAATCTTAGCTCTGTATAGCATTCAGCATGCTAAGAGAGTGTGTGGCACAAAGTAAGAGTTCCATATTTATTTATTTACGCATATTTAAGGAAAATTATAGGCAGGAATGAAAGTGAGTAGGCAGGTAGTCAGGAAGAGAGAGAAGGAAGAACTTTATTTTATTTAATTGTTTATCTTGGTGTTTCCCTGGACTCCAGGTCTTGAAATGGGTACCTTGGTATGTATGTGGACTACACCGAGTGTACTAAACTTCTAGGCCACCGGAGCACACCCATATTTATTTTTATTGATGATTTTTTTGATGATAATTTTCTTCTTTGTCCAGTAATCCAAGACAGATCATGGCGGCATTCCCCTCTCTCTCTCCATTCTCTTCCATACAATGTGTTTTCATCTCCTAGGTGATACAGCCTATGAAGCATAAAGTAATGGAGAACTTCACTGTTTAGGAAGAAGGAAGAGCAGAGATTTTCTTGGGACAGATTTGTGTCCTGGGTGTTTAGCTGGTTGCTTATCAGTTACTAGCTGGCATACTGATAAAATTAGAAAGTAATAGAAAAAAATCACAAACTTGAATGTTTGTGATTCTTTTCTATTACTTTCTAATTTTATCAGTTGAAGCTAATAAGACAATCGTTGACTAATTTGGGCTACATCATTTGGGGAGACAGTCCATAAAGTTGTGTTTAATGGCAAATGATGCACCAAACGAATGAAGATAATGGATTTAAGTTCCCTGGGTCAGGCTTCTTTCCACATATTCTTATGTGGGCCAACTGCAAAGCACTTTTTTCCTCACCTGTTCATTGTACTTTTGAATGCAAATCCAATAATGAACTGATTTCATTTTCCAAGCAACTAGTCTAGTACTAGAAAATGAAGCCACCGAAAAATAACCTTATATGGGAATTTCACTCCAGTGGAAAATGTTACACCCCCACACAGATTTTTCATGAAATCCGTGGAAAGCCCCTTTTCTTGCTTAGTTCCCTGTCCCCTTATTTGACCTAATCCCCATTGTAGTTTTCAGAGTTATCTCATGATTATTATTATTATTATTAGCATGCTATTTTAGACAGTCTGGGCTCTAATCCCTAAGAGTGAAATTTACCCTTTCTTATCAGTGCTTACAAAAGTCTCCTCTGGATTCTTTTCCTTTCAATTGTGACTTTCCTTGGCATTTGGTTTGGTCTGATTTGTGCTGTGACCTGTGTACAAGGCATATTTTTTTTAACTTGGAAACGAGCTGGGTTTTTGGTGATCATTTACACATGTTGCTATTTCCCTTTGTTTTTCTACCTATCCTTTCCTAAAACCCACACATGATATGGTGAACTCAATAGTTTTTAAACCAGGTAAGAATTGAACTTTGGACTTATTATTTTTTAAATTGGACAGGTTTTTCAAGTGAGGAGTTTTGATGCTGCTTGCTATTGAATTGTGTTCTTTTAAATGCTTTTCTAAAACCCAGATGTTTAAAATTAGCAGAGGGCGCTTGAACTGTTAAGACTTAAAAGACAAACTATTATCATTCAGTGAGTTACAAATATTTTTAACACAAAAAAATGAACCACAAGTACTTGCAATTAGTTGGTGACTTTCGAACTTGCATTCTTATGAGAAGACTTTTATGCTATTGTCCAGTATAAATTCATGTGTAAATCTCAAATGAAGGTCATGTTTGATAAACAGCTAATATTATACTTAATGGTAAAAAACGGAAAGCTTTTCCTCTAAGATCTGGAACAAGACAAGGCTGTCCATTTTCACCACTTCTAAATTTTCACTGTAATGAGAAGAATTTCATGCTATTCTCCAACATGAATTAGTGAGGAAATCTCAAATCAAGAAATCTCCTTCCCCTCAAATTGGCTAGAACAGGAGAGAAAAGACAGCCATGTATGTTTCAAGTCAGTTTCTGTGGTGACTGCCAAAGAGGTCAGGAAGAGCCTTAAGATGTGAGACAAGGGCAGAAATAATTGCAGAAAACAAGAGACTCCTTAATTTTCTTAGGAGCCTAAGAGAAACCAAGAAAGGAGATTCTTGAAGGCAAGGACAAAGTTTTCTTATTCATTCTATAAGCCCTCTCATTCCCATCGGATTCAGCAAGAGGAAGTAAAAATCTAGCATTCCTTGCTGAATCGAATTTTCAGTCCTGGCAAGAATGAAAGCCTTTCACATCTCTTGGAAGTAATCACGAGGCAGTTGCTCCCTCCTGACCATAGCAAATTACTTAACCTCTGTGTGCCTCCTTTTCCTCATCTTAAGAGCTGCAAAACTTGCCTTTTACACTATCTCTCACATGTAAGAAGGAAAATGGCTATACCAATCTTGCTTGTTTTCCAAGCAATACAGTTTTGTGTCTTCATCTTTGGTTAGTTCTACACAGCTAGAGTGAAGCAGAGAATTGAAAGTAACAGAGAGAACTGAAGTCTCAAGTTCGTTTTATGCTTACAATGTCTGTCTTTTTTAATACCCATATAACTGCCCAGGAACCAGGTCCTGTGGTAAGTAAAGAAATAGAGGACAGCTGATAGGAGTTTATATAACTGAAATTTGCTAAGGGGGTAGAAATGAAACCGTTTTCACACACATAGACGATAAGTAGGCGAGCTGATAGATGCGTTATTTAGACACTGGGAATTCTTTCACAATACGTTTGTATATTAAATAATGCTCATGTAGACTTTAAGTATCTTACAACTTTACTTATCAATTTTTTTTCAATACATGGAGAATAAAAGAGAAAGAAATAGAATATAGGCGATACCCTTGACTCATTTATTTCAAACTTCTACTGCTTTAAATCTGTTAAAATCACTTGTGTTAAGGTCACCAGTATTCTAATTATAAAATTCAGTGGGAACCCAAGCTATTCCTATTTGTTATCTGCATTGACTTCCTGGAGTACGTGACAATTGTGGAAATGTCAGCCACTATCTTTGTCTTGAAAGTCCCTTTTTCTTTAACTTTGGAGCGTTATTATTGAAGAGACAAGGGTTATGGAATATGGTACCTGACCCTGCTTCCTGGTACTCTAAGGTAAGCTGCTTGACATCTCTGTGCCTCAGTAGCCCCACCTTAAAACATGGAGATAATAAGATGTATTTACTCCATGTTTGTTTCAGAAACAGAAACAGTCTAAGTGCCCATGAGCAGATGAATGGATAAAGATCTCGTGTGTATACACAATGGAATGCTACTAAGCTATGAAAAAGATGAAAGTTTGTCATCTGCAACAACATCAATGGAACTAGAGGGGATTATGCTAAGTGAAAATAAGTCAGAAGGAGAAAGACAACCATAAATAATTTCACGAATATGTGAAGTAGCAAGAAACAAAACAAACAAATAGGCAAAACAAAAAGAAACTTACCCTAGGACCCTGACAAGAAAACTGAGGTTACCAGAGAAGTAGGGTGGAGGGTAGGCGCAAAGAGCAGTAGGGGTCCAGTGGACAATGGTGGAGGATTATTGGAAATTTGGCGGTAGCTGTGGCATGTTACCTTATATTTGATGATGAGTGAACCTGGACCTCTAAATGTATGTTGTTTTGTAAGTCAAAGTTAATGCAATCGAAAAGCTATTAAAAAGCTAATAAAAACTTTAAAATGTATTTAATATTTGTATTAGTTAACTTACACATAATGCTTAAAATTTTTCCTATATAAATGACATTCAGTAAATATTAGTTTAATAATTATTCATAACATCATTTTTTCTTAATTTTCTTTCTATTTGATCAGTGTCTCAACGTCACTTTCCTGGGTACTAAGTCCACTATCTGTTCCATAAAATTGATGTCCTCCTCTCTTCTAGTTCCACACACTCATCATAGAGGATTTCATGCACCTCATATCTTCACACATAGCAAGAGGTAAAAGTCTCTCAAATCTTAAGTCTCCAGCCAAAGCTCTCTCTTGAGCTCTAGGCTATATTTCCAATTCCCTAGTGAAAAATTCCCCTTGGTTATACCATCAGTACCTTGCATTTAATATGCCTATCTCCTTTGCTGGAACTTTAATACCCAGAGATAAGGCATTACACTCAAAGCAACATAAGGAACAGGTGTTAAATGAATGATGACTGCTCTCCAGCTTGGGTTCATCCTGGGGTGGCTGTCGTTGGACAAAGAGACTTTGATCTAAAAAAAGTAAGTTTGGCTCAGAAATTTGCAAATTTTTCTTTTACTTCTGGAATCCATTCTATAGGGTATGGGCACTCATTGAAACTTTCTGATTAGAGTTTTCCTAAAAAAATAGTATCACCTAGCTCACATGTTAGCTGTTAGACTTCAATGATATCACAGATGATCTCAGTCTCTTCCTTAGTATTCTGTGTATCTCTGTCAAGAACGATCAAAAGATTGCTACTGTCAAGTTTTCTACGAATTAGCTGAAAAGTTTCAATATGTAAACATGAATCTTTTCCACCACGGAGACCAGACAACCAGCTAATCTGGCTCGCTGTCTCTTTCTAAATATTCTGCTGAAATGAGATAACCCAATTCCAGTTGAAAGCCCCCAGGTCAGTCAGACAGCTGCTATTTCATAGCCAGTTATGCTACTACACTATTTTAACACGGCTCTGAGACGGTATTGTCCACTGATTTCCTGAGTTGTGATAACAGTTTAACTTTAGTTATCTCAATAGATGATAGGTTTCCATTTCTTCTGTCCTCTATGTATTTATGCAGCAAGTCCTAAGTCCTAAGGCCAGAGCCCCAGCTAGACATGCACTGATGGTGAGTAAATGGCTCTAGAGAAGGGGCAGAGCAGCCAGATGACTCGCAGGATGGCTTCAGATTATCTTTGCTCTGTCATCTAGTAAGAACACGTAGCACAAGGTAGAGAAGGCATCCCATCTAAGATCTTTGCATTAGCAGAGTATGTCAATGCTGGGCAAAGAGAATCATAACCATGCCAGGTGTAACAGCATGAAACAGCCACAATCAGACAGAGCAATTTCAGACTATCACATAATGAGCACAAACAAATTACTCAGGAGGAGCATTGATATTCACACCACTTCATTCAACAACTATTAATTTAGCACCTACTATATACCAGACTGTGTTACTGTGGCTAGGAATATACCAGTGAACAAACAGGGGCTGAGAAGGAATTTGAAATATGGGAGAAAGTTAGGATGGAGATTTACTGCTTAGCTATCTTACTGGATAAAATTTCTTAATTGCACATCTATGCTCTAGGAGTTAAGCAAATACACAAACCAAAAAGTACACACAATACATACACAGATAGATCTATACCTATATATGTATATATTCATACATAATCATCAATATGTATATGTGTACACGCACATATAATTGACGAATCCATTCCCCTCACCCGACACATTTCTACCACTGAGAAGGTATTCTCTCAGATGGTGTCACAGTTGAAAAGAAAAGCAGATGGTGCTTCTAGAGGAGGCAGCTTGCTTGCTGAAATGTCATGGATACACAGAAATAAAACCCCAAATGAAAGGCAAGAAAATATTCTTATTTGAATAGCAAACTATCTGATGTTTCCTCAGAGCCACACAGCTCAGATAATGAAAAGAAACACTCTCAGACCCTTTGTTCTGCGTTTACAACAAAACTCAAACCACATGTCTGTCATGTAACAAGCCACTCCGGATAATTTCTTGAAGAATAATAATCATTGTTTGATGGAACCACTTGTAAAATCCAGAAGGTACCCCAGAGAAGCTGGCACTTGTAGTAAACTATCCAAGGGGTAATTTGTGGTGACAAATGATACACTGAGTATTGCATTTAAATTTTAAAACAATAGCTCACACATAAAAGACAACTAATGACCGAGCCCACCCTCTACCTCAGTTTTCTGTCACTATTCATTTTTCAGCATTCCCCAGAGTTGAAGGAAGCCCTCAGGACTCCTGGCAGCAGATAGTTCAAAACGATGCCTATAAAGCTTTTATAATTATTATTATGTTAAACACATAATTTGGTTTCTTTGTTCTGTGACTGTATGTGCTTATTTCAGCCTCATAATAGTTGCCAGATTCTGCTGCATGATTTGTATCCTGCCATGAAATGCACGAACTACAACCTTGCTTTTCTGCACCCACCATCCCACCAGCGCTCTGCACACTAACAATGAGCGCCAGTCACAGTCTCTTAGAGCTTGTGCAGACCTGAAGTGACAAAGGGAGTACCTTCAGATGATCAACAGAATGTAATTACGGCTAAGAGGGGCTCTGCTCCCTCTGAAGGTCTTTGAGGTCTGGGATAAATTTGACTCAACACCAACTGAGCTGGCTTTAGGAATCGTTGTTTACTTAAATCTACTACATCTAGGTTTTACACAAACCAGGAAATTCACCTGAAGAGCATGCCCAGTTCACTGTCTTCTCAATTATCTTCCAGTACAGGGTAAATCCTGTAACTAATAAGTGAAAAATATTGAAGATGTGACCTTTAGCACTGTCGGGTGGACTAAAATCAAGTTGTTAAGGCTCCTGGGATCCCAGTGAGGAGAGGAGCCAATCCTTGTCTAAATCCTTTCCATTCCAGCTTCCCTCCTCCAAAAGTTACTTTTGGAAACAAAGCAATTTCCCTACTGCTTGGAACCAACTCACCCTAGATCTGAACAGAGCAGACACATTTCACAGAGACAGTGAGATAGCCTGAAAGCAATGTGAGTAAAAAAGAGAAGAGGTTTGGAAATTGATTGAGTCGTTTTCTCTTGAGAGTTACTTAATTGAACAATGAGAAGCCAATTGTGAGGATTTGAAAACAATTCAGAAGCAGTAGAAATCCTTTGACTGTAACTCACCTTGGTCTCTTGAGAAAGAAAACTCTCTTCAATTAAAATCTGCAAATAATGGCTGTACAGTGGTTCTCAAGGGCAGTGAAATCAGGTCAGCAAGAGACGGTGAGTAGCAGTGCTTTGCAGGGCAACAAATCTGGTATTAGAAACTAAGCCTCTCTGCTGTATAGTGGAGAAATTGAGATACATGCTTACCAGCAGGTCAAAATTTAAATGATCAAGGAAGGACAGATGGACATTGAATAATAACAATGCTACTCTAACATTTTCTCTGAGAGATGTGACATTAGGACACTTTTTACTGTAAATAAAAGAAAACATAGGTCAAATTACTTTAAATAGTAAGATAATTTATTATCTCACATAAGAGGATGCTTTAGAACAAAACATTGTAAAAGAATAAATATGCTGACCTTGTCCTTCTTTCTTCTTTCCACATCCTGCCAATGTGCCCCATTATTTACAGCCAACCAGAAACCAGGGGACGAGAGAGTCCATTCACACTGGTCCATAAAGGTCAACATTTCAAGGATGGGAGATGATGAGTTCTGCTTGGTTAATTGATTGAACAACTCTCTGACTTCAAGGATCTAGATCCTGCTATTAATCTGCTGCCCAGTGTCTGAAACCTCTACAATTCTCTCTGTCCTGGCCTGCTTTGTTGTGTTCCTGTAGGTGTCATTCCCTCTACTTTATTCTCCTGCGACTACAGTGTACCCTGTATGCCTTCTCTGGGCTCTTGTATTAAAGAAAGTACTGAGGAAAGGGAAAGAGGAGCCTTCCCTTCTGTAACAATCTGCTGCTGGATCCTCCCTACTCTGATTCACTCAAAATAGCCATCTGAGCCTCACAGCATCCCATCTTCTCTCTGTAACACTCTTGGCTTGGCGACTCCTCTTATTTTCCACCTGCAAATAAACAACTGCACATGAATTTCCTAAGGAAGAACATTTTCATTCACTTTCCATTCTCAAGAGTGCAAGGCAATCTTTCTCCTGTAGAAATAATGTTCAATTTCCCTCTTTCTAAGAAACTGGAATGAGATAGAAATTTATCCCCAATTCTAATTCTGTAACACTAGCTGCATGACCTCAAGTCTCATCTATAAAAACTGGGCTGTGTGTGTGTGTGTGTGTGTGTGTGTGTGTGTGTGTGTGTTATGGTGAAGGATATGATCTTAATATTTTCACCGTCAGGTACATATAGTAGGTACTCAGTAAACTGTCAAATGTAGAAAAGAAAAATAAATAAATTCTTAGTCATCCCTGACCCTGTCAAGCTAGAATATGCTCAACTTCAGCATTGTAGATAAAAAAACAAACAAACAAACAAAAATCCCTGAGTGACAAAATATAGTTAAAATGATCTTGGGAGAAATGGGGAAGACATTTCCCTAGTCGGGAAACCTCCAGCTATTGTATTCCTGGTACATATACCTATCTCCCAAAGAAGTTCTCACACAAATTCAAGAGGATATGTACAATGATGTCCATTATAGCATTGTTTGTGGAAACAGAGAGTTAGAACAACCTGGCTCCCCATCACTGTGGTAATATGGTGGATACACAGCAGGGTTGTAACTGTTAGAATCACTGGTATCAATATATACATGAAATATGGATGTAAAAAGACATGGTACTTAAAGACAAAAATGTGAAACACAAACTAATGCAAACATAGGTACACAATACAGCAGTACTTATTTTGCAATAAAAGTATGCAAACAAAAGATTCACAGTGAAAACACTAGAGAAATGGGAATAAAAATACAAAGAAATGATTAAAGAGGAAATAAGAAAAGAAGAAAGGTAGGAAGGGAGGGAGGGAGGGAGGGAGGGAGAGATTTGCTGATTGCAACAATGATTATGTCCCATGAATGGAAATGAAAGTTGTAAATAATTGTTCCGTCAAAACTGAGGTCTAAAAAATAAAACTAAGCGAAGTAGTTCTCAAACTTTATTCTTTGTCTCACAAAATTCTACTGAACTTCCATTTGGACAGTGATTTCCATAGCAACTGGAGGGAAGAGGAAGGGAAAAAGGAAATCGGCAGTGTCTGAAGGTCACAGTTCTAGAACAGTGTTTCTCAAAATATGATCTGAGAAATACCTGAGGCTCTGGTTTAAAATGTTGGTTAATGAGCTTCATTCCAAACCTACTGAATCAGAATCTCTGAAGGTTAGACTTGAAAATGTGTACTTTGACAAGTTCTTTAGATGATTCTCATCTGATGTTTGAGGAGCCCTTCTTTAGAAGGTACACATCTTTGATCTACTTAAACCAGGCTAACCCTTTTCTTGCCCTGAGTTCTGACACAATTTTATAAACAGGTTTGTGTTCTCCGAGCTTCAGACTGTGAAGCATGCAAATGAGTAGTCATGGAAGCCACCTCCTTTCTTTTCTTTTATTTTTTTGCTAAGTTATATGGCAGGCAAAGTGGAAAAGAGGAAAAAATCAGGTTTATTCATCAGAGGTTATAATAATTCACCATTTCTTTTCACATAAAAGTACAAAAAAGCAAATCCAAGGAATTAGTTTGCATTGGTATTTCTCAGTACGGCAAGTCATTTGACATGGGCTATAAAACATTAGCTGAACTGCTATCTGTCATAATTACACATATGGTTGAATGTTATTTCTTTTTCGATGGAACACATGGCAACTCTCCAGAAACTCTTGGTCTGTTATTATTCTATAATATTCTTCAGTACAAGAGGAAGATGGGTGTTTTTTCTCCCCTTTCCTTTGAAATTATTTCCCATGCCTTTCATGGACCTTGGTAGTGCTCCAAAATTTTTCTAATCAATCTAACATTGTAAGTTGTCAGAACAGATTTTCTGTGCTAGAATTTATGCAACACTATACATTTAATATTTCTTGTATATAAAACCTATTCTTCTCTTTTTATATTATGCCCTTTGTTTCTTCAGAGATTTTTTTCATTCTTTTCAAGTCAATTGAGTTATCTCCATTTTTAAGAATTTATTAAAGTAGCCCTAGAATTCCATTGCCAGAAAAAATGAATCAGCAAAATCTTTTTGACAATTTTCTATCGAGGTAATTTGGGATTTGTCACTCTTTTCCTTTGAAAAGCTCTTAAAAATAAGGGTTTCCGATCTTTAAGAGAATGAACTGTTTTGAACAACCTGTTTAGCAAATCCAATTCTGGTAACAAGTTTAATGATGAAATTATTTTGTTGTTTTGTACATTTAGTGGCTGTCTTAATGAATTTACCATAACACTAGAGTTTTGTTTGTTTTATTTTATTTTTGCCTCAAAGCAAATACTGAATATAAAAGTAAAGCTTGAAATTAAAATAGTAATAGCACTCAATTGGTGAAGGAGTTGCTGCCTCTTGCAAAAAGGTGATAACCCTCCCATATATCACGAGTTATTTTATTGTCTTCTTTATCTGTTAGATCACTGACATAAAATTGCCATGTTGTAAACCTCCATAGTCCATCTACATCATATTCTTCTCTCTTCCTAAAAAAATCCTTTATGTGATTTCTGTTCTATATTGGATTTGATAATATGAATGCAAATATAGTGCTTGATGAAACATAGAACATAACAGCAACTTATGGTAAAGTAAAATAGTAGATCAACTTAATGTTATTATTTAGTTTTGTACTTTCTTCATTTGTAATTACTGCCGTCTTCAAGTCTTCACCTGTAGTGAGGTGTGATTTACAAATCCCTGGGTGTTGGTTTCTCATGAATGATCAGTCGCCTTGCTACTCAGTGCTATGATCTGGGGACCAGTAGCATCAACATCAACTGATTGCTTGTGAAATTGCAAATGCTCAGACTCCAATATGCATTTTAATAGGATCACTAGATAACTTATGTGCATTCGAAAGCTTGAAAAGTGTTTTTCACCATCTACTAACTCGATTCTTGCATCCATGTTCCTAACATGACTTCAATTTCTGAGATGAATTTTTTTTTTTTTTTTTGCTTTTTGTTTCATAAAAACAATGATAAACCACCATCAATACTTTTCTTTATTTCTCTGGGATTCTTTTTTGCTACAGGCGGTAGCACAAAAACCAAATATTACTTGAATTGACTTTCCCTTAAGTTAATGAAGTCATCAGTCTCACATTTCAGTGCACGGTACCTGAAGTCTCTGTCTTTAGAAACTGACCCTAAGATGTGATGTCACTCTTGCCTCAGAGCTCACCCTAAACATATCTGTCAACATGTGTTAAGTTATAAAAGCCAAATAGTAAAAATGAGTCAAGGGAAGAATGCCTGCAGGAAGGAGGAGCACTGTAGAATGTTCTTCCTAGTTCCTTTTTAGCCCCTGGGGATTTCACAGATATTTTATACGCAGAAGGGCCTGGCTTCTAAAATCTCTGCACAATGACTCTTTTTTGTTCCTTCCTTAAGTCTAGCTCAGCAGTTCACGAACTCTAACATGCTGAAGAATTGTTGTAGAACAATCATACGCAATATAATTCATCCCAGAATCAAAGGCCTAATAAGGGTATTGAAGGGAAGTTTTGCCTGCATTAAATTTTTATCTTATCAGGTCATTTTAAAACCTAATCTATGTGTAAGTGGATCTTCATTTTTTAACAAAAATAACTTAAAGTTTCCAAAGTGATTATATCATTTGTATCAAGTAGTTCAGAATTACTAAACTATTTTGGCATCGATTTATCTGTTTTTAAAAATATGTTATTTTATGCAGATAAAATAATTGATAATTCAGAAAAAAATGTTTTAATATTAACTGTCAATTCTGTGGGTGGCACATAAAATATCATTTTAACAAATTCAAAATGGAAACACTGAATCTGATATTTATCAGATAAAAGATTATTCTTCTATATATAATATCACCTTATAAATTATAATGTGTGTGCTCCCTGATGGAATAGCGGTTTGATCAAACACCTTTGGCCCACGCAGTCCGCATACATCCCAGGATCACGGTTGCTGACCCAGAGCCAGGGAGAGAACCAAGAAGTACGACCACATAAAATAATTGAACTGTTTTTTCTTCCTCTCTCTTCCTGGCTGCCTGTCTGCTCGCCTTCATCCCTGCCTGCACCTTTCCTTCATAAAAAATAAAAAAATATTGCTGTGTTTTAAGTTTCTTATATTTCAGCATCGTATTAACTTTGTGTGTCAGTGATTGTTCTTTCAAGAAACACATTGACGAATGCATGCAGAATTCAATATAATACTTGCATTTATTAAAGTCCCGCCAACGCGTGGGATGTGTACTCAACTTTGAACCACTTTGTGTTATTCCTGTGTTGTAATATGGGTGGGTGGGGGGAGGAATGAACATTAAGGAGTACGTGATTGACTAAGAAGATCAGAGACAAGCCACGTCTGTTCTCCTGACTTAGTAAAAATGTTAGTTATTTTGCAAGATGAGCCTTTCTGTTAATTTGGGTTTAAGGCTAAATAAGCATTATATAAATACATTGATGTTAGTCTGCTGACAGAGTGGAAATGTTTGTTTTCTGAAAACACCACAGACTATTTCTGAAATATTTAAACTTCGGCATTCACCAAAATATATTTTTCAAGCACCTTTCCCCTATTTAAAAATATGAATTCATATAGTCCCCATGTTTCTGATCCATTTGCAACTAATTTATCAAAATTGGCAAGACCTACTTGCTAACCACAAGGTCAAGGGAGCCAGTTTTTAAAAAGGAAAGGAAAGAAAGCTTTTAAAAATCATCCTTTTGAACTCACAGAGGTCTCAAATTCTGATTATGAGAGTTTATTAAAAACTGAGAAGCCACTGAATATTTCCTCCCCCTCTATTTTTTCTATTTGATCTTCTTTGCAGATCTGAGGTCCCCAGTTGTCCTTTGCTTGCCCTGCTCTTACGATAGGTGGGGCATCTCATTCACTAATGAATTCCATATTGTGCATTGTGAATATTAGTAGTTCCATCCCCCGTGGTTCTTATTTTCAAAGAGAAAAAAGTTAGAAGTCAATTGCATAATAATCTCAGCACATTGACTTTTAGTTTTTTCCATACTTAACTGCTGGTGTGTTTCAGTGTTCGTGTTCTCCACTCCAACTTCCCCTAAGGCCCAAGACAGTTGAGCATGCATGTAAGTAATTAAACAGTTGAATATCTGCACCTAAATCTTTCTACTAATCAGTTAACACATATTTCTCATTTTATCCAGTCTCACAAAATGTCTAAGTCTTACCTGGACAATCACTTAACATACAGATTCCTAGTTCCCTGCTCAGGAGGCAGAGGTGTGTTTAGTGTTCAAACAATGCCCCAAGCTGCTTCCTGATGATCTGGACCCCACAGACACTGTGCTGGTTAATTATGCTCGCTATGAAACTGAGTTTCTCAAATGGTCCTGATCCAGGTTTTTTTTCATCTTTAAATAAGAATGATGTATATAACAGGTGGGGAGGACAAAGGAAGGAAGGAATTGCTAACAAGTTGGTGGCAAAGGGCTCTGGGTCTCTGGTGGTGGTGTGGTGTGAAACCAACACCAACTAGTGCAAATTCAGTACCGTAAAAGACATGTGAAATAATAAAAAAAATAAATTTTAAAAACAAAAAATAAATGTCAAGTTGCATGTAACTTAATATTTATGTACCATAAGATCTTTCCTATGAACATATTTACTAACTAGAAAGTTTCTTTGTGAGACCACTTGTCATAATTTTTCCTTTAGAAAAGCAATAATCATAATATTAAATATAGTCTCTTTCTTTAATGAAGGAGCTGTTTAGAAAGGAGACAGCATATGATGGTGACATCGCAAATTAATTTGGTGACTTCAGACAAATCTACTAGATTTAAAATTCATCTGGACATTAAGGCAAATACTAAAATTAGAAATAGAACTGTATATATTTTGAAAACAAAGCAACTATAACAATAGTTGCAGTTTATTTTATGCTTAAAGTATTTGCTTTTATTTTGTTCATTTTAGGTAACATTAAAGGACTGTTACATGTGAATACTATATTTTCCATGTAAAATGCATGCTTTTCTGGTCCAAATTTGTGAGGGGAAAAATAAGGGTTGCCTTATATATGGGTAGTACTGATTCTATATAAATATAAATTTATGTTTATGAGTTAAAAGTGTAACTCTCGAAATGAATAACAATATTCATAGGCAAATAATACCCTGGAATATGATCATTGGTTTTGTTGCATTTACCAGATGAACTTGCAAGGAAAGTAATTTTGGCCAAGGGTTCAACAAAACGAAACAGCGAGTGACATGTTATTGTCCACAGAGTAAATGACTCTGATTTAAAAAGATAGGTGATACAGCTATTAATACCATAAGGTGAATGGAGACCCACGATGAAAGAGATGGAGAAAATATCGTTGATACACTCTGAGGCACGATTTTATTGTCCCATGTGCAAGCCAGGAAAGCTCCTTTCTGAGAAGAGACAGAAGGAGCAATCCCAGGGAAGCAGTGTGAGAGGGGCTTTTAAGGGATAGTCTCTGACTAGCAGGGAGGGGGCTAGAGGTGGAATTCCAATAAGGCCATCTGGCTGAGCTGTTGGTTTAGGGGTAGGGAGTCGATGGGCTAGAATATTAGGTGAGCTGGGAGGGAGTCCTTGAGTTAGGTAAACAGGAGCCGGGCTTGAACAGCATCTGATCTTGCTTCAGGCTGCAAAATCTTCCATTTCTCATGCTTGGTTGGAAAGTGACAACTTTCAGTCCTTTTGTGTTACTGCAACCTATCTTTGGATGAGCCTGTGGTGGTTCAGTGAACAGAGTGACATTTCTCTTCGTATACTTCAGGTGGGAGCTAGCACTCTAGCTGATATTTTCACAAAAATGCGACACTGCAAGCTTTAAATTAACAGTTATGAAATATGCTAAGGAGAATGGTAACAGTGCTGCGGAGAGACGCTTTGGACCTCCTCCCACAGAGTGTCATCAGATTGTGGAGGTGACCGGAAGAAAAGCTTCTTGTATCTTGTATCTGTTCTTGTGTTTCATAATCATTTGTTACATAAAATTTCTTGTACCATAAATGTCAAAAATAAATGCTATAATTCTTTTATATTACAATAAACAAGTACCTAAATATAAACAAATACAAATTTGAATGAAAAAATTAAAATGAAAGAATTTTTCTCCTGAAAGTTTGGGCTCAAAATGTGGAAGCACATTATACATGGCAAAATAAGGTTTTTGCATTTAGGGCAACGGGGCATGGGTTAAAATATATTTGGAATTATTGGCTGAGAAGATGCATTAGTTTTCTATTGCTGTGTTACATATTACCACAAATCTAGTGGCTTCAAGCAACACACGTTTTCATCATAGTTTCTGTGGGTCAGAAGTCCAGGTACAGTGTATTTGGATTTTTCATTCGGGATCTCATCAGGCTGTAATGAATGTATTGACTTGATTTGTCAGCTCAAAGAGAAAAGAATCTACTTCTATTCTTATTCAAGTTATTGAGAGAATTGATTTCCTTTTGATTATATGACTTCGGAACCTACTTCTTATTGGTCATCAGGTGTAGGCCAACGAAGTTCTCTCTGTAGGCAGTTCATATTATGGTTGTTTGCTTCAAGGTCAGTAGGAAAATCTTTCCAGCTCAGTAATATAGAGTCTTTTTATTTTTATTTTTTCTTTTGAGGGAGCATTGCATTATGACATCATATAGGTTTTAGGAGTGCATCATCACAAATCAACATCTGTAAGTAATACAAGAAAGTTTACCCACAACAGTGGCATCTTATATAACAAAATAATCATAGGAGTGACAGCCCATCATCTTTGATATATTCTATTGATAAGAAGTGAATCAAAGAGGAGCACTTATGGGTATGGAGTTCTTTTGGAGATCATAAAAATGTTCTAGAATTAGTGGCGAAGGTCACGCAATTGTGTGTTTATACTAAAAGACATAGAATTTTACACTTTAGAGTGTGGATTTTATGCTATGTGACTGAATCTCAATGTTCTATAAACAATATTTAGAAAGCAATGAGAAAGACCATCTTCTAAATGATGTATATGAGTCATGCAGTGTGTGTTTTAAAATGAATATTAGTTATGAGAATAAAGTACAAAATAATAAATACGAATATTGCAAACAAAAAAAAGTTAATACATCATCAAAATCACTTCTCTTTTTCCAAACACTAAACCTAACATTGCAATAACCTTTAAGTATTTATCATCTCTAAATAATTCACTGAATAAAGACAAAGAACTAAGGCATAAAAAATAAAGCTTTTCTGAAGCACACTGTCAGAGATATACACAGGCACGTAGGTACATAGCTGTTTTGTGTTATCCAATGGGAATGGGGTCTAAGAAAGAGGAAGAGAAGGAAAAGTAAGAAGAAAAAAAAGAGATAAGTTTTTTTAAAAGGAGGAGAAATAGTCATTTAAGTTCATCCCTCATTTCTATCTTAGAGCTTTGAACTGCTGATGATTTTCTCTAACACTTGTTGATATTAGGTATTCATTCAGCCGTGAAACATTCTATAATACATTTTTCAGCATTAATTTGTTTGTTGAGTTGCATATCCAATCAGACTACAAAAACAAAAAAGGAAAGGAAATTCACGAGTGACAGACTGGCAGTTTAAAACCACCTTGTGAGGAGAGAGAGAACCTATGTAAAACACGGGATCTAATCAAAAAGCAAAATGCCCAGCTGTATAGGAGGGATTAGCATTGAGAACGATGGGACTTTTTAAGAACATAAATAGCCAATACAATTTTAAGTTACCTTCGGTTGCTACTATAATAGCATGCCACTTGTTTTCCCTGGAAGTCTGCTAAATGCTGTGCCTTTAAATACTAAATGGGCAATTGGTGGAGGTCAGACAGGAGCATCCAATGTATAATGTGAGAGGATACTGTGTGTGTACCATGAGAAATATGTATACAAAGAAGTGAGAAATTGGAGATGCTTGGAAGCAGGGGACAAAAATGGTGAGGTGATATCTCTGACCATATTGAAATAAATCTTGCATTTCCCACTGTGTGTTCCTCTTCCTCTCATCTCATCTTCTCAGAAAATACTATAGTGGGGTTTCCTGTGGGGCAACAAAGAATAAATCAGAAAATACTGAGCTCATGTGTTTCTTACCTTATGCACTGATTATAGTACTTTCTGTTGTGATCTTGAGAAAGGACTTATAAGAAGTCAATATCCAGAATGTCACATAGAGGGAATGACATAAGTCTCGGCAAAAAGACTAGATCTGTTCTTCCATACAATATCCACTGGCCACCTGTAGTGTATTAGATGCCTTAATAGGTGCTTTGATATAAAAAAATCAATAAAAAGATGGTCTCTGATATGAAGGAAATGCTCAATCCATATTTAAAATTCAAATATAGCATTGAGTCTCAAATATATTGCTACTCATAGTGTGGTCTGAAGACCAGTGCCAATCTACAAGATGTTAGTGTGTCAAGATAAATACAGAGACTGAAAGTAAAGGTCTAAAACTTGTACAGTGGGTTGACAGTAATTTTACATCTATTGGATGTTGTGATCAAACATTGGGATTATATACTTTCTATTTCATTTTTCCAAGAATTTACTTGTATTTTACAAAATTATTAGTCTGCAATGTAAAAAAAAAACAAACAAAAAACAAAAGCAAAACATTACTGGCCCTTCACAGGCATTTTGAGAAATTCTTAAAAAAAAAAAAAAAATTCAGAGTGCACTATAATTAAAGTTTCCATTGGGTGCACCATAGTGGAGTAATGGTTAGGTCAATCTCCTCTGAAGGAGTACAGGCCACATACTCTTGGGTTCAAGTCCTGGGGCTGGAGGAAAAAACCAGTATGAACAACTAAGTAAAAAATAAAGTGCTTCTTCCTCCTCTCTCTTCCAGCCTGCTTGTCTGTTCACCTTAATTTCTACCTGCACCTTTCCTTTAAATAATTTTACTTTTTCAATTCCCTTGGGAGTCAAGAAAACGTCCCAGAGATAATTCTAGAAGTGAAATCTCAAAGACAAAAAGATTTGTCAGGTAGATAGAGAAGGAAGGTAATGCAGGAAGGAAGAAGTGCATATGTCAAAGCAGAGTCATAGAATAGCAAGGCCTCTCAGAGAACCAGAAGCTATCAGTGTGGTTGGTAAAGAGGGATGGGTTCATCATGACCAGAGATCAATAAAACAAGAAATTAGAACATAACCTTTAGCAAAGTCTAAATGTCATGTTATAGGCAATGGGTGAGGATAACAGGTAGGGAGTATAGTTTGTCTTTGCTGTTTGAGTTTCCATAACAAAATCCCATAGGTTGGGTGAGTTAAATAACAGAAACTATTTCTCATAGTTCTAGAAGCTGGAAAGTTCAAGTTCAAGGTAATGGCACATTTGGTCCTAGCTAATGACCATCTTCCTGTCTTAGAGCATCTACCTTTTCACTGTGTCTTCATAAAGCAGGGAGAGGACTCTCTGATGTCTCCTCCTTTTCTTACAAGACCACTATTCCTATTACAGGAATCCACCTTCATGACCTCATCTGAACCTACTTAACTCCCAAAGGCCAACCTTCTAATACCATTGCATTAAAGGTTAGAACTTTGATACAGAATATGGGGAGAAGGTGACATAAGCTTTCAACTCATCATATAGCCAATGGATTGGCCATGATTTGTTAGAGTGAGAGTTCAACATTCTCAAGAGCTGCCCAGAAGGCAAATGTGTGCAACAGCAAGCTACTCAGCAGTGACTTACCTAGGTGCCTGACTTGTTCTGTAAAGTCATCAAATTAGAGGTGGTGGTTACAACTAAGGAAGTACTAAGGTGTTGCAGTAAAGCATGAAGAGTGAACAACGAAGAGACTCAAAAATCCTGTGTGTTCAGTGGGTGCACAGCAGGAAAAGAATCTTGATTAGGAAATTGCAAGACACTGTTGGAGAGGGAGAAAAGGGGGGATTTGGAGTCAAGGAAGCAGAAGAGGGGAATTCCAAGGAGCAAGTTAGGAGGACTATTTAAGGAAGCACCGAGAGATTGTTGTCTCCACAGCCCTTTCTATTGACTGGCCACTGTGCTTGAATGTTATCATCTGATCGTCCCAGATGCTGGTGGCCCGGTGGTGGAAAGATATAAGATATAAGAATGTTTTGACTCAGCTTCAGTTCAGACTTTGCTGTATATTGTGTCAACATTAGCAAATCACTCAGCCCCTGGGAACCATAGTGTTGTCATTCACAAACAAAGATGATGATATTTCTAATCTTGTCTTTTCTTTCATGTTTTGGTTATTGAACAAAATCATATGTGTGGTTATTAAAATGCTGTATCTGAAAAGTGATAATATTTTAATAGGCTCCTGATAAGTTGCAGCATCTTAACTGAGGAGAGTTTATTATCATCTATAATCATATTTGAGGATGATTAATTCTCATCAGTGTCCCAGAGATGGGACATATGCTTGAGTGGTCTCAGGAAATGTCTATGGCAGGAAATGCAAAGCTGGCCATTAGGACACTGAGAAAAATAGATAACAACAAAGGACAGGAGTATGAAGAAGAAACTTGTCTAGGGCCAGAATTATTGAGAATAGGATGGACCATGAATAAAGAACATTCCAAAGTTCCTGCAATTTAGTGAAAGGGAGAGGTGATTCTTTGAACTCAAGCTTAAAGACATATTTAAAAGGCATATACAATAGGCCCTTTAAAAGAAATAATAGCTTAGGAGTTGGCACCATTACCAGAAGGCTTTCTAATGTTAATAGATATTCTGAAAATAGGAAAGGCATTTCATAAAATTTCTTCTCTAGCCAAATAATCAAGAAGCAAGTGGTACAGTTCTTAGACCTTTAAATGACAGAATACCGAACTCAAGGAGGAAAAATGTTTCTTACTCTGAGATTGCTAAAATTACCAGTAACATGGCTATGAAAAACATGTCACATAAACAAAAGCACCACCTTCAGAGATGGCAAGTCAATGATTTCCCAGTGAAAATATCAAATGTTTTACAGTTACTTAGCCAAATGGATGCTCAAGTTACATAAAGAGAGAACATTTATAATCATTTTTCTCTTGCTCTACACTTATTATTAATATTTTACCAACAAAATAAAGGTGATAGGTAGGACAAAATTCAGACTAAATGCTTAATAGTTAAATCAGTTCTGATTAAGACAGTTGCTATTAGGGAATTTCCCACGAAAGGATTTAAATCTTTTAGCCCTGAGCATAAGGAGGAGAAAATTCTTGATGTAGAAATAAGTGAAATAAAGAAAAGAATAGGGAGATGCTCTGCCAAGTGAAGGATTCTAACAAGAGCCAAGTTTCCTTCAATTTATTTATTCATTCACAAAACAAATACATATCACAGCTAGTAATTGAACCCTTTTATGTGCAGATATGTTGCCAGTATTGAGGAGAGAACAGGAATGAATTGGATGGGGCTCTTGCTCTTAAGAAGCTCACAATCTAGTTGGAAAGAATTACATCAAACAAGTAATTAAATAAAGCATGACATGACTATTTGGGTTAGTTATATGGAATTAGAGGGAGATGAATGGAAACTCAGCTGAGACTGTAGATACTCATTAATGTCTTCAGTTTCTCCTTTTCCTCAGATTGCTAGTTGCCTCAATCACTGTGATCTTGTTGCCTTTCTTTATTTTAACATGAAAAGTGGAAGGTTGGATTGTGTGTCAAAAGTTGAAGAAACTCCTTGACTCAGCATAGAATCAATAACTGGTTCTGGTGGCAGCCAAAATTAATCTGCCAACCAATGTACACAATCCATATCATGAACCTCATAGCAACATTGTGGTCAGTGATGAACCACATACATATTGTGGATCACATATAAGATGGTGGTCCCCAAATTCCTATTGACTCGTGTCCTCATAGCCACTGTAATGTGCTAGTATTTCATGCTGGAAGTAGCCCCATACATCTCATGTTTACTGAGTATCTTGATAGCATCATTTCCCTGCTTACTTGACTTAATCTCATGTTGTTTTGTTCATCATGAAAATCCATTGCCAATGTTTCCAATAACAGGTCATGTCAAGTGATGGGGAAATGAAGTTAAAAGCAATTAGGAACTACACAAAATGGAAAATCAGTGATAAATATTGCTTTTTAGTCAGTCATGAAGAGTCTTGAGGATTCTTGAATTATAACAAAGTGATAGAAGCTGGTAAAGGAACTTGAAAGCAAAGATACTAATGAAAATTTGAGAGAAGCCTTCAGATATAGAGAAATTTCTAATGATCTGGATTGAAGATAGACACACAAGCATCATGATACCACAACCAAAGCAAAAAGTTTGTATAATCTTATACTCACACAACGATGAAATAGCCTAGGGACACATTTTGAGAAGTTGTCCTAGTCACTAAATTATGCATGGCTTTATATTTTGCATCATTGTAATTAGCTATCAAAGTCTTAGGTAGATCACTTTAATATATTATGTTGACAAAGACAAGCTACTTTTGTTGTTATTAGTTTTTAGTTGTTGCTGTTGGTTTGTTTGTTTTTTACCTTTTAGTTTAATCTTGCCTCTTATTTGCATAATAGTTTATATTAGGAAACCCTCAGTGCTTCTTCCATTTGCTACTGCATGAAAAACTTCTTTCAGCACTGTAAAGAAATGAGAATGATATCTTGTATCCTGACTTGACAGCTGGAATGAAGCTGAGCAGTCAGAACTCCATTTGCATAGGTCCTTTCCAAGCACCTTTGTGCTTTTGTAATTTTGTAATCCTTTCTCTTAGAGGTTTCCTTAATGCTTGATCCACCCTCAATGAAATTCAGACAAAAAAGTATATACCCATGCAAATAAAAAACATTGACTAAAAAGATATTCCTGTCATATAAACAAAGCATCGGAATAAAAGACAGATGAGACAGTACTGTCAGGGAGGAAAACATATAAAAATAAGCCTAACTGGCCTATTCTACCTTTGCTTGGGGTGGACATAGTTCAAGCATAATCCAGAAAATATTTATTGTGTGCTTATTATTGTGACAGGAATATTTTAGAAAATTGGGATACATCAGAAAACAAAACAATAATAATACATGATGACAAAGTTATAAATAGAATAAGGGGGCTATGGTGGAACAAGATAAGGAAGATAAAGGGTGTGAGAAATAAGATCCACACTGCTAGGAAAAGAATACTCATTCTGCAGCTCTACTAACAATACAATTTTCTTGATTCAGGATAATAAAACATACAATGAACACCCTTTTACCATCTAACTGACAAGCACCAATCCCTAGCTTCTAAAAGTCAGCTAATCAGGAAGGAACTCATTCTAAAAAAATAATAATTCTGAGTGCCAACTTACAAATCAGTGTCAGTGTTAGAGAGTAATCTTACTTCCATTGATAAAATTCGTGCCTCTGAAATTCTACCTTTCCCTAAATTTTCTGTTCGTCAAAACTCTATGTAGGATTAACCTGTGTGTTCTCTGCTCTGCTTGGAGAGACTGTGTATATGCTGAATAGCTATCTCTTTCCATAGTAACCAAAACAATTGAGCTTTATCATTGATTTCTGAGATACTAAGCAATGGAGCAGCAGACAGTACTGAGTGATGAATCATTGGACAGAGTAGATTGAGAAGATGACATTTGAGCAAAGCACTGAAGAAAGCTAGAGAACTGGCCAAGCAAATAGAGAAAGGTCTAAGAAGAGGGAACAGTTGGTACAAAGACTCTAATGTGAGCGAATGTCTGATATGTTTAGGAACAGAAAAGAAGTCAGTGGGGCTAGACAACAATAAACAAGAGGCAGAGCAGTAGGAGATTGGAGCAGAGAAATCATGAAGGCTACATCACATAAAACATGTAGGCAATTAAAAAGGTTTTGGATTTTCAGTTCAGAAAATATGCCATAGATGAGTCTCTCTGCTTTTCCCCTCTAAATACATTATAAACCCTAAAAATGAGGCAAAGAACTATCAAAGGAGAACTCTAAAAGGTGAGAAGAGAAAGACAAACTCATTGGCGATCTGGAGACTGGAGGAGCAATAGCTGCAGAGCATCATAACACTATCCACCTGAAAGAAGATACATTAGGCCCAGGATTTTCCAGCCCCCAACCTAGCCACGGAAAGCATCCAGATAAGATCTCCCTCGGATCAAACAGGAGTCTTATCAACAACAACAGGTGAGGTGAGCCTGCAGTAACTGGCATGGGGGACAGATCAGAAATCTGATTGAGAACAAGTTGCCAAAAGAGTCATTCTCCTTCCTACCAGAGCTGAGCCTTTCCCTCCTCACTCAGACATACCTGTTGCCTGTGAGGGAGCGTCAATAAGTGGAACCATGTCACAACAAGTAGTCCTAGTTTTGTTATGGCAGAGCCTCCAGACAGCAAGAAGGCTGACAGCCGGGCACTCAAAGGTAGAGAAAATAGCACTCTACTGCAAGCACTGGTGCTGGCCCAGGGGTATTGTTACCCAAAGCTGACCAGTGGGGGTTCTAGGGGAGCTCCTTTTATACTCTGAGGCAATGATTCATCTCCTTGGCTATATATGGTTTCTACTGGCAACTCTTGTCAGTTATGTGCAGCTGCAGAGTAGAGAGGTGATGCTTGTTTGTCCTTGGTCATGATAACAGGACATAGCTGCAGCTTCTACAGTACCATGGAAAATTCCTGGCAGACTAACTTTTGCACTGAGGTCAGGTAAAAGGTCCTCTTACTACAGTTTAGGTAACTTCTTCTCCCCTAAGTTTCCCTTTCACCCACTCAGAGAGACCATATGAATGAGGAGACATTGAAAAGAGGAATCATGCCACAGAAAGTGGCCTGAGCCCAGGGAACACTCTCCTTCCCTGCAAAACTTGAGACTCTCCTGCCCAACCCAGAGACAATGACAAGGGAGAGCCCACCATAGGCACCTGGCCCAGAAGCACTCATAATCCCTACCTGCCAAAGTCTACTTCTCTGCTTACAGGCACACCATCTGCCTATAGTCTCTCTGTACCCTCAAGTTTCATTTGGAGGTACCAGTGGCAGTAGCTAAGTCTCAAGCAGACCAAAATAGTGCTGCACAGATTCTGCAAATCAGGTTTCTGTTGAAACTACAGTCTATGAAAGTAGACCTGGATCTGGAGGCTAAAACTATACAGGGTAACCACCTGGTAAAATACAAAATGTAAATATGACCAAGAATTTCCTAGCATAATAGCAAACATATTCAGGGCACGTTAAAAAAAAACAAAAAACCTGTCATACCAAGAACCATAAAAACTACAACTCGAATGAGAAAATATAGTCAATTAATACAACATTAAGTTAAATCAGATGTTGGAATCATTTGACAAGGATTTTAAAGCAATTAATATAAAAATGATCCAACAGACAATTACAAATTATCTTAAAACAAATGAAAATTTAGAAAATCTCAGTAGAGAAATAGAAATTATGAAAGAAGTCAAATGAAAATTAGATAACTGAAAAATGTAATAACAGCAAGCCAAAACCAAATAAAGATGGTAATAAAACATACAGATAATTGCCTGAAATACAAAGGGTCTGAACTCTAACTTAATCCACCAAAAAAAACATAGCCATCGTAAATGTTCGGAAGCCAAACAATGCAAAGCAAAAGCTGAACTGAAAAAAGAAATAAACAAATTCACAATTATAGTTGGAAGCTTAACACCCCCTATGCGTTTCAGCAACTGATAGAACTACTAGACAGAAGTTCAGGAAAGATATATTATACCTGCACGACATAATCAACCAAAAAGATACATGGAATACTCTGTATGTGAACACTCATCCCAACAGCAGCAGAATAACTAATTTTCACACACCAATTGATAATCACCAGGCTAAACTATATAACAAGCACAATAATTAAAAAACAAAAAACGAACGAGTTTTTACTATGAGTGATATGAGGGCTCATAGCAAGGTGTTGAACTAGAGGGAATTTGCAAGACCATTCTGGCTACTGTTTTCTCTTGCGGGCAAGGATAGAAGCCAGTTGGGAGGCCATAGTCATAATCTAGGGAGGTGATATTGGGGGGTTTAGATCAGAGTGTTGTCAGGACCACCACAAGAGCAAACCTTAGGCTGGGGATCAAAGTTCAGATATCAGGGCAGTGAATTGTCCTTGACGCCCCTCAGCTGAGCAAAGGAATGCAATCATCCAGATCGATAAGGAAAACCCATGGATGAGTCTGGCGTGCAGGATGTGACCAGGACAGACCCTCTGCACGAAGGAATAAAGGAACGGTGCTGGTTGAAGAAGCCCACCAGTAACCTCAAAGGACAATTTCACCTTGCCCAGTCACAAACTGAAACCTGGTGGACCAGGTCTGGACCTCCCTTGGTTGACTCTATTCCTCTACCTTCGAATTAAATCTCTGCTGGCTCAGTCGCCTAACTCTGTTGTGGGTTCTTTGAGCGACCTGAACCCCCCAAGTGTTACCTTTGATCCACTAAGAGTAGTCCATTTCTGGGAATATTCAAGGAAGTGCAAAAATGCTTTAATATTAATATCACTTGAAATAATATTCATGGAAAATAATAATAGAAGACTTATCTTGGATGGCAAGCATTATGTCTTACATGACACAATTTATCTTACTTTTTCCAGACTATAATTAACAAGATTTGTACCTCTAGATGTTAGTAGTGATTGCTTCACATTTACTTTGTGTGAATTCAATTATTCTGTCTTGGCAAACAGACACAAGGAGTCCATGAAAGAGGGCAGAAATAAAAAGATTATATTAAGTTATAATTCTTGCCTGCCATGTCACTAAATGACCATGGGATATAAAAGGAGACTGCTCTTTCTTATATCAATTCCTGAATGCTGCCCAGCATAAGTCTAATGTTTAAAATATTAATTTTTGATATGACATAGTCTCTACGTGCAAACTAGCAATGCCCCTTGATGTTTAATAAGAAAAACGGCAATCAGCCAATGCTGGAGGAAAAGTCGACATGCTTGATATATTGAGAGATCGAATGTAGGTTTCCCAAAAGGTAACTTCCTAAGAATTTTTAAGTTTGATAATATTTAAATTAAATTAAATTAAATTAAATCACTTTTGCTGATTTTCACACGTAGTCCCCAAATAACATGCAATTCCACTTGCATTGAAACATAACAACAGTAACATTATTTCAGGTATTATTAAATACCTTAATTTATTCAATCCTCATAAGAACTCTTTGAACATACATACATACATTCATACACACATATATACATATATATACATGCACACACATATATATACACACATGTATACATATGTATATATTTCTCCTATGAAGTTGTCCTTTTGCTTATGAAAGAACTAAAAAGAAAATCTTATGTCCCAGGGTCATACATTTGATAATTAGTGGAACTTGGGTTTCAGACCTAGACAGTCCGACCCTGGAGTCTAAGCATCGTAACACTGTATGAATACTTTTATCTCTAAATATTGACTTTTGTAAACTCATAAAGGGTCACTTTCTTCCAAGTGAAAGAAAAGATCCTTCTCATGTACCAATCAAAATAAAGTCACTAAATTCAATATGTAGCCAGAAAGGTGGTTAAGATTCAAATGAAGTAAAGAGAATGTAGACTTCTGATGTTGAGACAAATGATACACTAAAATAACAGATAAATAAATTTTCTATGACTTCCTTAGGCACACAGAGGTAGAAGTTTCTGGGAATTAATCTGATGATTCACCATTCTCTATGCCCTCTCCTCACAGCCTGTCTCACACACACCCCTGCAGACTAGAGCAACAGAATGAGTAGAACTCCACTGCCTTTCTCATGCTAAGAAGCTACGTGCTAGTACAGAGCCTGACACAAAATTGATGCTCAAAAACTTATTGACTAAAGCAATGAAATCTATGAGAAAAAAAAAAAAAAAAACACATGAAATTGTCATTCAGACGGTGTTCGACCTTTTGTTCTTTACATCTGTATATGAGTCAAATGCGTAACCATACATTATTCATTAACCTTGAGGTTGCAGGGTTTGGTTTGGTTTTTCTAACTTTTATGGAGCCCCAGGTAATTAAGGTGTCCTGAAAATATCATTTAAGGGCTTAATGCAAAATCCTCAGATGTTTATCTGCATGGGCAGTCAACTTTAGGTGACTAAAGGCAAATTTTGGAAGAAGTGCTATTAAGTCTAATAGAAAGTAGTCACTATTTTTTGTATTTGTTAAATTTGCCATCTTAATTGTCACCTTCACCATAAGAAAAAGTATGCATTTTTAGACTGAAGAACGAAGATAATGAAATGATGAGAGAGAGGCCAAATTCTTCATTGGCTTCTAATGATTAGCAATAAAGAGAGCTGAAGTTCAAGAGTGTTCCCTCTGAGGCAGAGTTTTTCACCTCAGGGCAATCTTTGCTTCTTTGTGTAACCAACCTGGCTAATTGGTATCCTCCTCTGAAAAATGCCCACTCTGGTTCCCTGGAGCCCAGTAAGTAACTAGGGCTCCTAGCTATCTAGGAATAGTAAGGACAAAAAGAGAATAAATTACCATTAAAAGACTCATTGTCCTCCAAAGCTGGGAGTTTTGGCATTTGAAAACATCAAAATAAGTGCTAGGTCACTTAATAATTCACTTCCTTTAGTACAATCTAATTCTAATTGAAATGTATGTTCTAATTAGCACTATGTGGAAAACTTAAAATAGAACCATACTTCTAAAGATATCTCTGAATTGCTGCTGGCTGATTTTATTGAACATCTTCCCTTTATCTTCCAACTTTGTAGTTCATAAAGATTTTATGAAGATAATGTTCTTGTAACTCTAGTAAAGTTTTGCTTTGTTTTGTTTTTTTGGTTTGGTTTGGTTGCTGCCCCCGCCTCCTCCAACCCTCTGCCCTCCCAAGCTTTGTTCACTCTCAGAATTCAGATGCCTGACTCTGGAACAGAAAGTGAACATATGTGCTTTGCAGATGATTCTGACTTAGACATATGGCTGTAATGCTGTACATTTTAAGCATTATATTTAATTCAGACAATTCAAGTGTTTTCCAGGAGGGGATTTTTCTTTTCTGACTTCATATGGGTTTGTTTTCCTCTACTATTTCCATAACCTTGAAGGGTATACTAATTAGCCAATTAATGACTGTGTCAGCTTCAAGTTGTAGGTAATTAGGACTCTTTGGGCTGCAAGTAACACAAGCCAGCTTGAAACAGCAGTACAAATATTGTCTTATTAGATGTAAAGTCTGAATTGGGTCCCCCACATTTGATCAATAATCCAGTAGCATAAACTGAGCCCTGTCCTCTCTCTCTCTCTCTCCTCTCAGTTAAATTCAATGTCAGCTTCATCCAATGGCAGGGCTCACCTTATAGTAACAAGATGACTCACAGTGTTAATCAGTCCTTTATTCTTTCTTGTTCTTATCTAGAAGGATAGAGAAAACTTGCCAAAGGCAAGGTCTTTGCTGTCAGCCTGGTTGAGCCATGGCTGGCCCCAGACCAATTACAGTTGCCAGGGAACAAAGTTGGTTTAGACCTTCAGTGATCAACAATATGGTGGCCACTAGTCAATTATGGCTACTGAGCACTTGAAATGTGACTAGTCCACTATGACATGTACTGTAAGAAAAAAGATACTAGATTTTAAAGATGCAATGAGAAAAAAATATACTGCATGAATAATTTCTATATATTATCTAGATAATATTTTAGATTTGTTAGATTAAATAAAACATACTAGCAAAATTAGTTTTACCTGTTTCTTTTTACTTTTTTAAAAAATAGGAGTGTTAGAGTATTTTAAATTTCATATATGGCTTTCTGGATTTCTACTGGCTAATACTAACTAATAAGGATTCCCTCTGAAGTCAGGTACACCAGAATTGGTGTTGAGTAAGTCACCAAATAGTCTACTTTATCTGAAGAAATATTTCTTTAGATAGATCTCTGGTTATTTTTATTCTAATTTATAATTGGGAGCTGGAGGATATAAGACCATCTGTACGTACATATAGGTTTCATCTGGCATGAGGTAGTGTTCTCTAGGCGTTCCAAATGTAACTTCTATACTGTCCAGCAGTTTTGAGTTATCAGTGGATTCAAATACTGTTTCTGATTTTCTTGCAAGTTCATTTGCAATTGGGATCAAAGCTAGGTTGATCTCCTAGACCTGAGTACCCTTTTACTCCTTAACTCTAAACAATTTTAGTTTGCTTCATTCCAGGATTTATTCTGTTATTAAAGCTATGTAACAGTAGCACCAAACATATAAGCTTGGTTTATATCCTGTGGGGAGTAAGAGAATCTTCACTGAATGTTGTTTATTGGTTTGGTTTTCTAATGATACCACTTCTCTTTCTACCTTTCTATTTTCTCTTAGATAGAAGGGCTCTTTCCCACACTTACATTATTGGGAGGTTCTCCCTGTCTCTGTTGATAGCTCTTTGTACAACTGTTCTAAGAATAAGGATTAAAAGGATTTATAGAGCTATCAGGGACCTATAAAAATTAGTAAAAAAAAGAAATCAGTGTGACTTCTCACTTATTACAGTAAGATAACTAATTGCAAAGCGAAGACTCATCTTTAAAAAAGAATTACATTTCAATGTGAAGAATTATTTTTTAAAGAGAAATGAGTAAAAGACATTTTTATTTAATTATTTGTTTATTTAGTTCTGTACACCCAGGGCTGATACTCGACTGGTACACAGCATCATGGTCTGTACCAGGAGTGACAATGTTGAAATACTTCTGGAGCAATCTGTAGCCACTTCCCCAATCACCAAATGCTCTTTTTTTGTCACTGTGGATCTCCTGGCCTCTCCCCAAAAACCCTGCAGAAAGATGTAGCAACTCCTGGCACTGAGGAGACGACCATGCGCTGCCACCCTTTGAACATCTCCATTCTTTGTTCATTGTCTTGCACTTGAATTACACTATTGATCAGTTTTCCTCTTACCAAAGAGACAAAGGAAAAAGTTGGCTTTAAACTAAGAAGACAACTTGACAACTTTAAACTAAGAAGACAAATTTCTCTTTGATGACTAAATCAATTTTTGGTTATTTTTGGTAATGTACACCAGTGGAATACCTCTCAGAAAAGTCATGATATAGATGTGAGGTGAGGAGGCTGCTGGATTTGGTGATAAATAGCTGGTTAGGGGTGAGAGAAAATTTCCATCTTCCCCTCTGAGCTCTTCTCTGGTCAACTGGGCAATCAAATTAACATGAGAGATTAAAGAGAAAAGAACACAGTCAATCACATGTATATGGAGCATCTCCAAGGACATAGATTCTAAAGCCAATGGGGCAAAATGAAGGTCTATACCCTGAGAAATTAGAGATGACCCTAGGGTTTCAAGGAGAGAGAAGGGAGACTCAGGTGAGAAGAGGGTGACGCATATTACAAAGATCTGGTGCTCTGTACTTCTATTTGCCTTTCTGGATAGAAAGTTTATTTCTTATAAAAATCCTAATTCTGCATAATACCCCCCAATATCCTTTCTTCTAAGTAGGTAGTTAAAAAGTGGCAAAACTTTTTCATGAGCCTACAGTGCCTACTTGATTTCAATTTGAAATAATCCAAATGCCAAAGTGACATCTTAGGGAGACCCATCTACACACTTGAGAGGCCTGTCCTTTTTTAAGTTCCAGTCCCTATTCTATACCCACCCACTGTGTGAACTTGGGAAAATGCTAATTTCTCTGAGCCTCAGTTTCTTCATGAGTGAAAAGAAACAGTGACAACTCCTACTTTGCAGACATAGAGGAAGGTATAAAAGAAATAAAAAGTGAAAACACCAACCCTATTCCCCTCATATCATCGAGGTTCAAATTCTGGTTGAAGGAGAATTTGAAAAACTGGAAGAAAGCTACTCGAAAAAGAAATTTTCCTAACTTTCTATTAAAGTAAAATATACATGCAGGAAAAAAGCACAACTCATCACTGTCCACTTCAATGAGTTCTCTCCAAGGGAACATGGAAGCAGTCCCCACGTTAAGAAATAAAACATCATCCATATTCCAGGGGCTTCCCTATCTCCATTCTGTTACACAGCTGCAAAATGACTATCGCTTCATAACCAGAATGCGGCAAACATCTGGATGGGTTTTAATGCTGAAAAACTAAACAGTTTAGGTTTAAAACAGTTTAGGTGAGTAGTTCTCCAGGCTGAGAAGAGATCCTGTGATAAATTAAGTAGAAAATAGTTAATGATTAGCGCAACTTTGCTCACTTGGCTCTCAAGTCTGTGAGCAGCGCTGCATTAGGGATTGCAGCTTTTAAGGGCAGGTGTTCTCTAGGGGTTTTACAAAAGGAACAACTCTTGTTCCGTCAAATGGGAAAGCCTGCTGCCTGCATGTCAGTGTGCACTCTGGTTTTTCCTAGTCACCTAGTAAAACCTAAGCCTTGCATGGAGCAGCGGACTTTTGGGAGTCACTCGATATTTCTGAGCAAAGGGTGACAAGATGAAAAAGTCTTATTTTGGAAGGTGGATTGAGGAACAAAGAGATTCAGCCTTAGAAATTAATTGAGATGTTTTGAGAAATAGTCTAGACAAATGAATCAAAATTACCTGGAGGATTTGTTCAACCAGATAGTTGATCTCTCCCCAGACTTCTGACTTATGGATCCAGGATGGCGTCTGAAATTCTGGATTTTCATTCTGACGCAGTTAGCTTCCATGAGGCTTTTGGGAACTGCTGTTCTGGAAAGAGAAGTGAAGACACAAATCCTGAAAATGAAGTAGGAATGGCAAGATCAAAGTTCCTAGGATTTGTTGACTGATTCGATGTTCAGATCAGGGGGAAGGTGGAAGTATACCTAAGAAGTCATGAGAAAGCCTTGCATGGCGGTCAAAATCTTGTCATGGAAAACTGCTGGTGGTGCAAAGAAACTGTAACTTGAATCAATTCTTTTCCGACCAACAGCCTAACACATACAGATACCCTGTCTGGTCAGACCTTAGCAATCTGTGCAGACCACAAGGCTCACATTTTTGACACAGAGTAGCAATTGTTTGTTTTCTATTTCTTTTATTGTGTCTTTCTTTTTTTTATGTGAAGTAGGATTTATCAGTGGGCATAATTAAAGAGGGGAGAGCTTTCTTGAATGTAAAGCCTGCCATTTGTCCAGGGGGCCAGGATGAAGTATGGATTTAGCCCCACATTCATCTAAAATGACACACATCATGTCTTCAAATTCATCCACATTACACTTGGTAAAACCCAACTTTTTGGAGTCATGGTCTTCTGGGGGTCAGGGAACTTAACTTGGCCCTGTAGTAGAGCCTTAATCACATGCTCCTCATTCTTCAGTTTGGTGCAGATGGACAGTAGACCTTAACCAACTGAACCCTGACTACTATACCCTGAGACTTTCCAAAGGCACTCAAATACCTGTCCAGAGTCTGCCAGACCTAGCACAGGACAGCGTTTTGTTGATGTGAGTGATGCGAAAGGGGTACTTGTTGGTACAAATGTAGACAGTTTCTAGGGCTTTGGAGGAGCACTACTCAATGCTTGTCAGATACCATGTCAGCAAAGATGGAATTTATCCACTTTTCTGAAGGAAAAGTGGAGGCAGGAATAAAGTCAAAGAAGAACAAGTAGGCAGGAAGAGAGAAGAGGAAGAAGTATTTAATTCATTTTTTATTTAGTTGTTCATCTTGGCTGTTCCCCAGGAACCTGGGCTGCAGAACCTGGGTCCTTGAGATGTGGGTGGTGGACTGCTAAGCCACAAGGGAATGACCTTATTCACTCTTGAATTTTGCTGCTCCGGGTCCAAGATGTGGCTCACAGCACCAGGGACTTTGGGTCGGGTTTCTTCTAACAATACTGGGAACACTGGTGGGGCTGCAGCCTATGGCAGAACCAGGGTCTTCGGTGGCCCACCTAAGGAAAAGAGTAATGATTGTTCGTTTTCTGTGAGACAATAATGACGAAGGCGGACAAGCACTTGTATTCCCACTATGGGCAAATTATGCCAAAAGACAAATTTAATCAGCAAGTCTCTGGGTAAGCATGGCATCAGAGCAAAGACGATAACTGTGTGAATTAAAACATTTAGAGGCATCACATTGTGTTAACTGACAGCATCCTTCCCTACAAGTAAATATTGAATAAGAGTGAAGAGACACTCCCTGAATGACAGTTCCTAGCAGTGTATGACCAGTTCTTGCCTTATTGACCCTGTCATGTTTTTGTTTCACTGTCGACAGGCTGAATTAACCTATTATTTTCAGATGAGATTTCATCTTGCACACTCATGGGACACCGTTTTCCTTAGAAGACTGCGTATATCTCTCACCGGAGCAAAGATGTTTCCATTAGTCACAAATCCATTTTCCTTCATTTTTCATTTCTGGGTGGTTCCTCACCTTTAGCGTTGCCACGTACAGTCCATTTACATTTTGGAGGCAATGACTGAACTCTTCATATATCAGAGTTAAGGGCTAAGATTTTCATTAAGAATTATACTTTTATTCAGTTATAGTTGTTTTCGTTTTGAAATCAAATCGCATGAACAGTAAGGCGTGCATCATTACAGCCAACATCGCATACACTACATTAAGTACTTAATTTGCTTCCAGGATTCAAAGAGACCTAGGAACACATGAAGCCTTTATACTCACATCATGAGACGTAAGTGCCCGGGGAACTCCTCACCTACTAAAAGCTTCCTCAAAGAGAAGGCAGGCAACTGAAATTAGAAAAAAGAACCAAGGAAGGGTGCTTGCCAACCTAAATCTTCAAAAATGATGGCAAGGGTCCCAGCCATATTTCAGGCTTACAGTTAGATGGAGAATGAAGCTGCTGTTTGTGAGAGCCAATAGTAGAACAAAGCATTTTTCTCATACATGTACAGATAACAAAAGAAAAATCGAAAGTACAGCATTTGGTTGACCTCTCTCAGTCCGGGGAGGGTTGGGAGCAGTTGACTGTAGACTCTCCAGATGCATATTTGTTGCTCGGTAATATAAGAAGCAGCTTTTTATTAGAGGAGGAAGATGCAGGTGGGGAAGGCTTGAATCTGCTTTCAAATGGGAACAGACAGGATGTGTCTTCTTTGACCTCTTGCTACTCTCCTGTTTATGTGAGGTCTTCTGGGTGATTATGCTCAGATTCTTACTTAAATCCAATTAAATCCGAGACTTGAGTAAACATGCACGTATATCACTGAGGAGATAGTATTAAAGGGATTCTGCATTTAGGCCAGAACAGCTGTATCTTTTCTGCTGTATAAGATTGGTTCTTTTTCTTAGTATCTTCGGGGCAAAAAAAAAAAAAAGGCAGTAAATATTAAAGGTTTTAATTTCATGCAAAACCAGACTGTCCACTTTTCTGATCTTTTTTTCTTTTTGGTGTAGTTCAGATTGATTATCTTAAAATGCAGTCTTCTGGGATCCCTCTCCTTGCAGTGACCTTTAGAGATCACAGAATAAAGTCCACCATCCCCGGGGGCCTCGCTGTCCCTTCAGGATCTGCTCCCCACTGCCCTTGCCTTTCTTCCTTTATCCCCTGTCATTTCTCTTCCTACATAGAAGGCTTCATCAAATCCAGACACTTGCTGGTTTCCTAGCTCAAAAGTGTTTGACACCTGCAAGCTTCATCACCTCTTTACCTTGCCTGAGAGTGGGGCTTAAGCCGACTCTGGAACAAAAAGGGCCCAGCCTGCATTATGGTTCTGATCCTCTGCTAGTGGTTTGACTTTAGACACATAACCTAACCTCTCTGAACCTTATTTTTCTCTTCTCTAGAGCAGGAATGATTATTTCCATCTCAGAGTATTGTGTGGGTTAAATGAATTAATTATGTAAACCATCAGTACAACGCTTAGCACTCAAGATGTGCTTGATATGTTTAACTTCTACAAGACTAAATTATTATTTCTGTAGGAAGTCATGCCCCCAAATCCTCCTCTTCCCTAAGAGAGTTGGTTTATTTAATTTCCCCCATGTGTCTTATATATCTCCTACCATTGCTTTTATCCCCCTCAATATTCAATTCGCAACTTCCCACCCCCGCCCTCATAGTAATCATGTGTGTTTGTGTGTTGCTGATCCTCACTAGCTTTGAGCTTTGTGAGGAATGGTTTTCCATCCTAATTGCCTTTTACTTCCTAGTGGGGATAATAACCTGGTAAATGTACCTGTTAGTTTCAATTCAGTGAGAGAATAAGAAACCATGTTCTTTCTAGAAAGATAACTGAGGGTTACCCTGTGGGGGGCATGGCTTTAAATTTATAATATTCACAGTATTTTCTTTTTACCAGAGTAAACTGTAAAAGATCATGAGACATCGCAAGACTTTAGTTGAAAGAAACATTTTCTCTTGAAAGAAACATTTTCTCTCTGAACATAGATGCGGACCGCATCAATCCATAGAGACTAAACTTGGAGCATAACCACCCTGAGAACTAGCTAGGTGACCTTGGATGTGTCACTCAGTCTCCCGGTGTCATCTAATTTGTGAACTGAGAGCAGTGATGGACTGTTTATACTTCCTACCTTAGGGGGAGTTAGAAAATGAGAGACTATAATTTTTGTGGACTCTTCTGAAACCGTGTAGACTGACAGATCTGAGGCATCTCTCAATAAGAAATGATTTGCCCGCACATTCCAGGGAAGATGTGGCACTCTGAGGAGACATCTCTAGTTGCCTTAGCTGGGAGGATATCACGAGTAGAGGTCAGGGATAACGCACAGGACAGCCCCCAGCTCCCAACCGAAAATTATCAGGCCACAGAGTCACTAACGCTAAAGTCGATAAATCCTGATGTAAGGTATTGTATGACATTTCTTAACATTCAGTTTTTATTGAAGACCACAAAAGGATGACATTAATGAAGTTTTATAAACTACAACTTGGAAACTCATGTGAATTTATTGACTTGCAGCTTTCAACATGCCATTCTCAGCCACCTTAATAACTAGCTGCTATTATGGAGCCAGGTGCTGTCCTAAGCACTTATCTGTATTAGCTCATTTAATTCTCTTAACAGCCCTGTTGGTACATACCTATTATTCCTCTATTACAGATGAGGAAGCTGAAGAAAAGTGACCAAGCTGGATCTGAACTCAATCTTGCCCAAGGCATTGTGCAGAGTGCCAGCTAATGAGACAAGTAAAGAAAGCAGTGTCTTTATGTGTCTTGCTATGACTGACCCCCAGTCTCATTTCAAGTCCCAACCACATTGCTATAATCAAGCTACATGCCTTATGATTGCTTAGCATACCACTTGCTGCCTAATCTTTAATGTCCTGATCCCAGGGGATTCCTGTACAGCCCAGTGCCCTCATGGTTTATGATCAACTGGCCTATGCAAGCGCTTCAAGTGGAAAGCAGACTGAGAGAGGAACATTGTGTAATTGACATTTTTAACCCCTTAGGTATTCTCTGGACCCACCAGAAAGGAAACAGATTGACTGGATGTACAGTGTACCCCTCCTCTGAAATTGCTGACTGATCTAATCTACCCTTCAGATTTAAAACCCCAGACACCAGGCATGAAGCAAAGGAGGTTCCAGTCCTCTGTGGTGAGGTCCATATGCGGATAAGCACTTTCTCTCTCTCCTCTCTCTCTCTCTCTCTCTCTCTCTCTCTCTCTCTCTCTCTCTCTCTCTCTCTCTCTCCTGATCTCTTCATTAAATCCTTTCTGAGGAATGTTTCAGACTCTGAGCAATTTCTTTTTTCTTTTCTTTTCTTTAAATTATGGTAAATCTATTTATTTTTGAGAAAGGCAAGTGGTCAGGCAGCAGGCAGCAAGAGAAAGGAGGAAACATTTTATTTAATCAGTTGCATATGAACTGCATCCCAGGCAAGGTCTTAACACCTGAGCCATCAGATCATGTCAGACTCTGCCATTTCTATTGCTTGAAGATCCATGAACTCAGAGGAAGCTATTATCAGTAGAATTAAGTCTCTCCTTGCTTGGTGCTTCAGGACTCATCTGACTTCCTGTCTTAAACGGTTGTTTAAGATTATTGGGTGTTCCTTTCATTGTCACCTTTGGCAGACTGGTTTGTTGGGTTTCTTAAAAGGGACTTGCTGAGTTTGAAGTGTTAACTGATTTGAGGAAAATAACAACAAAATACAGAGAAGGACACAAGAAAATAACCCCCTGGAAAATTTGGGTTTGAGCCTAGGAATATCTTTAAGAGTACTCTGCAAGTTGTAAGGCTATGCTTTTCAAACTTTGACGTATGTAAGAATAATCAGGGTGAGCCCTGGTGGCTCAGGTGCTAAGCTAGTGGTTGAGATGTAGGCCACATAAAGCCTAAGGACTGCGGTTTGCCACCTAGAGTCTGGGGAAACAACCAAAAACTGATGTAAATAAATAAAAGTGCTATCTCTCCCTCCCTTCCTTCCTTCCTTCCTTCCTCCCTCCTTCTTCCCTTCCTCTCTCCCTCCATTCCTTCCTTCCTGCTTTCCTTAAAAATGGTTCTTCCTCCTTTCTTCTCCTGCCTGTCTCTAAAAAAAGAAAAAAAAGAACAAAACAATGACCAGGGGATATTGTTTAAATAATGCTTTTCTAACATCAACCCCAGAGATTCAACTAGTCTGGGAGGTTGCCTAGGAATCTACATTTTTTTTAACAAGCTCCCAGGTGCCCCTGAGACAGGTGGGCAAGCACTCATCATGAGAAACAGCTTCTTACACCAGGGGCTTGGGGCCAAGATCTAACTAATCCCAGAAGAAGCGTTAGGCTTGCCTGCCCATTAATTCAAAACGCCTGGGTGGAAGCATATTCCTGCCGTCTAGTCCCAGTAATTTGCTAGCTTTAGGCCCATGGGCTAGACTGAGAGGGCAGTGATGGGGAAGAGAGAAAGGAAAAGAAAGGAAGAGGGCAATTAAAACACCTTCCAGGGTGGGCATTGTTTCTCTCTGGACAGTGCAGGACCCGTCAGTGGAGCTCTTCTTCTGGCAGTCTCCCTAATTGGCTGCAGTGGCTAGCATTCTGCCCTGAGGGAGTTTAGTAGAAAAGAGAAGAGAGAAGAAAAGGTCACCAAATAACTTAGAGCAGGAACAAAAGAGGAGTGGGCTCATTTCCACCAGCACCAAGAGAAGTCCTGATTGGTCTCCTTCCCCAAAGTCCTCATTCACACCATCTCTGTGACCTTTCCCCTCCTTTTTCTTTTCTCCCTCACAGGGACCAATAAACACAGGCTGTCTGGACAAGCAAAGCTTTATAATTATCCAGGGAAATTTCCAATAGCCCAGAATTCTGCCATGAAGTAATGTTGTGTTATTGTAGAGCGGTAGTGTTCTTACTATCTCACTAAATCACCTTCTTTTGGAGAGATCACCAGAGAGAGCCTTTTTTTTGATTCTGAGCATCTTTGCAAGAAATCAATCAAGTTATTTTAATTTTAATACCTGAGCATTGCGTGACATGCATTCACAATGTGCACAGCAGGCAACTTACCTTTCACTGAACTGTCATTTAAAGCCATTTCAGCAGTAGAGTGTAGCATAATCATTAAGACAGCCTGGCTTTTGTCCTAGTCTTGCAAATCACTCACTGCCTCACTGCGTAAACTTGACCATCACTTTACGTCTCTAAACTATAGGTATTAATGTGTTCAATTTAGATAATAACAGGGAACCCTTCCCAAACACACATGTATACACTCACACATCCACCTTTCACTGGATTGTTGCAACCCCCAGATGAGAAAATTTATATAAACCTGCAGTCATGTTGCCTCCATTGTTTATATCTCACCCCGCCCCCAAATTACCAATGTCTGATATTTTAACATGTATTTCTGGACAAAAATTACAAAGAAAAGAGAAACAATTAAAAAAAAAAAAAGTGTTTCTACTCTATTAGCATTGAATTTCAAGTGCGCCTACCACACTGTGAGCAGAACAACAGATGAATTCCATCCAAGGAAAGTACACATAACTTGAGAACCAAACAGAGAATGAGATAAATCACTAGGTTGCTTACCGCACACAGTGTGAGATATTGGATGTGGGGTAGAATGTTCTTACCAATAGTTTGGCCTCTATTTCTTCACTGGTTTTATGTTTCAAGACTGCAGACAAATGGTTTTATGTGTGAAATAAATATGTAGTGGACTGGAGGACAAATGCAAGCGAGCCAGAATACCAGGGACTCTGAGCCTAGTCTGCTCCCTGGGGGCTCTGGCAAAGAAGTCGTTGGAGTGAGCGTGGCTGACAGCTTCTCATTCACAGGCACGTTCTCCAGCCAGCGCAGGGTTACTAAGCAACTTATCTCCCACTGAGGGACACCAGAGGGAAAGGCTTGATTCAAAAACAAAAGAAAATCAAAAAGCTCTGCTGAGCAGAGCTAATTATACAACCCACCTTCTTGTGTCAGTAAATGAACATGTTAGCTAAGGACCTTTACCAGACAGCGCAACCTCATGGAAATGAAGTTGGAAAACTGGCTGCCATTTTGTAAAGGAGCTTCAAGTAACATTTGGGATTACTGCTGATACATTTTACATTAGAGTTGACCTCAGATAGTGAATCATAATGTATAAACCATCTCTCAGGGAGATGCCTAAATGGAAGGCAGTTGTGAATAATAGTTTTATCAACTAAGTCCATTTTTAGCTTGGGGCTTAAAAATTCCTCTGTTGTGTTTTATATTATATACTTCCTACCTGCTTTTGACAAAAATTTTTCTGGAAGTAGGGCGAAAAGGATAGGGATAGTTGACTGGTTAATCAGAGCTTTGTTAAAGAATTCCAAATAGAGCTGTACATGTTTGCTTGCTTTTTACCCCACCCCTGCCCCTTAGGACAAAATGAAGCATTTTCTACTTCTAATTCTTGCTTTGATTAACATTTATGAAGCATCAGTTTGTGCTGTGTACCTCACTAGACATTAGGGCTGAAGGGGGAGACAACGAAGATACAATAAAAAATGGCAAGGTCGAATCACTCAAAAAAGTGCAGTTTTTCATGGAAAAGATAAACTTGGAACTAGATAATACAGAGGTGATGGAAGGAGAAATGAAGACACTCTTGATTATGGAAGTACCTAGCTGCAAATTGCCAAGTTAAAACGTGACTGCTGTGACCTTCGCTGGGAAGGCTGGAGGGCGGTGCAGAGGAGAGTCAGGGAATTCAAATTGCCAGATAGAAATGATTGTGAGTCTGATGCACGCTGTGCCTTCCAGTCTTTTTCACATCCTGGTATTATAGGTTAAAAAAAAAAAAAATTCCACATAATTTCATTCCTAAAATCCATCGAAGCAAAGGCATTTATGGGAAAGGAGAATTTATGGAGGAGAACAAATCCACAATGTTCCAGGCTTTGTCGCGGTGCTTTCGAGGCACACCTGTAGCTTGACATGCCCGCTGGGAAACTCTGATCATCTGAGACACACTGCTTACATGGTTTTGCCAACTAGGGAACCAGAATATTTCAGAAGAAATATTGCCCCACACACCTTACTATGGTTTAAGTGTGATGTGGCAAACTCAGTAAGGCAGTAGAACAAGACAAACAGCTGGGATGGAACTCCAGCCTGACATGGCACTAGCATACGTCACCTTAGGCAACTTAGCTCACTACTCCAAATTTAAGAAAATGTTATGAATCATTTACAATACCCTGGAGCATCATGACAGAGCCTGAGACAGGTGGACGAATGCATGCTCTTATATACATTTACACTTATCAAAAGACCCTCCCATGTTTTGAATCAAATAGAAACAATTTATAGACTTCAATAAAATAAATAAATGCCTATCTCTAAACTCTGCATTGCCCAATCTATTTGCAGAGCCTTCTCAACCTCAATAGACCAGCTGATGGGGGATATGCTGATCTGGAATGACTGTGCTGTTTCCAGGGCTATAAAACAAAGAGCCTGTTTTTATTTAAATGTATGTTTTATTCTTCATGGAGTCTTTGCATTAATTTTTCAATGTTAAAAATATTAAAATATTATTTTTGTTGGGTCCTGAGGTTTTTTTTTTTTTTTTTTAACGTGCCCTTAAAATTTGCACCTGTGGCAGGTATTTCATTTGCCTCACCCACAATCGGGTCTTGCAAACAGGTACTTTGGAGGACTACTTTAATTGGGAATTAAACTCACAAAACTGATGCTTAAAATAGTAGTCCTTGCATTGTTAGTTTACAATACCTACATAGATTCTGTAATTATTTCAGAATAGGATTGTTCAGAATACCTGAAGCTGCAGGATGAATGAGAGCAGCTTGTAGTTTAATTAATAAGCTTGACGGATAGACAGTTTCCAGATCCTCAGGTCCTGGTCGTCAAGGTAATATTAATGAGTCTTAGCCAGAACGTGAAATAGAAGGTTGCTGGTCCAGCTGGGATTTCTCTTCTAAGTTCATGGGCATCCAAGGCCATGTATATTCCTAGGGCCTACTATCACTTTCAACTCCAATAATTACACACAGTTTTTAAAGTTGACACCAAAACTAATCGTTAAGTCTTGAGTTTACCAATAGACTTTGTAGGATAGCTCTTCCCAAAAATGTTCAAATAGACTTTTCCCAAGGAGTTCTGAGCAGGCTTTTTTCTGTATGTGTCACCTTGGTTTACGGACCTAAGACCATGACAGTCTCAAGAGAAACTGTTGCCATTACCTTAAGACTAAAGGTTACCTAGATATAGTCATCTCCAGAAATAACTTTTTATTGCAGAAACCTCTCCTATGGCAGGGCAAATATCTAAAGGCAAGATTTTGTCATCTGAAGTCATCTTTTCCACCTTATCATCATGTAAGGCTCTCTTCTCTCTCCTTGATGTCCTAGGTCCCTATCCCATTCCTTAGCTCGGAGTAAAACTCTCAGATTGTCCCATTTTTTATAGAATTTATTACAGCCATGTAAATTCTCCACACATAATTAAATTTAGTCTTTTTCTCCTCTTAATCCATTTGATTTTTTTTTTTTTTTTCCTCTACAGGCCTGAAAAGACCCTCAAAGGGATGGGGAATTTTCCTGTCACCACATACAACTTCCATAAAAAGTTCTGATTTTTCTCCTTTATGACAGCCTGTTTGACTCCAAGAAAGATCTCTGTCTCTCCTGCTAGGTAATGATAATCTGACCCAGTGTTTATTCTTAGTGCACAGACCTAGGAATTTTATTTTCACTTTTTTTTTTTTTAAGAGGGAGGTAGGCAGGCAGCAGAAGGGAGGAAGAGAGAGAAGGAAGAAATATTTTATTTATTTAGTTGCTCACTGTAATTGCTTCCTTTGACCGTGGGACAGGAGCCCAAGTCCTTGGGCTGTATGTGGACTGTGCCCCAGGCACAGGATTAACACCTGAGTCACTAGGAATTATTACAATAACATCAACTTATAGCATTAATCAACTTTCAAATATACAGCATTTTAAACCAACACCTGTATATATTACATTATGTTTGCCACCAAGTTTGGTTTCATCTTTCACCAAATAATTGACTCCTTTTACTGAATTTGCCCGCCCCCTTTACCCTTCCACTCTGGTAATCACTATTTTGTTCTCATAGTCTAAGAGGTTTTTTTGTTTTAATTTTTTATTATGTTCATTGGTTTATATCTTTATCTTCCAAATATAAGTAAAATCATACAGTTTGTTTTTATCTGATTTATTTCACTTAGCATAATGTTCTCTGGTTCTAGCAATGTTGTTGCAAGTGACAGAATTTCATCTTTTTTAAAAAATAGCTGAGTAGCAATCTATTGGTATATATGTATTACATCTTCTTTATCCATTCATCTTTTGTTAGGCACTCAGATCATTTCCAACTCTGGGCAAATGTGAATAACGCTGTGATGAACATGGGGATGCACATGTCTCTCCAAATTCGTGTTTTCATGTTCTTTGGGTAAATACCCATGAATGAGATAACTGAATTGTATGGAATTTCTATTTTTAATTTGTTGAGGAATCTCTATACTGTTTTCCTAATGGCTGCACCAAGCAGTGTATGTGGTGGGAATCTCCACATCCTTACCAACACTTGTTTCTTATCTTTTGGAAAATAACCATTCTTCGGTAGGAAGTAATAGCTCCTTTTTGTTCTGATTTGCATTTCTCTAATAATAAGAGATGATGGACATCTTCTCATGTGCCCATTGACCATCTGAATTTCTTTAAAAAAGCGCTTCTTCAGATCCTCTGCCACCTGAGCATCTTAAATCCTCCTTTGTCAAACAGAATAACTTCCCGTTAGAAGTTTGACCAAAGGTGTTCTCTAGCAGTGCTTTGGGGGTGCTAAACCTTTTCCTTCAGCAAGAACTCAACAACTTTCCCGCTGAACTACCTCAGGTGCAGTTTTGTTAGGATTGCCCAAAATAAACTGACATAAACCAACACCTGCTGCTACCTCGGAGAATGCTACCCCAGGGGTAATTGATGGCAAGCACAATAAAAGCACCAGTGTACAGATACATTCAACAAACACTAAAAAATAAGCACATCAACTTTCTAAACACCTCCATTTATTCTATAACATGGTGTGTAGCAGAACAATTCCATAGTAATTTTGCAAAATGTTGATTTCAGCATAGGAAAGCTAATAAATAGGTGGGGATTTAGCTTTTTTTTCTTTTTTTCTTTCCCCTTTGAGCAAGAGAGATGCAGAGAGGGGAAGGGAGAGAGAGAGAATAAAAATGACATGTTAAATATTGAAAAAAAATTAGTCATCAAAAGAGAAAACGCTTACAAAAGGAAAGCCTTGGCAAAAAGAAATATCTAGACACAGCACAGGGCTTCTCACTTGTGATGAATTTGCAATCTAAATAATAAAATATGCTCTTTCTCATTTCACCTTGCTTCCACAGAGACTGCGACTGACAAACAGCCTGTCACCAACAGTTATCGCCTTTGTTTGCCCTGGATGCCAAGGGCTCTGTGAGCAGAGAATGAGCAAATGTGGGATAAATGTTAACTCTTGATTTTCTTCTCACTTGGAACTTTATCTCTCTCACATCTGAGTCACTAAGGAGATCTCACATTTGCCTGAGTTTGATTTATTTTACTCTGGTTTTACATCTACTGTTTCCTCTTAGAGGGTAACGAAATTAAAGTGCCATCAGATGCTGCTGTTATCTCTGTTTGCTTGATTAGATTTCAATTCAAATTCCTTTATTATTTATCCTCATTATAAAAGCAATATTTCTACTGCATGTTATTCCAACAATGTAGAAAGATGAAAGAAAAAAACCAAGAAAGCACTGATAGCTTCATCAACAAAATATAAACCACAAACAACATTTTAATGTAACTTCTTCCAAGTTTTCTTCTCTATCTCGCTCATTTATTGATTCTCTATCCATTTTCTTCCCCCACTTATTTGAAATGCCACTTAAGTTATATAGCAATTTCCCAAATAGTTTGAGGTGTGCTTCTAGACCGAATTCCACAAATTTTCCCCATTGACTCTCAGACTTCTGAAGGCTCTTTAGGTCCTCTGAAATATAAAAAGAGGTTCCTGCTGCTATGAGAACTTGAGTTTCTAGGTCTAGTCCTCCTTTTATTACATGGGTATCTTTTTATCTTTTTTTTCCAGATTTTGAGACTTGTGTATAAGGATTTTCTTTTGAACAAAAAATTAAGTGGCAAAAAAAAAAAAAAAAAAAAACCGAAATGAAAACTTTACATTTCCTATTTTATTTTTCTGTCAGGATAGGATATAAAATTTTGTTATTATGCTTTGCAGCAGTCATTTTGATGCAACTCCACTGATGTGACCATTTGGAAATGAGGATACTTCTGTTAGCCTGTAAAGCAGTGATGATGTGTATCATTCAGTAGGAAATAAATGTTCTCATCTAATTCCTGATCCTGGACATAGTTGTTCTTTTCTGATGTCCTTTATCAATGCCTCATTTCATCCCAGAATACGGTTCTTCCAAGATCTCTACACACTCCTGGTTGCTCTCACCACTCACTAGAGATGTGAAATTCAGAGACACCCCTGAGACTGGAGGACTCCACTATGACCGAACCTGACCTGCTGCCCAGAGAATGCCCATCTAATACATGATTTTTCTTGCTATAGCAACTGCCACCATATGCAAAATAAATAAACCACTGTGTCCCAAATGGTCCTTGTCTATAGGCCAGAGACAGATCACCACTCTTGTTGTTATATCCTCCTCCTTCACAATTCCAAACTCAGTAATGAAAGCTTTTAGGACTTGCCATGACTCAGTTTCTTCCTAAGAGTAACAAACACTTTTCCCAGGATTACTAAGGCTGGGATTTTTTACTGGGCACGGAAATTCACATTCCTTTAAACAAGGATGTGGCCTTGTCTTATGACCCAAGAAGGAAAATAGCAAAATATTTTACATTATTACATATATATTTTAAAGTGTGGGTTATTTGTTCTACCCATGAATACTTCGTTACATAGCTTAGTAAACAAAAATCTGTGCATCGTCTGAGAATTCTTTTGTATAGGAAATGGTCTATGTCTCGATACTTAGATTTCTCTCTTGACTTTCAGTCTTTATAATGATCTTATTCATTTGCATTCAATTAATAAATGATTTGAGAGTTTACTAATGGAACTTATTTTAAATTCTAAAATATATGCACCTGTTTTTGCAGCCTTCCTCATAATTCTAAACCTGTGTGAATAGACGTAAAGTAGATACGAGAGTGTAGATGTGGAAAGGGGATTTTCAGATCTCAAAGCACTAATGTTTACCTAATTCTTTCACTAATATATGTGAATTGCGTTAAATATATGATCATATTTAGGAAAAATAAGTGTATGCTTGGAAACTAACTTACAAAAAGCTTTTGAAAGATTTTATTGAATTGATTTGAACATAAAATTTATGTATTTATAGTTTTTAAAATCCCAATAGTATATTATTGACTGAAGTTCTTCTTCATTGCTGTAAGGGTTAGTAATAGAATGAGTCAAAAATTTCTCTGTTATGTGTTTCTTGGTAATAAAAATGCATTTTACACTTTTGCAGGGTCATTTTGATGTGATTGTGCAAAAATAATCTCAGATTGGAGGTCTGCACCAAAACCACTTAGTTTAAATTGTCATCACTTTGTAACTCAATCCAATATACAGTGGGCCAAAGTCCACTAAGTACCTTTTTCTCTTCAGAATTCTGTTAATGAATTATTATTTGTTTATTCTTCAGCTAGATACACTTTAGAATCATTCAGTTAAGAACTGAATTAAAATTTTGACTATACAGAAACAGTATTTGGGGGAACTAAGAGAAATGACCTGCTAAAGGCAGAATCTTTAAACACAACTTTATTAAAGCTTCAGGGAGTTTTACCAGAAACTATTTTGACCTTTAATGCTTACCATTTTGTCCTTGCTGTAAATGAGGATTTTGTGAGCATGGTTGGTGGTAGGTTCTATTTTTACACTCTGTTTTTCCTGGGGGCAAGTCTGAAAGGCGTGAGCATGTTGTCCTGATCCATCAGCACCTCATGAAGGTGACATGTTATTAGATCATAAGCTCTGACCGCTGCTCTCTTAATAGAATCATGTGGCACAAGCTGTTGTTAGAAGGGGTAGCAAGTAGGTAAGGGGGCAGGGCGGGGGGTGCGTGGGGAGAAGAAGAAGAAACTAAACTACAACTCAGGAGGTAGACTACTGAAGACTAATTTTGTTCTTCCTGCAAGTTACTCTTGGTTAGCTCAAAAAATGTAAGCAACTGTTACAGACACACAGTTTCTAGCTGGCCACACACTTACTCTCTTCTGAGCTTATTTTAGATTGCCATGAAGAGAGACAGTCAAAGTGCTCAGGTTCTGGATTTTGTTGTAAAGATGCATGGCTTAGTGAGAAAGCTTTACACTCTTTCACATTGCAAGGAACAGAGAAACTTAGGACAGGAGTTGTATGTAAGGATTTGCACTAGACTGACTATACGAACCATTTTAAACTGAGAGTACCTTTGTTCTATATTTCCTGACCGACCCATCATTTTACTTTGATTGTCAATTTTGTCTTATTTTTTAAATAAACTAGGGCACTCTAGTTGCCCCAGGTTCAGTCTGTTGAGGAGGCATAAAAGCAGCTGCCCTTTCTGTCCCAGGTTAAAGATAACTCTTGGCGCTGACTGCTGTGGGCTGTGGCCAGCCCGCTGTTCTCGCCCTCTCTGTAAGAAAACAGGAGCCACATAGAAAGAGGACTGGCCCCCACGCCTTGTGCACTTGTTTCTTCAATGGGAGCAGAGCAAAGGGAGCAACACGATTGAGCTGCAGTTGAAGTATTATGGCCGCTGTTTCTGGCACTAAGGGGGTTATTGGGCATTTCTGGCCCTGGACCAATTATTGGGCATTTCTGGCACTGGGGTGATTAGTGTGGCATATGTTTTAGGCAGAACATTTAGAGTGGCAATAAGGGGGCTCCAATATTGTTTTTTGCCCAAAGTGTCAAAATTCCTTGCACCAACCCTAGCCGTTTGTATGAAGTCCCACTGACCACATGTCATTACGATGCGATCGTCAATCAGCATCACATAGGACTTATTTGTTGCTGGCCTGGCTGCTCTGCTTCTGTTTAGATTGCTCAGCCCCTTCCCTCCCTTTTGTCACCAACACATAACCCTGTCCCCTTTTTGCCATCCTAATGTCCCATTTTTTGTCTCAAGTAAATATGGTCAACCTAATGTCAGCTGAAGTAAGAATTACAGAAAATAACAAGTAGATTTTGTGTTGATATACATGACTTACTTTGAAGTGGTAGTTATTTGTCCTACTTATGAATACTTTTGCTTCAAAGTATGAATTTTCTGAGTATTTATATTTTAGACGAGCTACTTCTCAAATATTTGTCTTTCGTTCTTGATTTTAGCATAGTTTTCTTCATTTATATTCAACAAATACATCATTTGACTATTTACTAATAGTAGCTGCCCCTTCAGGCTTGAAAGAATGAGAACAATACCGAAAATGGTGTTCAGAATTCAATGCTTTCTGCTCTTGAAAGTCCTCCTGGCCACATGACATGTGACTCAAGCAATCTTGGTTTCCTTTTCCTGGGACTACTTAGCCATTTCTGACTGACTAGCTCTCTCTCTGCTCCTGGGCATCTTCTTACTCTTGGCACATGACATCTCCTTATTGCCTTCTTTCTCTCTGTCTTCCTCGTCCCTCGCCACTTCGTTCTGCCAAATCTCTCTGGATATCTGGCATTCAGACTCACCGAGAGAGAGAATCTGATTAGTTCAGCCTGTCACCATTCTCACTGAAAAGCTTTTGTAATAACCTCTAAAGAGGCTGCCTTTGTGATATGCACTGTCCCTTGTACAGTTAACTGTGATCGGGGCAGGGTCACCTGGCAAAAAGTCTCTATGCCCAGGGAATTTCTCTGCAGCTGCTTTTCTCAGAAAGACATCATGCATATGGCAGGCCTTCAGAGTGGCATGGTCTGTTTAGTATGGGAAAATTTTAGATTTTTATTCATACTCACTAAATATTTCAACCCTTATACTTCCCCAAACACTGATCTTGACATTGGTCATTACAATGACAGAGCACCACAGAACGCAACTCAGTGCAGCACATGTTGGCAGTAGAGATTTCTTGGCCTTTATCAGTCTAATAGCATCAGTGAATGACTCCAGTCAGGAAGGCATAGCTGTTAGAAGTACAGTAACTATGTGACCTGTGTTTCCCAAGTCATAACAGCCTGGGGATAGGACAGCAACATCAGCAGTGAAATAGAATTTGTCAAAGTCTACACTTGCATGCCCAGAAGGAAAATCTTTCAAGTTTTCACCAATAGTTTGGAGTTTTGGAGGGTTTCTCCCTTGCATACTGAGAATTAAGTCTCTTGTCTGCTAGGGCATGCCTGAATCCTACCCTTCTGTTGTCTTGAGACCTTGTGATGAAGACTCTGACTGCCACTCATGTCAAGAGTAGCAGCTGTACCTCTTGACAAAAATACCACTATGATTGTCTCTGTTGTCACTCCCCTGCCTTCTAGACTGACACTACTCCTGCAGAAAAAAGTGTCCCTAAATCTATATCAACTGTAACTATGTTCTATATCAAGGGTACTGACATTCACAGCTGTAGCAAACTCTGCTGCCACTAATGTTGCTTTTTTTAAATTTCTGATACTGTTTTCTTCACCATCACTGGCACTCCTTGTTGCTTAAATTCAAATATTTTTGTTTTATTTTTAGGTGCACCAAGATATTCTTCTGGACTATTAAATATATGTTCACGTTGAGCATTAATACATTTAGGGAACTTGTAATTTAAATACTTTGATGAGCAAAAAGAGAAGACTGACCTAAAGATATAGAGGGGTAAGTTTCAGCATACTGGTAAAGAAAGGACATGAATGAAATCAGAGCAAAGAGAGAATGTGTGTTTAGAAATAAGACTAGAGCGGGGAACCAAACTATTGGGAACACCAAAATCTAAATATTGACTAGAAAGGAAATACCTGGAGAATAAGATCAATAATGGACCAGAAAAGTAGGAGAAAGAACAGACTAATAAGAAGCAGAGACTCCCATTTTAAGAGACAGTTTCAACATGGCCAGTGTTGTCCAATGTTCCTACGTGACCCACAAGTAAGCTTTTCAAAAAATTGAAGGTATGACTTCCATAAAAGAATAAAATTCAGGCAAGTCAAAGACTTTATTCAATTCACTAACTGAGGAAAACAGTAATTTTTATTGACTGTTACCCTATAATGGTTCAGATAACTAAGGTGAAGGTTATGAAAGCTGCTCAAGACTGGTTCAGAGGAGAATTTGAAGACCAGAGATTTAAATAGTCAAATACATACTAAAATTAATTTACTAAAAAAAAACCAACAAAAACTAGTTTTCACTATAGGTCAGTAATCATTTGTATCTATTCTAAACCAAACCCATTTATTGCAGTAGCGGGATCATTTGTATGCCTTTCTGTCAATAATCACTTGCACCAGTTTCACTGTATTTCTGTAAGTTAATGTTGACTCACACTGAGTTGCAAAAGAGCCTCATCAATAAAAACATAATGAAAAGTATGTACCCCTGTAGAAGCTTATAACTCCCACATGAACGAGACAATGCCTACCATGACTAATAGAATACCTAGTAATCTCATGTCGATTTCAAAATTTTGAACAATTTTTTTAACAGTGATCATGTAATAGGAAAACCCACTATATCTCATGTAGCAATACAGAAGTTACTGGTACCTTAGTAAGAAGAGCTGTAGTTGACTAGAATGGGAGTAGAAGACAAACTAGATCAGCTGAAGAATAAATAGAAGGTAGGATAATAGACACATGAGCGTAGGTGAATCTTACAAAGCTGTGGGGAGGAAATAGTGCAGAAGGCCATGGAGAGTCAGGGACTTTTTCCCCTTTTTTAAGATTGGAGTGACTAAACATGTTAAGTCTTGCTTGTCCCTGGCTATTTGAACTTGTCACAATTTCTCCTTTTGTTTCTTTTCTGAGTCTTCGGATGCAGTGAGTAACTCTATTTTTCTCCTGCAATACCCAAAGACACTGTTGTGGAAGAATTAAAAATGAAGTAAGAGCTTATGTTGCTCCAAATGGTCCTCATGTCACAAATCTCTTAAAAATGACATGACCCTGCCACCCTAAGCGACACTAATTAGACTGATTTTCGAACTCAGGAAGAGATGACCTATAGGTTAGCCCATAAGTAGTAGGTGACCTGAATAAGATCCCTCCTTAGCAAGGTTAACACCAGCTATCAGAATCAAAGGATGCTCTTTCTTGGAAATATTGAAAATAAGACATACAGAGGGAATAAGCAATTGGGAATGGGAGATGAAGCTGAAAAACTCAAAGAAAGGGGGAAATGAAGCAGCCTCAAGAAAGTGGAAAGTCTAAATGGAGAAGGAATTTAAGGGGTGGAGAAAGAAATAGCAGCACCAGGGGTGGCGAAGGCACAAACTACGTTACAAGGATGGCAAAGTTGCTAGGTGGGTAATGACAGCCAAGAGCTTCTGAGGAGAGCGCTACTAGAATTTCTCTTGTCTGAGCCTCCAGAGATGCTATTGATGTTAGATGTTCAGGTACAGTAATTTTTAACTGGAAGATCTCTTAAAGTGCTTTCGACCGACCATTTATTTTCTGAACCAAAAAGTATAAACTCTGTGTTCTGACAATGAAAATAGGTCTATGGGCCTTGACTACTTGAGAAGAGAATTATGTAAAGAACTCCATCCTCGTTCTTAGTATTGGGCGCTGTGTTAGCTTTGTGTATAACATGAAGTAAATCCACACTATATTTACTGATTATTTCCTACTTTAAAGTTTTAGAAAGTCACTCAAATTAAATGTTTTACTGGGAATCATGGACACTCTTGATTCATAAACATCTTTACCTCCTTAAATTCATGTCCTTGTTTATGATACTTAAAATGGAAAATTAGAGAGACTTAATTTCTTTAAAAATAATAATTTTTTTGAAACTATAATGTCTCTTTTGTAAGAAAAGGTATTTATGCTTTTATTTCCCCTAGGGCTATTAAACATTGTGCGGTAGTCCTCTATCAGCCTTGTTTATACAGCATGATTTTGTTTATTTAGATGCTTGTAGAGTGTAAAATTATAGGTTTGGTGGTTTGTAGCCAAAATTTACTTCCCTGCTTCCATTCTTCTTTTACTTGAATTTTGAAGGTTTTTGTTTCGTTTTGTTTTGGATGTGTGTTTGTTTCCCTCTGAAAATCAGATAAAGAATATGTCCATGCTCCCAAGGAGCTCTCCACAGATTGGTAAATGGGGACAATTCCTCTCTATTTTGGAGCTGCACAAGTTTCAAGTCAAGTCATATAAAAGGATCATAAATTGGGTCAAACTAAGGGTTGAACTTGTAATGTCTACAGCTTTTTCAGACCAGGGTAGACCTATCCATTTGCCCTCACCTCTTCCGGAAGAGATCCTACTCTCATTTTAATCTAGGAAGGCTGATTGACTGAAAACTGTGAAAAATATCAATTTTAGTTCATTGAATTCTCTGTGTGGCAAGCAGAAGCTAGAGCTGAGGTGTCCACCTCTTTATGGGTGTACTGTTGCATGCATCCGTGGACAGGGGACACCAGCTTGGTCAGTCTCTAAGAGTGCTGTCAGTTCCTCCTGATTTTGTGACTTCTACAGTCTTAAATCTCATGGACCTTTCAAAGTTAAGTCAATTTGCTTTCAGAAGACTGCATAAAGTCACAATGATTAAATCTGCTTAATAATGCAGAACTACATAACATCAGTTGTATTAGTGTTTATTGTTATTCTTGCTTAGTCTTGTTTTGGAGGGCTGGGAAAGTCTGGGGTGGTGGTGGTGTTTTTACTTGTTTCAACTAACAGAAAATCAACTCGAACTGAGTAAGGCAACCAAAATAGACAAGGGGATGTGTCTGGATTTAGTCAGAGGAAAGCTTGACCTGAATTTCTTTCTCTCTCTCCTCTCTCTCTCTGCCAGCCTTCCCTCCTTCCTTTCTCAATACTTATCTCTGCTCTTCTCATGGATTTGGCTTCATTCTCTTTTATGGCAGACTTACCTTCCTCCTACGGCAAGAAATATGACTGCTAATGACTTCTCACTTGCCACTTTGTGGTTCCCATACATCAGAAAACCTAATCAACACTACAACTTGTAAAAACTTAGTGGTTTCCATAGAAACCACAGGTTGAATTTGGGGGGAGAGAGAAGTCTCAGAAGGAGTGTGGAATAAGGGGACTTGGTGTCCATAGAAAGGAAAAGATGCATTCCCCTTAGAGAAATATAGTATAGTCGTGTAGGTATAGGATATTCTTTATCTGTATTTCAGTGAGTGAGCTGATTTAAGTTTGTCATTTCCACACCCCCACTCCCAAGAATGGATTTTCTCCCCTTTAGGTATCTGGAAAATATAGGTTTATTTGTATGTACTTAATGCTAGCTAAAATAATTTTTGTATTATCAGACAAATAGTCCCATAAAATCCAGCTTTTTCCTTCACATAGTTGTTTGTTGATTGGTTGATCCTGGATCCATAAAGAAAGTTGAAGTGATTTAGAAGAAATACATTTGGACTACTTTCATTATGTGTTATGTGGCAAAAGTAAAACAAGTCTTCCATATTTCCAGTGCTGAAAATAGACTATGATTTCAATCACAAAATCAAAGCATCATCCTGAAACCCATCCTGCAGAGGTCTCATAAAACTTCCATTTGTGTTACTTTGTATTTTTTCTGACTTTAAAGGTTATGTAAGCATTGTGTAGCCCATGGCTCATCCAAATAGTGGATAAAGGAAAACTTCAAAAATCTCCCAGGAATTTCCTTTCATTATAAATTAATAGAAAGGGTGGAATTTTTGACAACCAGTGGATACTTATGACAAATGATTACTTATTAAAAACATAAACAAAACAAAACAAAAAAAGTTGCCCTGGCTTTGAGAATTGACCTCATGAGCAAGATCTTTTCCCCTCCCTTTTTGCCAATTTTTATGATGGCACTTAAGCCAAATGCATTCTTGAAAAGTGAACAAACCAGTTATCTGTGCACACCCATCTTGCTTTCCTTTCCCTAACATCCATCTTTTAGCACAGACTTGCAAGCAGAGTCTATCTCTATAGACAAAGGAGCATTGTCCATTGGAGGGTAATTTGGCAATGGTCTACAGACAATGGTCATTTGGTCTAGAGATGTATAGAGAACAGCTGCAGTACTAGATGCTAGGTTACAGAGTTGACCAATTAGGACAAGGACCAATCTTATGAAAGTCCAGAATAGCCTTTAGCTTCCTTTCTTTCTCCTGCCATCAAAGTTGTCTTTCTCCTTTTATTGAATTTCCTATAAATCATTACATAAAATGCCCCATGTATATAACTTTCAAATCTATAGCTTCATGTAGCAACCTTCTGGAATGTAAAACATGCTTGCATTTCTGATAACTACCCCAAATTCAATATGCCCTTAAAAACAAATCACCACCATCTGTCTTTAGTGTGTCCCTCTCTCCATGTTTCCAGCTTTTGATCATTGCAGCTCCATTATCCCTAAACCATTATTCAGACTTAAAATTCCAAACATCATTACAATAGTTCAAATGGGTTAAAGCTCTTTCTTCACTCTGCCCCAGATTAAATATTGGTGCCAGAGGAAAATTCATGAAGAAAAGTCAATAGTTGAATGCTGTCATCTACAAGAAAGAAGTTAGTAAACTATCAAAAGAATAGCTCATATTGGTAATTTTTCTATTAGTTATCATGTTTTTACACAGCTGAGTTTTTAATGATGACTGACACCTCTCAATTAAGTTATAACCTCTAGACTGGACACTTGAGACTCTATAGGTTCTGCTGCTTGTTTATTTCTGTATTTATTTGCTTCCAAACTTTCTGTGCATTGAACAACTAGAATTGTTCACTGTTTCCTTTATAAACACCTCAGAAACCTCCTCAATCAGGTTAAGCTTTTCTTTATTCTGCATATATATTTTCTAATAATCCTTTCGTCTCTCTCTTCTTGCTACTAACAATTGAACTCTGCCAAGAGGGTAGAACCTAATGTGGAGTTAATGGAATTCTGCAGGGTAAAGGATAACTGTGGCTTCATGGATTAGCTCATACAAAACTCTATTTGAAAAATGCTAGGTGTGAGATATGGAAGCAACCGAGTGTCCATTGACAGGTGAGTGGATAAAGATGTGGTATAGATACAGAAAGGAACACAACTTAGCTATAAAGAAAATGAAAGATGGATGGAACTTCATGTGATTTTGCTAAGTGAAATAAGTCAGAAAGAGAAAGACAAATACCAGATGACTGCACTTATTTGTGGACTAGAAAGGAGCAACGTGTCCTTGACTCCGACAACACAGCTGAGTTTGCCAGTAAGGAAGCAGACGGGGATAAGAGCAAAAGGTATTGAGAGTCCAACGGACATCAGTGGAGGACTATTAGAAATTTGTTGGTGGGTGTGGTATGGAGTGATCTCATATATTTGATGGAAAATGAATCTGCATATCCGAAACTTATATACTAATGTGAAACAATGTCATCTCAGTAAAACTGTACTATAAAAAAAAAGGAAATACTAGGCATGAGAAGGCTATGAAGTAATGTTCTAACAGGAGGAAGAAGTGAAGAAAGTTTGATGGGACTTAGCAGTAGGAGGTCAATTAACATACTAGTTTCAGAAAAGGAGATAGAGAGATTGTCCTTATAGAACAGATATTTGGACAGTCTGGAGTTTATTAAGAGTGGCGAGGAGGATGAGTGAAGAGATAAAGTTATTCTCAATCGGGGATGAGGAGGAACAGCTGCAGGAAACGAGGACATGAGAGGGCTGTAGTGGCAAATTCTAAAATATCAAGTCCCTTAGGTTCTCACAGTAGACTCAAATCTCTACTGTGGATTTACCCTAGATCATAGAGTTAGTGAGGGCTCTTTTGAATCATATAAACTGGCTACAAAATTTTCTGTCAAGAGAAGAATGAATAAATTAAATTTTGCCTTTCTTTTTTCTTGGTTCATTCAACTTGCACAGACAAAGAACAACTGAAATCTGGAAATTTCCCAAGGATTCATTGTTTGTGCTTGTCAGCACACCTGAGTAAAATCAAAATCTTAAGAATTATCTAATCTAACTTTACAGGTGGCTTCAGGGAGAAATAAATATCGAAATACTTAGAGGTAAGTCAAGTGTAAAATATGCTTTATGAACAGGCCTGACGAATTTTGACATGACATGCTTTATTATAACAATGGATGATCTGATAGCAAGAACCCTAGGGCTTTTGATGCCCATTGGTGTCAATTTTAGGAACAAGGGTAAAAGATTTTATCTTCAGTCTTCATGGTTGTACTTGATTTGGGAGATATTTTTTAGAAATGTTCATAATTAGTATTCAACAAAAATAGCAAAGAAACAGAAGACTATAATTTTTGTATTTAAGATCCAAGACTATCATCGTGCTGTAAATTCATCTTGTTATTTAAGTCTAGGTGAACTCAATTTTTGGAATAAATGATAAAAAGTTAGAAACATTTCTTTTTTATTCAAGTCAGTTTTCCATTGGTACACGTAATATATTTCTCAGTAATGAACTCTGGATCTCCCTCCACTAGCCTGTTTTACCTGAACATTTCCATCTCAGTAAATGGTAGCTCCATCTTCCTAGGTGCTAAGGTATGATTTCAGAGTGATCCTTGACACCTCTATTTCTCTTATATGCCAGCATTCAAATGGTCAGCATATCCTGTTGATTTTATCTTCAGAACAGACCCAGAATCCAAACACTTCTCACTTCCTTCAACACCACCTTACCTGTCCAAGCAACTCTCACCTGTGGCCTGGTTTATTACAGTAATCCTATTTTGATCTTCCTGCTTCATTTTTATTCCACATAAATCAGGTCTTTAATCAAAGTCCTCATTCAAGTTTGTTTCATTATAATGTTGAGAAAGTAAAAAAGCAGCAACAACCAACAATCTTGACTGGTGTTAAAGGAAACAATATTATTCAAGCACCTGCTTTCATTATGTGTTGTTTCACTTTCAGTTGGAGTTTTCAAGAACCTGTCCATGATGTTAAGTCAGCAGAGTTGTCGGAGCGATCATTTAAAAATCTGAGATTCTTCTGCTTAAAACTTTCCATTAACCTCTAATTTCTCTCAGAATAAAAATCCTTAAGTTCCCAAACCCTACAGAATCTACCCACCACCCCAAACCATCCTCTTTACCTCTCTGCAACCCTTCCATTGATGACCTGCAGCCACATCACCTTCCTTGTTCTGTCTTCCATTTTGAAGGTGCTAGTGGCAGCCACTGTGACTTTTTCCTCTAGCCTAAGTTTTCTGCTCCTGATCCCATAGAAACTGTATCCTTGAACTGCGAAGCTTGAAGCTAGCAGTGGACAGTATCAGGAGAAACCCGTTTGTGTTATGCTCATGTAAAGTCTTCTGTTGGAGTCTTCTGCTTTCTCTTAGCATGAAGATTGACTAAATCATGTGCACAGGAAAGAGAAGATGGGAGACCTAAGGTAACTATAAAGTAAAGAGATAGGAGCCATAAACCATTAATAAGATTACTTCCCAAAGTGCCTCATATTTTATGTTCTTACCTTTCATTAAAGCTAGAAATTTCATGTGACCCTTCCTGTGCTATTTGGAAGACAGGTAGGGATTTGGAAGACAGGTAGGGATTTGGAGTATTCACTAGGCAATACTTCTTAGACAAGTTCTTGGAATACATATATATGAAGAATATGGTTTCTAGGCATCCACCTAAAGCCACCAGGGTGGGGTTTCCTTCCAGCATTTAGGAAATTGATCAGCTTTGTCAAGCAGAAGTATTTTTTATCATCAGTACCACTAGCTTATTCAAATGATTGGATAAGATAAGAATTTTAAGGTCTTAGATGCTAACCAAAGAATAAAAGACATCAAACACCCCCCCAGAATGCATTTTATAAGCCCAGATTGAAAACCATTGATGGAGTTCTCCAAAGCAAGCTTTGCTGTTTTAGCTATGTATTATACATTTTCTTAATAAGAGCGTCTACTTGATCCCTCTCTGGTGAGTTGCAAGCAGAAATTTGGGACAGAGATCAAATTTCCAGGACTGAACACAAATATGCTTACCCTTTGGGAGAGACCTTTCCTCAGGAAAGGAAATCTAATCATGAAGAAATACTCATAGAACAACCAGGGCAGAAGGACACTAGGAGAAGAACTGATGGGACAGCAAAAGGGACCCTAAAGTGTCTGTGGTCAGTTGTCAAACACCACCAACTGCCTGAGGTCTACTTCAAGGGGTGGGAGAATAAATGCATTATTGACATTAAGTTTCACTTATTTTTCATATATACTATGATTTTTGCTTGATGTGCTCAATAAAAAACAGCATTATCTTTGTCTTTTATGACCAAATACTAAAATATTTTTAAAAAATCAAAATTTTGTCCTCGTAGAGTTATTTTTTCCTTGCAATTTTCATATTTTCTCAAGCTCTGAGTTTCCTGAAACTCCTAACAAGAGTTGTGGATATCACAGTGTTAACTTTATTTCTTGTTAAATATATTTACTTTTTAATATACATATTGAATACATGTGGTTTAATTATAAAATCAGGAAAGAAGAGCTTAAAATGCAAAGCTACAGTCTTCTGTTCTCATCACCCATCTGAACTTCCCTTTGTCTTTCTTCTGCAGCCCCACAGCTTTTATTAAGTTATAACTGACAAAATTGTAAGGTATTTCGAGGTAAGGACATTTATCTTCTTTGATCTTTAGAAAGAATTAATTTTATTTTATTCTTTTTGGTTCTATTATTTCCTATTATGTTTCTATGTTATAAGCTTACAGGGAGCTCTTTATCAATTATAGCCATAATTTACTATTAGCTTCCTGCTATGATAGATTATGATTTAACTCACTCAATTATGTTGCTAAATTTTGTCTCTGAGTTTTTTTTACTTTTATTTTGTTTGCATCAATTAGAAATCGTATATATGTTGATTCCACATTCCTCCCCACTTTCAGTCATCTGTGTACTATATATTTATATTGTCAAATTAATGACATTTCCTTTTGTTCTGTCAATAAATACTCCTATTTTTAGATGCAGTTTTCTGTTTTAGCTAAGCTACTGATGACTTGAACTGTATCAAGCACTCTTCTAAGTTCATTGTGTAAAGGCATTCATTTAAGCCTCAAAGAAGACTCCAAAATAGATAATTAGTATTATTTCTATCTTACAGAAAGGGAATTCAGTAACATAGAAATTAATTACATTTCTGGATTTATATAGCTAATAAGAATATAGAGACTCATCTTAGCAATTATATAAAATTGACTCTTTAGGTTGTCTCCTAAAATTTAAAGTCATTAACCACTGTTTACAGTCTAATGATAGTATAAACAACATTCATTGCAATGCCAAGTAGTATAATATGCAGTGTGCTGTGATTATACTTGCTTTCTTAATCTGGTTTATTTGTTTTCTTCAAGTCTCTAGTTGCTTTTCTTTCTTTATTTTTATTTCTTAGGTTGTCTGCCATCTCTTTTATATTCTTTTCATACTTCCAGATCAGTATTAAATCTCTGCTTTTCTCTTTGACAGCATTTCCCATGTCTTTTATAATCCTGCTCCAAGTTGTTCTACTCTTCCCTAGAGTGGATCACAGCACAGCCCTCTCCTGGATCAAGCATCTACTTGCTACAGCTCATATTTTCCTCTTTCTTTGTTTACTGTGTCATTGTGCTACAACGTATCTTCTAGTAATATCCTAAAATAAGGTGGCAGGCAGTAGCTTTCAGGGGATTTACATTTTTAAAATATATCCTTTTATGGAGTCAGTTTGATTGCTTCTTGCATTCTAGGCTAAAAATAATTTTCAAAGTTTTATAGGAATTACCTTCTAGCGCTTAAAATTAACTGGATGACAAATATCAAGCTTAGACTTCTTATTTTGTTGATGTTCTGTTTTTTTCTCTTTGAAAACTACTAGGATAATATTTCTTCATGGTATTCTGAAAATTGTATGGCAATCTGACAACAAGTGTGGGCTCTACTATTGGACACACTGGGAATCCTCTGGATTCTTTTTAGTTGGAAGACGTTTGTCTTCCACTTTAGGAAATCTCTCCTTTTATTTCCTCTCCTCTATTTTCTTAGTTCTCTTTCCAAAATCTCGTTGAACAACTTTGAACTTTTGAATAATGATCAATGTTAATACATATCTGAAAACGTCTCTCTTACGCTCTTGTTTTTAAACTTTTTATTTCAGTTCTAGGAGATTTACTCAATAATTTCCTCCAGCCCTTCTTTTTTGTTTCTTATTTTGTTTTAGTTTCGGAAGACATGTTTTGTTCTCTAGTTGTTCTTTATACATTGTATTCTGTTTTTGTTGTATAGATGCAGAATATTCTTACCTTCTCTCTACTATTAATTATAAAGGTGTTTTTTTCCCTAAATCTGAATTAAATTTATTTCTTCCAGGATTACTTTCTTTTTTGTTAATATCAATCTTTCCTTTTTTAATTTGTCATGCAGCATTTTTTTATGCTTGATGTCCTCCCCCTTTTTATATTTAAGCACAAAGTCACAGAAGAGCCCGTCTGTGGGCTCCCTGAAGGTAGGTGGGACTTACCGGTGGGTCAACTTCTTTCCAGAAGGTCAGGAAATCAGTTCTCTTATTCGGACACTCTAAAATGATAGAACACAGGAGCCTTTGCTCCAAGTCCTTCCTGACTATCCTGTTCACTCAGTACCATGAGAAAAGATCCCTCTCCCTTGTTTTCATTTGTTTGCTTGCTTGTTAAAGGAAAATATGCTGGTTCCCAGAAGTGCTGTGTGCAGGGGAAAGGAAGACAGTGGCAGAGTGGTCCGTATTTGTTAAATGAATTAACCCTTGTTCTGAGTCCCTGGTTCACTCCCACTTTCTTCTATCCCTGTGATTCTGAGTTACCTCTCTATGTGGGATAGCAATGATGGGTTCCTTCCTATCTACACTCTCCTGTGACCTTTCAGGTTTCAGCTTCCTCTCTTTCTCATCCACAATAGCATACATCCTCATACTTCCAGAAGAGTATTGAAATCTCTATTGTGATGACGGTTCTCATTCTTTTCTCTGTAATTAGTTTGCAACTTTACTGTTAATGTTGAAAGATAAGTCTTCCTAAGATGTATCACTTTGGCATGTGGATTAGTTCGAGCTAAAGTCAATCAAAGCCCGCAAATTCATGAGAAACTTTACTACTCCTTTCATGAAAATTGGGTGTATTACCCAGAATTTGTATTTTTGTCAGAAATAATCTTTCTATTGAAGCAACCTATTTATATGGCAAGGTAAATATCTAATTAGTATCTGGTCTTTGTCATATTAGTTATTGTCCCCTCATCATGTGAGTTCCCTATCCCACTCCTTAGCTCAGTAAACAGGTAAGTAGATAGATAGATAGATAGATAGATAGATAGATAGACAGACAGACAGACAGATAGATAGATAGATAGGTGGGTAGATTAGGGGATGGATGGATGGAATAGTAAGTAGGTAGATAGGTAAATGATACATGAAGTGTAGAAAAATGGAATAGATGATGGATGTTAGATAGATAGATAGATAGAGATGCTGACTGGCTGACTGGCTGGATGAATGGATGGATAGATAGAGGGAGGGATGGAATAGCTAGCTAGGTATGTAGGTAGATCAATGACAGATAGATGATAGATAATGATATATAGAGATAGACAGATTTTCCATATGCAAGTAATTAAATATGATTTTTCTTCTACTAATCAGTTTAATGTTAATTTGATTGCTCTATCATTCTGGGTTCTGCTCTGAGAAGAACACAGAGGGTCAAGGGGACATTTCCTTCAACCCTACAATGATCAGATTCTACAGTCTTCACTAACAGATTGCATTAAATGTTGAAGTCTGGCTATTAGACACTTTATTTTGACCACTTTCTCTCAAAATGTACCTCTTTTTAGACTTCTGGGACTGAATCTATTTCTTTCAATTCTTTTCATTATTTTTCCATTCCATTGAATTAAATCAGAATTTCTGTGATAGGATTTAGCTATTGATGTTTTTCTAAGTTCTGTGAGTGATGATAACAAGTAATGGGCTGAGAACAGCTTCTCATGCTGACAGTACAAAGAAGACGAGCTGCAGTCTATCTCAGCACTAATGCTTGTCTTCGTGTAGGACCCATTTCAAATGCCTTGCCTCCTGAGACATGTTTAGAAGACTTTCTTGATTATAAATGGTCACTAACCAGAATTGAGAGTACTGTAACATGTTACTGAAATTGTATTATCAAGTTCAGTTTGTTGTCACATACAAATACCTATTTGTTTAATGGTGGCAGGATCAGAATGTTGCTGAGCACTGTATTTCTACGATGTAATGGGACAGGAAAGTCTCTTTTAATGCCCATTCACAGAATGCGGGCCTCTATAATGAAATAATATTATATTCCCTTTAAACTTCATATAATGAAAAAATGTGTACTCCTCATTAAACATTTATCTGTTTACATGTATGTATAACACACTATATTATAATTCTGTTGATAAATTACCAATGTTTCCTTAAAATGTTATTTGAAATGTGCACTTTTAATGAAAAAGTTTACAAAATTTCCACTTGAAGCATGAGCGAGTTCCCTTGGCTAGAAAGCTCTTCCTGTACCCCACTTTTAGATTAGAGCTGCCACTCACTGAATGGTCATTTGTCCCATTATGAAAGAATTCTGAAATTCTAGGTGCATCATCTGGTGAATTTATTAAAAATGAACAATCCTGGCCTTCAACCTCAGAAAATCTGGTTCAGAAGATCTGGGCAAATGCTCAGGAATCTGCATGGAAGTAAATTCTGTTTATTCAAATGCAGAAGATACTTGGACCTTCCTTTGAGAATCCAACTCTAAGGCATTGAGGAAAAAGAGGCAGATTAACAAACCAGGGCCTCTGATAAGTACTTTAAAGGGAAATAGAACAGATAAATTGGCATGTAAAGGTCTCTAAGTCTCTGAGTCCTACTAGAGTTAAATAGATGTCAATTCTATGTATTATATTCACATTATATATATAAATGAATAAAAATATTGATGGTATTATGTTAATTTATTTTTTCTTTAAGAAAAGCTCATTTTCTTAGCCAAAGAACTTTCACCTATCAAAATAACAATCTCTGAAATGATAATATTTTTATTTGCTTTGTGAAATACTACTACTACCAAATCTACAGAATAATCTCATTTAGTATATACTAGATTGATGTATCTCCTCCAGACATAAATATACATAACCTCAACTTGCCCTTTTAAATAAATAGCAGCTTTCATACTTGTCTTTTCCCCAAAATACCTCTTATTCTCTGAACCCTGTGTGTTTGTTCACTGTGTCAGTATAAACCACAGGCTCAAAGACAAAAGCGAGCAGGTAAGCATGTTGAAACTGGAAGACGTTCTTTGCTGTCAACTGTTTGACTTAAAGGTAAGCTCACCAAAAGGAACACTTTGATTGCAAATACATATTCAAATAAACTTGGTATTACACTGAAGTTTATTTTATTCATTTTTAGAGAGTTTGCTATTTTTCACTGTGCTATTATAAATACAGACAGGCAGAAATCTGAACACTCACACTGCCAGAAAAGTAAAGGTAACTGCAGTGTTTGTTAGATACTGGAAGTAGATTGGTCCATCTCTGTCTAGTTTACATCCTCTAGACAAGTAGTTAAGATTGCTTTACAGATGTTAAATTCTACAGGGAATTTACTCTGATTGAAAAGCCTAGCATGACTGGGCTTAAAATAACCATGGCCAGATGCCAAGTGAAATTACCTCTAAACACAAACATCTTGCCCATTTCCACAATTCAAGACAGGTTGCTTCAAATCTATTCACCACCTACTCCATTCCTCTGCTAATTAGAATAAAAGCCCTGGACTTAGCTTCCCTTGAATCATTCCTTCTGTCCTGCATTTCTTATCTGGCTATAAGTCTGTGATTTATGTTTAATGGTTGGTGTGTGGACTGATTTAGCAATGCTGAGATCTTATCAGCTTGCAGTGTTAAAGCTTTTACTTATTAATCCAAAATTGATGAATTTCTTTTTATACATAGAAATTCCTTGATGTTTTAGCTAGTCGCACAAAAGAGAGGAGGAAAGAAAGGTGGTAGGGAGAAAGGTAAGGCATACCTAGAAAGTGTGTGTTGTGAACCAACACTGGTTCTGTTTCTGAACCTTTCACCCTCCTCAAATCTAAAGCTCCTTCACCTGTAACTTGGAAATAGACTCAGGTGTTCTTCTATTATTTGTCTTATGATTCAGTATTTTTTAAATTATTTGTTTACCTATAGCATCTGTGATCAAAAATGAAATTAAAATCAAGGGAAGAAAAAATTATTAACTAACTTATACAGTATAGGATTATAAGAATACACTAAGCCTTAGGCCAAATGGGTATCAGTTTATAAACAATTTTTCCCCATTAAAAGTACATGTCTTCAAGATCATACCAGGATTGTGAACTGGTAGGCCTGCAGTTCATCTCCTTCCTCAGACATAGCAAAATTACACCCATTAAACAACACTGGCCTTTGAAAAAGTCTATTAGCCTCGGCGAATATGCTGTCTTGGTGCCAAGACCCTAGAATATGCTGGGAGGGAACAGTTATATAGACCCTTTTCCCATGATTGCAGAGCTTGCCCCCACAGTGGATGCCCTCAGACCTACCAACTGACTTGAACACCTGTGCAACCCAGAGTAGAAAGTAGAGGCACTTTTCTTTGGAAAATAATAGGACTCCAGGAAGCAAAAAAACACAGGGCAGAGAGCATGGGGAGCCAGTAGTGTGCACAGACCTGACTGCAGGACTTTTGTTTCTTGAGCCAAAAACTTTAGCATGGGAATAAAAAAGAGAGATAGCCTCTCTGTAAACCATGACATGGCTGGGTGTCCTCTCTTGTTTGGCACCAGTACTGAAGGCTCCCATATTGCAGCAAGTCCCTGAGGAAGAAAATCACTCCCCATCCAACATTAACACACTTGTGATGCCAAATAGCTTATGATCTCAGTTACAGTTCTGTCTTCCTCCTAGGTGCCAGGATATCAATCACCTGCCCTGGATGGGAACAAGCAGTCAGATCTGCAATCCTGGTACAGACAGCTGAGTAATTTCCTGAAATTAGGGTTCACATCTCTCTGTGATAGGATCATTAGAGAGGCTCCAGTAAAACAACAGCTTCACACCCACCTGGGGCTGCTGCTAAACAGCTTTGTCTATCTACCTGCTACTGGCTATACCTCTCATATCTATGCCCCAGCTAGAGAGTGAGACATTTTTGCAAGGGGAGTGTGTTTTGCCATAAAGGGCTCCTGAGGGCCTTAGGAAACACCCAATTCTCTCTTACCAGTGGCCTCTGCTGGAACTGTTGCTTGCAGTATGACCCCACCTCCTGTGTCTTTCTCCCATGCCTTGCTATTCATGCTTGTGTCTCTGGAGAATACCTTTGCATTTTTTGACCTGACTCCAACCCTAAGACTGGACTTCAACGTAGTTCAAGAACTCTAACCATTCTGATTGCTGCAGAGATCACACAACAAGAGAAAGCCCAGCATTTCAAGCCAATATCTCAGGCTTATACTCTGTAACTAGATACCCTAACATAAGACAATTACATTAGGATAGGTGAGAAAAGTTGTTTTACCTAACTCATAGAAATAGACACAAAGTACCAAACAGAACGAAGAGATAGAGAAATACACCCCAAATGATGGACCAAAACAAAAATGCACATACTAACGACTCATTCCACACCAAGTAATGAGTTGAAACAACTTGCTTGAGCAACATATATATTAAATTTGGAATAATGCATAGAAGATTAGCATCATCTCAGTGTAAGAAAAAAATGCAAATTTTATGAAGCACTCCATATAAAAAGAATAAAGATCTCACTGATATTATATTTATCTTACCCAAACTTAGAAAAATATTCATAATTTCTAAATGTCACTTGTGTTCATTTTACTAAAGTATATTTTCATTTCTTGCTTAACTATCACAAAAAAATATTTTCTATGTTTTCAAAATCTTCTATTACGGTCCATAATGTCATCAGTCCTCAGTTTGTAGCACATGCATTTGAGAATGCCATCCAAGAAATTAGCATCTAGTGGAGAGATAGATTAATCAAAATATGATGATCTATCATTTTAATCATGCTTATGATTGTATTTTTTTACCTAACATACAGTAACAATTAAAAAAATTTCCTTGGGTACTAATGGCCAGCATTAGAGAGAGGTAATTTTGTTAGAGTAACACCAAATGCTAAAAATCAATATGGCTTCCATTTGGTTTTAATCTTTTTCCTTTAAGTACTAAGAATATGGATTTAGCTTTGTTCCCTTTGTAACACTTAAAATTGCAATATATCAGTGAATGAAGACAGTTGTTTCTCCATAGATTAATGCTTAAATTCTCTAGAGAGAAGAGTAGGAATAGTCTTCCCCATGGAAGATAGTTGAATGTTCCATAGCAAGTAAAATTGAGGAGGAAAGAAATTGATAATTATGTGTGTAAGAATAGATCAACTTTTATCAAAAAAATAATTTAATTCTATCCTTTTCCATAAATATTTAAAAACTGGAGGATGGAGGAATTTTTACTGTCTCCTAATAACCATAAATTAGATGCATAGCATTCAAAATTTCCGTTAGCAGTCTAGGTTTAAAATGCTCAGAGATTATATTAGCAATAAAAGATTTGAGACCAGTATTTTGACTTTTAATTGAATGATTTTCCCACTAAAATACAACATCTCATTCTTCAGCAAGAAATATTTTGCTGAAACAAATTTCTTAAGAGGACATAGAGGCAAAAAATAGGATCCCTTTTGGAATGTCAATGGAATTCTTTAACTTTAATCTTCAAGACTAAGTGTGAGATGCTGTCACAAATTAACAAGTTCTCGGGAGAAATAAGTTCTTGAACATGGGGAGAAAAAGGTGCAAAGAGTGAGAAAAATGTCTCTCTCTTCTCCACTGCCCTGCCCCAGGTCAAAATGTACCCATGAATCTCACATTTCAGAATCAGTCTTTAAGGCAGAGTCAACACTTGCTGAGTGACTGGATACTCACAAAGCAGTGTTTTTCCTTTTAGCACCTACCATTTTGTAATCCAGAGTCAGTAGAATCATTGACCTCTAGATTAAATGCAGGATTTAGAAATCATATTATAACAAGTAAGAGGCAAAGTTGATTACTTTTCTAAATTATTTCCTAACATTCATATGCCAAATTTTGTGACAAAATCTGATATAATTTAAATACAACTTTAAAATTTGTTTTCAGATATTATTACAAAAATATATCAATAAATAGTGATGAAACTAATAATGTAATAGGGAGATCAGAGATTGAATTTTTATGGTTAATAATAGAAATTACAGGTGTGCCTGGTTAGCTCAGACACTAAGCAGGCAGCTTATGTGTAAACCAAGTAAAACTGAAAGGCCCTGTTTGAGATCCGAGGTCAGACAGCAAAAACCAAAAATAAATTAACAAATAAATAAAAGGTCTTCTCTTCTTCCCTCCCTCATTCCTTCTCTGTCTCCCTTCTTTCTTTCCTTCCTTCCATTCTTCCTTCCAAATGCTTCTAATCACAGAAAGCACTACATTAGATGAGAATAAATGTTATTTAATACATTTTTCTTCTTCTCTGGAAATGAAATGATAGATGACTATCAGAATTTCAAGAAGTGAACTTAATTCTGTGAAAAGCAATCAGTTACAAAGTTCAAATTTGCTATCCATCATTTACAGCTAGCTAGCCCCTTAGACATTTATAATCTTATAAAAGTGTTGATTGTCCAGCTGGTCCCCATAAACTATATTCACATCTAAAATTGTTATAATGTCAGTTTCAATGTAAAATAATTTAAAATTAAATAGGCAAGGGCATGGTGAGTGTAGATTGAAATTCAAAGGAGTATAGCCAAGGATATAGTTAAATTTGAGTACATCCTGGTGGAGTAGTGGTTAGGTCAATCCCCTCTGAAGGAGTGAAGGTCACATAACCTTTGGTTCAAGTCCTGAGTGTGAGGAGGAAACAAACAGTCTGAAAAAACAAATAAAAATAAAGCAAAATGCTTCTTCAAAAATAATTGAACCACAGCCACAGCTTCTCTTTATGAATATGCTTAAAAAATAAAGACTTGTTTTTGCCAAACCATATGGGAAACTGAGAGAATTTCATGAGGATAGTTAAAAAAAAGTAGAGATAAATTAAAAAATGCTCTTTGATTCAAGGAATGCATAAAATGCATGTAAAAATATTTGGTTTTATTTTGGTTTGACTTATCTAAACATAATTGTTATAAATTAACCATGTCAGTTATTGTGTATCAATGGTATCTTTAGAATAAGAGATAAAAAGATAGCATCTAGAAGTATGTTGGATGAACAACAGCTGGAATAAATTAATTAGTAGAATCTACACAAACACACAAATACCCATCACATTCCCTTCCTTCTTCTGCTTTCCAGAAAGTATCTGTAATTTTAATTGCCGAATATTATTTTTTAAATAACAAAATATCATATAGACCTAACTATCTGTGTTCTAGTTTTCTTTTATGTGATAGCTTTTTCTAATTTTTTTTATTTTTATAACTTATCTTTTAGTAATCTTTTCTGAAAAGTTCTGTGGGTGGTAAACTTCACATTGGTCTTAATAGTCATTGGAATTCTTGGATTAAAATTAATTTCCCACAGATATTTTGAAGAGATTCCACTATTTTCTTGCCTTCGGTGTGACTGAGGGAAAGTCATATATAGAATATATTAATGTATATGGGTATATTCTTGATTTTAAAGAGTGAAAATGGTAATGGAGTTCAAGGTGTTTTCAGTAACTGATACATCTGGACAAGGAGGAAAAGTTTACAAAAGGTAGATACTGAAAGTGTGACAGTGGCAAGGACATCAATGGATTGAACATCCTGACAAGTTAAAACCATAGTTGGAGTGGGCGTATAAAGTAAACGTGTTGGTTAATTTTGTGTCGATTTGACTGGCTCACAATGTCCAGATATTTGGTCAAACATCATTCTTGAAGTTTCTGTGAGCGCGATTTTGAATGAGATGAACATTTAAACAGGTATACTCTAAATAAAGTAGATTTCCTGCCGTAATGTGAATGGATTCTCATCTAAACAGTTGAAGACACGAAAATGAAAGTCTGACCTCCCCCTAGCTGGGATGAGGGTGTTAGGGGGGAATTTTACCAATAGATGACCTTTGAGTGTGAATTACAATATCAGTTCTTTTCTAGATCTCTTGTCTGCTGGCCTACCCTGCAGATTTTGAACTTGTCATGTTCTGTAATTGTGTAAATTCGTTCCTTAATTTCTCTCTCTCTCTGTCTCTCTCTCTGTCTCTCTCTCTCTCTCACACACACACACACACACACACACACACACACACACACGCATTCTATTGGTCCTGTTTCTCTGAAGACGCCTGACTAATACAATAGGTGTGCTGAAGCACTTGGAATCATTGTCAAGAGCGTGAAGTTTTTCCAGTTGAATTATCTGAAAGAATATATATAATCTCTGTTACACTGAAAACGTCAGTGATAATTTTCTAAAATCTTTAGCCTATTCACAGGCATAACAAAACATAGGGAGAATAGATCCATGCATAATATTCCAGTTCTTTAGGATATACTTAAGGTTTAACTCTGTTCTTGAGGTCATACTTCAGTTGATAAAAATAAATAGTAGCTGACAATAGTAGCAAGGTGAAATAATTAACACTTAACAACAGAGAGTTCTGTGTTGAGATCTACGCTAAGCACTTCTTGTACATTGCCTCAGTTAAACTATACAATAACTTTGAGATAATAATACCAGTTATCTTTATTTTAGAGATAAAGAAACTGAAACTTGCAAAGGTTAAGCAAATTTTCCAAGGTCATACGACGACTAAGTGGCAGTGTCCTGCTGGGAAGCAGATGCTTTATCTCTCCACTTACATGTTTATGTTTTTAACTTTAGACACTAATGTAGAGTAACTAGAATCACCACCTTATTCTCCTTTCCAATCCCTCTGAAAATATCTAGCTCATGTGTTTTTCTACACTTCAGTCTCCTTCCTGGATTCTAGCCACCCAGAATCCTAACTGGATTTTCACTGATGAACAGTACAGACCTCACTGTCTTCTCCGACAATGTGAAGGAGTTGGCCAAGATGACCTCTACGCCCCTTCCTGGTCTTCACTTTGTGAGATTATATGTTCTCCTGAAATTTACTACAGCAGGTGTTTTTGTTTTTTATTGCTGTGTAGCAACATAAACTTAGACTCCTAAAACAACAAAAAGTTAAGATCTCAGTTTTTATGGGTCAGGAGTTTGGGCACAGTAGGACTGGATTCTCTACTCAGGATCTTCCAAAAGTCGCTGAAATCAAGTCTGTTCAAGCTGTGAGCTCATCTGAGGCTTAGGGAACTCTTTCAAACTCCCCACTTTTCGGCAGAAATCAGTTCCGGCAGCAGTAGACTAAGGACCAGGGTTCATGCTGGCTTCAGCAGAGAATTGCTCTCAGTTTTGACAGCCCACTTGCACTTGGCTGCTATGGTGCTCTCTCTACATCAGTTTGTTTCCTCAACAACCAGGAGACCCTCTGGGACTTACCCCTGCCTACTAAACCCTCTGTTAATAGGGTTTGCCTGATTAGATGAAGCTCACTCACACACACAAAGAGGAGATTTTTTTCTCAAACGGTATGATTTGGAAGATGATGTTTTGGATATTTTTTTTTCTTGCCTATTCATTTTTAGTTTATATTTAATCCCATTCTATGAACATATCAGTCATATTTCAAATCTGAGTTCAGACACTACTTCAGGGAAGATATTTCTGATCTGACAAACTTCCTACTACCACCCCTTCGCCAGATAGGCAGATGATTGATAGATAAATGATAGCTAGATGGATAGATAGACAAAGAGATGATAGAGAAATCAGATCCCCTAATGAGACATTCTTACAGCACTCATTATTTTTATTTTTAATGCTTATTTTTAAAAACTATTTCAGTTATTTGGTTATTTTCTCTCTTTACCAGGTTATACATTCCATGAAGGAAGTGGCCATGTTTATTCTGCACACTGTGTGTCTTCAGTGCCTACCACAAAGGAAATGAAAACATTTGTTGGGTGAAGCCTGTCCTGTGCAAACTCAGAAGTATATGACTATGCATTGGTGAAATGTGGAGGGCAGAATTTCAAAGTCAAAACCCCTGTCAGTAAAAGCAGGAAACTGAAGGTTGTGAGCACGGGTACTGACTTTGGGGCTGCAATGATGCTCGAGAGCCGGAAGTGGGGGGCACCAGTGCTCCTCTCTTGTTCACCAATGGAGGTTGCAGTGTATATGTGTGTATGAGGCTCAAGGTTATTTTCCTTTGAGAGAGTTCATTGCTGGGAGGTTAAAAAAAAGTCACAAATTTTACTTAAAGGAAATGGAGAAAACAAAGAATTACTTCAATTAGGAGCCATGTGTCAAAAGAAATGTTTCTCAAATTAATCATTTCTGAGAGTGAAACAAATCGTTCTATACTTCATTTTAACTCCTCTTAACAGAAAGGGGGACATATTCTTCTCTTACATGCAAACACACACACGCACACACACACACACACATACACACAGAGAGAGAGACAAACACACAGTGTTTAGTCATCTCCCACTTAGATTACAATAAACAATGCGAATTAATTACAAGCATTAAGGCTCTTCTTCCTAAGATGTTTGCTTTCCAAAGATTATTTTTCCCATATTAGCTATGGGAGACACTCCTTTCTGCTTAAAAAAGAGGCTCATTCTGGAAAATGGGCCACAAAGACTGTAGTACTCCCTGTCCCTATACTCTGTAAATCCCAGCGGTCACAGGTCTGCAGTATTTATACCCAATTGTGTCTTTTAAAGGCAGCGCAACTGAAATACTCCTGGAGAAAGAAAGCACAGCATTCTTGGAATGGCTTTACTGTTAACATTTGTTCTTAATCTATTAAAATTCTCCTACTCATTTTCAGAGTTTCTGAGTATTTTTGGAAGCCTTTTTAGGATTGGAAATCAGTGCAATCCCAGTAGTGGGGTAACATTTAAAAGGATGAAAGAGGATCTGTTGATTTTTATTCTCGTCAATGTTAGTAAGTAAGAAAAACCCAAGACCTTCTTTCTTAGAGGTCAGTGTTTGGGTTTTTCTTGTTTTGTTTCATTTCCCTCTTGCTTTTCCTAAGAGTATGTCAGTGGGAAGGTGGGGTATAGGAAAATCAGGAGAAGGGGACATGTGGGAAGAGAAGGCATGGATGTTAAGACTGAAGATGGTAAAATCTAGAGGGAAATTTTCAGAATTTAAGTAGTTTCCTCTAACAAGCTTGTCATTAGCTCTGTGTTGTGATGTTATAATGGTCCTATATTTGAAGCCCCAGGAAAGGCAAGGAAAAGAGCAGATGAGGAAATTTGAGGCTTGCCATAAAATATACTCTGGTCAAGGGCCAGAATCTTCAGTTTTGCAATCATTTTCAGACTAGTCATGTCTCCCGTTTGTTTTGTTTTAACTTTGCAGATTTTCTGGAAGTTCGAGAAGAGAGGTCACCATGCCTAGTATGATTTTTATCGACAGTAGACTTCTTCAGTGTTTAATGACAATTGGACAAAGCACACTCTTAAGAACACAGGATAACTTCAAATATTACTAAGGAGTTCTCAACTTGAAACTCCAGTAAGTGTTAGATCTATGTTCAGTGGCACAGATAAAGTCACAGAAAAGTAGTTACAGAAATCAGTGGTTAAACCTGAAGCTCTGTGCAAGCCTGGCAGTAGGGGCTAAAGTGTCAAAAAGCAAGTCATGTTTCTCTATTCCAGTCTCAGTTGAAGTCAACCAGATGTATAAAAACAACCAACTAAAGACATGAAAATGGAACATGGGATCCTTTTCCTTCTCCCACATGCGAGGGAAATGAAATTGTCTCAGAAATAAGTGGGAAATGGCTATTCCAAACTCGCCCCATACCACCCGTGTTATTGACACTGATGATCCTATTGGTAATTCAGAATAAATACTAAAAAGTGACATACAATTTGCAATCATGCTGAAATGAAAATAGTTTCTCTCTAGATGTTTTGATTGCTGCATCCTGGATGAGTTCAGTGGAGCATGACTTTTATTATTGGCTTGGGGTTGGCATCTCTGGTTTGCTGGTCCCTGTCTCCATCCTGAATCTGACCATTGGTCGATCCACCAATGAACTTCTTCCAGAACCAAACCTGTCCTGAAGGAGACAGAGGAAGAGGGGCTGGTGCAGGTGCAGAGCTTGCATGGAATCACTGTAGAAAGTAGAAGGCTTTTCAGGATCATCTTTCTTCTACAGTGGCCCCCCATTGCAGGCCTCTGCACTCCTGCACTATGAAGACGGCCCAGAGCAGCCCTCTTCCATCCCATGGCTGCATCTGAGACAGGACAGGTGAAGGGGAAGCCCTGTCAGAGCCATGATGGTCACTCTGTAGTTTAACTTCCAGGCTCACAGTACTACTGTTGACGGGAAAATGTCTGTACTTGAAGTAATCATAGACTTTTTCTAATACCAGTCTGCCTTGCCAACATGTCAGCAGCACAAAGGGTCCCAGGATTCTTCCTTCATCATAGAGTAAGCAGTGCATCCCTTGCCTCTTGGTTCCAAGCTCTCTGTCTGGATAGGAACACAGCTGGGCTTTCATCTAAAGAGGGGCGGATTCAAGCTGATTACTTTTGTTTGTCCTTCACTGAAGGCAACAGAGCCAGAGGTATTTTAGATGTGTCTTGTGCTTGAAGCCTCAACTCAAGAACATTTTTATCTCAGAGAAAAGCTGCCAATGAAAAATCAAATACACAGTTGTTTTCAGAAAGAAACAGTTGGAAAATGCTCAGAATTTTATGCAGGAAGCATGAACAGCTCTTCCCTTGGCTTATGCAACAGGGTTCATATCCAATAAACCTCTCAAAACTGTGTGTGACATATCCAGGATCATAGCTCAGTCTAGGCTGCCTTAAATGAGCTCTGAACACTTGCATTAACCTACAGTTGGGCAAAATGATTTAACACACAGCCTGTTTTATACTAAAGTGCTGAATATCTCATGCATTTTATTGACTATGGGCTTACAATGTATGGGTTTTCACCACTAATATATACAGCTGCAAGCATACTGGGCTTGAAGAACATTGGAAATATTGAACTGAAGTTCATTGCTAGGTGATGGGGATGTTACCCCAATAGTCATCAATATTTCTTTATCCTTTTAATTGTCTGACTGGCTGGGAGCCTTGCCTCATAGAAGCTGCCCAGTACCATGAGACATATCTTACCACATATTGTTAGACCAGGGAGAAGATCCAAATTCACAGTTCAAAGTATGGTTTCTACTGAAGCCTTTTTGCTTTTACGCCATCATAACTCAAGCCATATTAAGTGTGAAACTGTTGTATTACTTGCATTATCAGAAAAATAAAAAAAGGATAAATGCAAAAGAGGAAAAACAAACATTTTCTGATTATTTTAAGCAACTGCCTTAAGGAAAAAAATAATTTGCTTTTTTTTCCCTCACTGTCTGTCTCCCTGGCAATGTCCTATATTCCCATGGCCCCAAATTTCACCTACAAACTGATGGATTCCCAAATCTACAGGCAGCATAGTATTTTATTTACATTATAGCCTCTTCCAACTTAGCACTTAAAGCATCAAAAACTTCTTTTATGATCTTTCCAGATCTTCATACCCTTCTCTGTTCTTTATTTACAAGCAATTCATTATTTCACTTGTTCAAGTAACCTTTATATCTCTCCTTTTTTATTTTCATCTGCCGTTAGACTATCAATTTCTGCAGCCTATCAATTTCTTCTTTCTAACATAATCATGATTCACAGTATAGTAGTATAGCATTTATTGAACATTTGTGTCAGATATTATTCCAATTGCTTTATATATATGTAAATATATATACTTTTATTTAATCCTCACAATGATTTTGAGAAGCAAGTACTATAGTAATTCCTATTTTACAGATGAGGAAACAGAGGTACAATGATGATATATAACTTGCCATATAATACAGCAGGTAAGTACAGGAGCAGGGCTTCTGATCCAAGATGATTGTTTCCAGAGCCTAAACTCTAAATAACAGTGCCATATGCCCCTAAACTAATTTATTTTTACACGTATGTTTACATACACTTCCTGCCCTCCATTCTCACTTTTACTACTTAGTTAAAACTCTGACCATAATTTGTCTTGTTGATCCATCCTTCAGAATTAAGTCCCTAAAGTCCAAGCATGTTCTTGTTGCTATCCTGTCTAATTTCACTGGATTTCTAGAAAGGATTCTCACCTGATCATTTTCTCCGCTGGTCATTTTCATAGATGTTTGCTAAATTTGGGTCCATGTGCACATATTTTACTCTTTTGACTCCAGTCAGTCAGGAATACTATTCTAGCAATGATATCTATCACACAGAATACTTAATTGAGGGGATCATGAGATGATGAAGTAGGGGTGGAGGTTGTTACAGGTAAGCCAAGTTCATAAAGAAATGTCAATTTGGGTCAAGGAAATAACAAGCCTCTGCGATATGAAGAAACTTTTTTTTCAGGTAATAAAGATAGGACGCAGTTCTACTCAGACTGTGGAACAATATGCAATAAATACAGTTGCAAATTCATTTCTCTAGTGTACCACTAGAAATTCCAGTGTGGAAAAGTGCATAAGGAACTCACACATGTTAGAAAGACAAGTCTAGAAGATAAAGTTCAAGAGTCTTCATGTAATCAACACTATTTGTCTGTTCCCCACACTCATCTATTGTCACGCCACTTCTCCTTTCATTCCACACTCTGTTCCAGCTATAATGACATTGTTGCCAGCATACTTTCTTTCACCTCTATAATATTCGATTGACTCTAAGATGCCCTTTCTTATCCTGTCTTTCTGGAAATCTGTCTTTGTTTTAATGGTTTGGCTCAAAGATTGTCTCCTATGTCTCCCTTACTCTTTACACTGGGTAGCTGAAGAGCTATTCTCCACTATAGTATATTCATAGAATTATTGAAAGTGTATCCTAGTACATATCATTGGACATTGTAATAATTCATTCTGTCTCCCTCACACACTCCTTATAGAGCTTCTTAAAAGGAGGGTCCTGGCTCTGGTAATTTTTTCTTAATTTTTATTTTATTGAAGTAACATTGCATTACAACATTATATAGGCTTGAGGCATACAGCATCATAAATCAACATTTGTATTATTTATATACCAGTGCTGATCACACTAGATAACACATCATAGGTACCCTATATATATTGGAATGAAGCAATCACTTCTGTTTCTCAGTGATTCAGTTGATCAGGTCACACATGGTGTTGTTTTGGCTGAATTACCCAGATATTAAGTTCTTTTTTAATCATGTTTATGTTCTGAAAGAGTGATACCAGAAAATTTTGTTTCAGTGAGATGTCCCTTTTCCTCAAATAAAATAAAAATACCTATTATAAAAACTTCCAGTAAAGAGCCAGAGATGCTTTAATGGAATTTCAGGGTGAAGGAAAGGAGTTTCTGTGTGCCAGCAACTTAATATTTTCCTGATTCAGCTGTCCTGCCAGAGATTGTAATTCAGGAACTGATCTCAAGCTGAGCGAGGAAAAAATGAGATGCTTAATGAAAATGGTCAAATGTCATCACCAGTACTTTGCAAGAGGAGCTGTGTCAGGAGCCATCCACATGTCACATGGACTTTTGCCAAATTCCAGCCATCTGTAGGGTCATGAAGACTCACAGTACTTATATCTCCTCAGGGAGTCTTTTCAGTTTTGTGCCTTTTCTGATGTTAAAAAATAAAATCACAGACACTTGTGATTTACTACTGTGGGCTTATGCGGATGAACTCAACTATTTCCTAGGAAGCTCAAAGACTGAAAGGAGAAATTCAGAAAATTAAAATATGTTCTGTGAATGAAAAGTGTAGATCAGAATGTTTTAAAATTAGGAAAAATAGCAAGTATTTATAAAACATTGTAGGTTAATGACAGCTTAAGAATCTTTTTTGCTTTGGCATTTCATTTTGACATTTCTAGACTGTATTAGTTCCATTTGAGGGTGGGGGCTTTAGAAATTACAATATAGTGACTTGTGAGAGAGTATAGTTTTCAAATAAATATTATTAATTTAATTGATTATATCTTTGAAGATGCAGTATTTGTATATTTAAGGTCATGACAGCATATTCTAGACATAATATAATACAGAAAAAGGACGAAAGGTCTCCAAATTTAAAATGCCAGTCTAACTATTATTTATTAATTCTGTGACTTTGACCAAGTCATTTAAGCTCCTCAAAAATTTGGGTGCTTCACCTATAAATTAATTAGAAGATATCTCTACCATTCAACTGCCCATGTTCCTACTACCTCAGCTATAAAGAGGGAACTTATCACTGTTGCTTTCCACACAGGCAACTCTTTGAGGCCAAGCATAGCCATTTTTTTCTTCATTTTGCTTCCTCTAAGAGGAAAGAGTGATTGATGCAATTGATTGATGCAATTAGAAAGAGTTTATCATCTATTAGTTTTGCCTCCTTTTTTGTGGAAAGTATAATGTGTTAATTTTCTGTGTAACTTTTTTGAGGGGGACGACTATTTTTTTTCAATTGGTTCAAAATCAAGAAGAGGTGATGAATGATTACTTAGCAATATCCAGTGATCTCAATAATATTACTCATAATGGAAATTCCTGACCAAGATGGCAGAATGAACAACAAACCTCCCATTGATCTCAGAACCTCTTGGAAATCCCTGTATTTTTAAGATATCCTATAGCACTACAAAAATGTATTTTATTAACAAAGAAGATAATGGAGTGAGGATGTGGTGATACTGGAATAAAGATTCCAAAAAACTTTTGAATGACAAAAGAGATAAAAGGAAACTGATATATGAAAATGGCAAATCCATGCATTGCAAACTGAAGTAGAGATGGAGGTAAGAGTCAGTCTTCCCTTTGGGGGCACCAGATTGAAGTTGTTGAATAAGGTGGAGTGTGGAAATGAGAAACAGGAAGATTATATGGAGGACTGTGAACCAAATAGCCACCCAATATACCTGTCATTCACACTCCTTCTTAAAACCAGAAAACTGAGAGTCAAGCTGCTTGAAGTCTCTTTCATAAGCTATATCACTAGAGCTTCTATTGGAGTATAGAAGTTTAAAACCTCTTCATGCTAGCATTTTGAGAAGCTGCAACCTGTCAGCTGAAGTCCATACCACTTATTCTAGAACAAATTAGGTTAGGTGACATGCTCTTGTCCATAGAAGTAGAACTTCCAGAAAAAATTCAATGAATTGGGTGGGACTTTGTGGGGAACAAACTATATATACACCACCAAAAGAAACTTATACCTATTACTTAGAATAAAGAACCTCATTTGCTATTCTTAAAAGAGATTGGATAACAAAAAAATACTTAGGAAATTGAGAAGCACAAAATAAGAAAAAAAAAGACCAAAATAATAAAAGAGAAAAATCAGCTTATAAAAACCAGAAGAGGGCTTAACAATAGTATTTACAATAGCATATACTTGGTGTTAGGAATTGTTATAAAGAATTTAATATGTTAGTTTATGTATTCCCCCCAAACACCTTAGCATATACCCTTACTATCCTCATTTTACAAATGAGTAAACTGAAGCACTGAGATATAGTGAGTTACCCAAGGATATAGAACTATTACATGATAGAGCCATGATTCTTATGGCAAAACCTAGCCCCAGAATTTGCACGTAATCAACCTACCAATTCTAATTGGTATCCTAGTCACAGTATGAGAAGACATTACATATTCATGTAATAAGAATTGAATGCAATGAAAAAGGAACAGTACATCTACAAGCAAGAGATTTTAGAGATCAAAATCACAACTAAAATAGAGTAAATATGTAGTATAATTAAAGACACATACTGAAAATTTGAGGATATTGTAACCAGACATACATACAAGTTCAAGTTTGTATAGGTTAGCCAGAAACTGAATATCTATTAAGTGCCTTCCTATATTGGGACAGTGAAAACTACGGATATGTGCAAGATGGTCTTTGAAGAGTAATTAAACACTCGTGGATCCACTTAGGGGAGGAAATAAGCAAATTACTCTGGAAGCCCACAGTAGCTTGGTAGCTTGCAGTAGTCAAAAGGGATATTTGAGCACTAGCTCCCCAACAGTAAAGCTAATAATGATTCCTCAGGAGCACATAAGACAGCTCTTCCTCCCCATTCTTCCCAAGTACACTCTCAAACAACTCATGCTCACTCCTTTAGGCTAAGTGGAAGCAGGAATTCCTACTTATATGAGGAGGGTAAATATCTAAGATCTCCAATAGAGTAGACATGTTTTGTGCATGTAGATGTACCATAGCAAAGTTCTGTGAGGAAGAGAAACTCAGAAAGTCCCTGTGAAGAAAGTAGAAACTTCTTCATGCCACCTCTGCTGTGCTCATGTCAAAATCCTGTGCCTCTCCACACAGGCTCCTAGCACGGAGCCTTATTAAGCCATCACCAAGAGAATGTCTCCTATCCTATGTCAACTATCTGTCCCTCCTAGGTCCAACTCACTTCCTTCCTTCATATAAAGGAAGGAAATATTTTTTCCAAGGGAGGAATCAATGTAGGGAGATAATCACCCTTGCATTGGTCAAGATTCTGAAAAACAGACATGAGAATCTTACCTAGTATAAACAGGAAGACACTTATTAATGCCTACTGAGTACATCACAGAATCAAGGGAAGGCCAAAGCAGAATATGAGAACATCTTCCAGGAAGAACTCCCAGTTCCTCATCATGCTAGAAGACTATCTTGGAATAGGACATGCTTCACCCCAATATCACAAACAAGTCTCCTCTTGCACAGTGAGGAAGCTGTTTCCTCCCAGACAACCAGAGAACCATGCTACTCCGAAGCCATCTTGGACAGCTGCAAGTACCATCACCAACCTTTTCCATCCTGTCCCAGTCAAGTGGATGTCACCAGCCTACCTTCTGCTCACATTACTTATAGGTAGAGCCAGTACTTACAGGCAGAACAAGGTTCATGTCTTACTGGCAAAAAGGTGTGGAAGATGTAGTTCTTCGGGTTCTATGTTGGGAAAGTGGGGCTCACTCTGTAGGATAATGATTAAAATGCAGAAAATCTCAATTCACGGAGGCAGAGAAGTAGAACAGAGGTTACCAGAGAGGCTGAATAATGAGTTAATTGTCTAATAGTACAGAGTTTCAGTTGAGGATGATGGAAGCTTTAGAGATGGCTTAGTAATGATGTTTGCACAAGGTGAATGTACTTAACCGCCATTGAACTGTTCACTGAAAAAATGATTAAAATGTCAAATTTTTTGTTAGGTATACTTTAACCACATTAAAAAAAAGCAATAACTGACAGTTGCTTAAAGATATAGAGGCATCCATGAGAGATAATCGCTACAACTCCAATCTGTTTTCTTAATTGTCAAGTGAATGTATAGACATTTGAAAAAAGTTGTGAAACGTTTTTTCTTGTTTTTGTTTTTTTGTTTTTTTAAGGAAAGTTACAGGCAGAATGAAGGCAAGTAGGCAGGCAGGCAAGAAGAGAGAGGAAGAAGAAGCATTTACTTATTTTACTTAGCTGTTCATCTTGGTTGTTTTCTTGGCCCCGTGTCTCGAAACTGGGTCCGAGGGATGTATGTGGATTATGTCACCATGGGGCACACCATGAAATGTGTTTTTAAGCCATCCTACACAAGTTGGACACAGCCTAACATGGAAAGTTCACCACAGAAGAAAATTCCACAGGTGATCTTTGTGAACTCTTGCAATATTTAACAACTTACACTAAAAAGACATTCTTTACATCTAAACTAAATCCCTCTTGCTACATTGTTAAGCAGCTCCTTGTTTCTTTCTTTGGTGAACTTAGGAAATGGCTGGCCAGAATTTTGCTTATTTCACTTTAAAGCCAAAATTATACCAGTTGTTTTACCCCTTCCTAGAAGGTAGTGCTCTTATTCCCTAACACCATTTTCTATTTTCTTTTCTGAATACCTTTTCATCTCCTCTGCAATTCCGTTTCACCACTAGGGTCTGTCTGGGGACTAAGCAATGAGAAAACAGTTTGATTTCATACTGAGTCATAGCGAGTAATTTACATTCTGAGAACACAGATAATGAAAGGGAAATTATGCAGGCCCCTTCAGAACATGGGGACACTATTAAGAGGCAATTCAGAAAAGGAGGCAACAGGGAAGAACAAACTGTGGGTGCGGTACCAGGACAATGAGATGTGTTGAACTGATCTGGGAAAAGAAGGGGGAGCAGGAAAGGAGTGTGGAGGGAGAAAAGCTACACTCCTGTATCCTGGGTGTGGATTTTTGGGAGGAAAGTTCTTTGTGTGATGAAGCGAATAGGTCACATCCCCAGGGTGGTGGCATCTGTACACAGCAGATGGAATCTGGAGGAGGTGGGATAAATGAACTAGTTCAATGGAAAACACTAGTCCTGAGGATGACTCTTTCTCAGCTGCCTAGGAAGAATGAGGTAACACTAGGTGTTGATGTTGGCAGTGTGGAGAGCCTCCTATCACTTAGGGCAAGGCCTCATGGGATCGAAACCAGTCACACGTTGTATCTCCCCAGCACACTGTGGCCTACAAAGCATCTCTACATTCCTAATCTAAAGCATGCTACATTGCCCAATGCTGTGTCATCCTGTGTTATCATGATGTGCTATCACTCTACTGGGAAGGAGATGAAGTAGAATTATCTAAACAGGAAAAGAGTTAAGACAAAGCCCGGGTCCTTTTGACTCAGACTTTTCATGCTCTTTGCTCCACACTGCCTTTCTGGTGAGAGTGTCAGGACAGGGCTGTGCTCATAGAGCCCTTTGTTAAGATTCTTCTGCAAAAACTCGAGTGCTGCCTAATTAACTAAAGATTTCCATCACCAGAACCCAAGCCATGCACAAAGCATGCTCTATAAACATAAAAGGAGATGGAAGTTAATAACGATGAAATGGTAAGAAGCAAGTTGTTTCCACTGGCATGTTGAATGGTAGCCTCCCCAAAGAACTGATTACCCTCAGAGAACATTGTTTACTCTGGTTTCGAATTGGATGAAGATCCCCTTTGACCACTGTTATACTCCTTAGCAAATACACACTGAAAAGAAAGAGGAACATTTCTTTAAACAAAAGTTATTTAATAATACAAAAGAATAGATTCAAAGAATTATTAATGTCATTTTTATTCACAATACCTTAAAACCAAATATTATCCAAAACTGAGTAAACTGCGTACATTGAATTGTTCATGAATCAAATAAGAATTGAATACTGTATTGAAATCAAAGCAAAATTAGTTTCTTTCTCCAGTAAGAAAGGGCTCCTTCCTACCCCCAGAGTTTGCATGCAGAGTAGAGAATGGTCTATTTTAATTTAACAAAGCTTTTGGCAAAATATTAACCAACCACAAATGTGGTCTCTGAGTCCAGGAACCAAAAAAAAAAAAACAAAAAAAACCCAATACTGTTCCTTTGAGAAATATATAATTTATTCAACAGATGAAAAGAAGTAACAAACTACAGTTGTATCCAACCTAGCAAGTAAGTACATTCAACCACCCCGATTATAATGTGAAATTTCTCAGAAATCAGCAACCATCAAATCTCATTGCACAATAATCAACTATTATATTTACAATATTTTGTGGTGAACCCTGACAAAAAATGATGGTTAGCTTAGTGCTTTCAGTTGTGTATTCATTAATTACCCTTAAAAGGAACATGGGAACGTTCAGTTGTACAATTCTGTTAGTCCATATGAAACTGCCAGGAAAGAACAAGACAGTTAGATCTTATCCTCACTCCAAAGGGTGATCATATAGGTCAACTAGAACCTGATCAGCCTGAGCATCACAAAGATGAGCAATTTAGATGTTTTGAATCCAGCCTTCACTGTACAATGCTGAGCAATGGACTCAAAACTAATTCTATACCCGATAAGATTTTCAATGGAAAAGTGTAGAAAACAATTTAATTGTTATGTTACTTTAACCAAAGATTATTTTTGATACTAGGAAGATAACTTCTCTTAATGATAGCTCTTATTCTATAAAAAAAAATCTTAATGTGCCCTGATAAAGGTTTAAAACTTGATATGATGATATTTATGGGAGTTGGTAAACTATCATTCCCATATCTTATACATCTGAAGAATATTCAGGCTTATTTGTTCAGTGCCTCAGCAATTACAATCTGTCTACACAGTGTATCAAGTCATTTATGGTGCAAATAAAGCCAGGTAGCATTGGCAGTCCCTCTAAAAGCATCCTTTTTTTACGATGACAGACTGTTGCTTGGCCACCTCTGAGAAGATCACAAAGAAGATTGGACATGTGTAGATGGTTCATCCCAGACCGATTGAAAAACAATTGCCAGTGAAAAACAATTGGGATCTAATAAATGTGGACCCTTCACCATTACCTTTTCCCATGATCTCTTCGTCTGGCTATGTAGCCTCTGAAATAAAAGTCCATTTCACAATCAGAGCACTGAAAATGAAAATCCTTGGAGCTCCAGGAAATCCATCTGTGTATAGCTTTCACCAAGAGCCATTTTCACTGACTGCACACATCTTTGTCCTGACCTGGACTGGGCACCCCACTTTGGACTTGTGTTCAGATGGCAGAACTCCTCCTCTCCTACGACCATGATTCCACACGACTTTTGTAAGTTCAGCAGAACAAAGAGAACAGCTTGTACCAGAGCCAAAATAACATGTGGTAGAAATTCCCTGAGGATATTAAACTGAACATGATGTCCCCTTCTTATATTAGAGAAAGTCAGAAGAGTGACAAATCTTGAGTTCTGCTTTATTACACAATGAAGTCCCTCAGAGCTTTGTCTAAAAGGTATCTAAGGAATACTGAAGTATCATAGAAGTTCCACCCTATAAATGAAGAATCTGACAAATCAACAAGTGCTGGAGTGAATAATGCAGGTTTGGAGTATAAAGATTATTACTTTCCTTTTGCCATGGTAAGCATAAACATGCCACAACTTAAAACAACAGGACTTTATTATTTTAGAATTCTGAAGGTCAAATGTCTAAATTCAGTTAGCAGAACTGCGTTTCTCCCGGAGGCTCTGCAGGAAATCTGTTTCCTTTTCTTTCCTAACTTCTAGAAATCACTGGTAGTCCTTGACTCTTACCCCACTGTTCATCTGGAAAGCCATTACAATATCATCATCAAATATCTTTGCTCTCTGACCTCTGCATCTGATGTCACATCTTCTATTCTGATTCTGATCCTTCTGCCTCTCTCTTACATTTGGTCCACTGAGATAATCCAGGATAAATTTCCCATCTCAAGATCTGTTTCATTTAATGGCAAATACGAAGTTTCTTTTACTTTCTAAGGTGATATGTATTCACACATTTGAGGGGATTAAAACAAGATAATTGGTGGTGAGGAGAGGGGAGGCATAACATTTTCTTCTTAGCACAAATAATAACCCAAAAGACTAAACCTCTTCAGTGACTCAGGATATAGTAAATACCTGTGTTAACTCCATCAAAAATCAAATAATTATTTACTAGTTAAAAGACATTACGATTGATAAACATGGCCAAGCAAAAATTAGATCTGAAATGCTCTCATTATTTTTCAGATATATTCTAATAAAATGCACAAGTAAAGAACTCTTGAGATCCTTCAAAAAGAAAACATATTAATGAAACTATGTTGACATATAAGAGACAAAGTACTTATACTTAAAAGTGTTAAAATTTATTTTCAATATCAAAATGAATAGAATGAACAGCCTAATATACGACATGGTCCAAATGGGCAATTTACATAATAAAACATAAGAACTGGCAAGGTATATATAATTTTAAAATAATTTTTACTTCGCATATTGGCAAGATTAAAAAGATTGAACAGATCAGTGATAATAGTCTTTACAATGACTCACAATTAGGCCTGCATGGTCTGGTTACTCTCTATAAACAAAAAACTGCCCTTTCACACATTGTAACAGGACACACTTGAGTATATACATACATATATATGTCTATATATATATGTTATATATGAAATGTATGGATATATAGGTGCCATTTGACCCAGTAATACATGTATAGGAATTTAACTTTAATAAATATTCATACAAATGAGAAAGTTTGTTTTAAAAAAAGTAACTGGAAAAACTTGGAAACAACCTAAGTGAATTTCATTAGAGATTTGATTTACAAAATGAATATACATTCATGAAACAAAATACTTTGCAACAATGAATTTAAGTGTGTATGTGTAAAATATTTCTCAAATATACTGACATGGAAATATCTCTGAATTGCATCACTTAATATAATTAATGGCACTAGTCCTTCAGACTTCTGTAACAAAAATAACATAGCTTGAGTGACATATAAATTTTTAAGTTTTTTCTGGAACGGGGGAGGGGGCAAGTGGTGGTGGAACCCACTGGACAATGGTGAAGAACACTTGATGATTTGGTGGAGGGCAGTGTGTGCTGACATATATCTGAGGAATGGGAAAGTTGCACATCTGGGGAACCTACATATATGAGTTTATTTTAATTTGAAAAACAAAGTTGCAATAAAATACTTCAATAAAACACTTCAACAGTTTAAAAAATTATATCTCACATTTCTAGAAGCTGCAAATCTGAAGTCAGGGCAACAGGACAGTTGGGTTCTGTTGGGAACTGTCTCCTGGATTGTAGACTGCCATGTTCTCCCATCCTCTTGCAGTATAAAATGAGATGAGGGTTCTAATAAGAGCTCTAATCCCACTCATAAGTGGAATTAATCACTTCCCAAAGACTCCTACCTCGAAATACTATCACATTAGGTTAGGATTTTAACATATGAATTGGGGAAAAGGAGGAACACAAATGTTCAGTCCAGGTTATGTATTGCATATATATATATATATATATATATATATATAAATATATATATACATATATATACATACATTATACATTTACAAAATGAGTATATCTCTATTTATTTCCAAAACTTCCATTCAAAAATGATGGGAAGAGGAATAAACATTACTTTCCATTTAGCTGATTATTGATATCAGTCCTTCTGGCTGCTCTAGCAAAATATTAGACTTGAGGCTTATAAACAACAGAAATTTATTTCTCACAACTCTGGAAGCTGGAAGTCTGAGTGGCTAACTTCTCTTTGTGTCCTCACATAGCAGAAATACCTAGAAATTCTCTGGATCCTCTTTTATAAGGTGCTAAATGCACTTATGAGGATTTCACCCTCATGATTTAAGCACCTCCCAAAGACCCCCAACTACTAATAGTATCACATAACCTTTAGGGTTAGGATTTCAACATATGCAATTGGAGGGAGACACAAACATTCAGACCACAGCTTGAACCCAAAGAAAATCTTTCTTCAGACCATCTTTCTTTTCCTCTGCCTGCCAACTTCTAAAGCAAAAAATTGGCTTTGTCAAGCTACAGAAAGCTTCTGTTTTTGTTGTCTATACTTTATTATTCAAAGTCAGTGTTGTCTGTTATATACATTATACTCAATGTACTCTGAATATCTTCATTACATAATTTATTACATAGAGAAGACTTCTGCAACCTTAAATTTTATAAGTATACATACTTCCTTCCTCATGAAGAAATATAGAACTCATTAAAATAAAATTTTCTAAATCTATTTTATATGTATGTGATCAGAGAGACTACATCTCAAAGCCACAAACTTCTGCTATGATCATAAATGTGGTCAAACTAATCTACAGTGAATTTTATTAAAGACATTGTAACAACTATGATCTCATAAGAAAACTCAAAAAAGTGGTCTCTGTAGGCATCAATTCTTCTATTTTTTACATGTAAATTATTCTTGCCCTCATTAAAGTGAATCATTAGTATTATCAAATACAATTATTTTGAATAAACAAATTCTCTATTTTTATGTTTAATAAAATTTCCAAAAAAATATTTCTGAGGTTGTTTTTGATTTGACATTTGTTTCCTCTGCAGATCCATATATGCAATATTATTGATACTTTCCTTCTGGATAACATCCTCTGTTGCTGTGCATATTGAGTTTGATCTCAATGTCCTTAAAGAAAGTCCATAGTATAAGGTCAAGATGAAACAGATTAAATTTAAGTTAGAGGCACTTCTGGTATAATATAGATGTGTTAGTCAGCATTTTCCTTCTAGTCTTGGAAATCAAACAAAAGAAACAATAAATACAAAAAGAACCCACAAACTCAATTTTTGGCAAAGCTAGGACTACAGTCTCCAAAAATAAGCATAAGAGCTACCAAAGGCAACCACGACCAGGCAGAAGACACACCTGAAGAAAGAAGCAGAGTCCACAAGATGATCTGATGGCAGCAGATTTCAGAAAACTGCACTTCTTATAGGTGAGAGATTCATTAAGAAGTAGAAAAATTGCATCCTTATGAGCAGAAATTAATGCAAGACCTATGTGAGCAGGGCTGGTAGTAGAAACCTTCAGGGACCCAATTAATTTGGCAGAAGCAGAGGGGCAGGGCTACGCAAAAACCACCCAACTAGGTCTAGTTGGAAGAAAGAAACGTGTTCTGATGAAGCAGGAGATGAGAGGACTCTGCAACAGGAAGCTTGAAAGGCTAGAATTGTGTTTTCTCTTCAACAGGAACTTCTTGCAGAAAGTTGTCCAGGAAAATTCAAGTTGTTCATGAATAAAAATAATTGATATCACATAATACCAAGATTATGTAAGAGAAGATAAAAGCTTAGCAATAAAACTTCCACACACAAAAGCACACACCAGAAAAATATTGTCACAAAGCAAATATAATTATGGCTGAATATATCATTGTGAGTTTAAAAACTCGATCAACAGATTTTTTTCTTTGAAGGAAAAATATAAAACAGAGTACAAAGAAGAAACTGTAAGAAGCACAGGGAGAACAGAAAATGCGAAGAGCAAGGACTGGACTTCAAGAATGGTGATGAGAAAAGTGGGGATAAGATAGAGCTTCAAAAACAGTAAAGGAGTTCAACATAATCTTTAGAAGTGGTCAAAGGAAAGAACAACTTTTTGAGCAAATAGTTAAAGATATTTTTTTTTTTTTTAATTTTCTAAAGTACTAGATAACTAAACTACTTACTGAGAGAGTATATCATCTGTCAGGCAAGAATAACCCAAAATGGCCAACTTCAAGACACAGTAAATAAATATATTGAATTTTAAAGATACAGAAATAACTTAAGCAAAATAATGAGGTAATTTGCAAGGAAAAAAAAAAATATTAGGAGGTCCTCAGATTTCTCCACACCTTCATCCATGGCCAGAACTTAAAACAACACTTACAAGATTCTTAAGGAAAGAAAGTAAGAGCCAAAGATTCTATATACAGACAAGCTATCCTACAAATAAAAGAGGAACAAACAGGTTCATATTCAGGAACCCAGGAAATATTGTTCCCTCAATTCCATCTTGATATAAGTTGCTATCAGAAAAACCTCAGACAACAAAAGTTCAGCAATATGGCAAAGAATTGATGGTGATCACAGAATATATTTAAAGACAACACAAAAATCTAAAAAAAAAATCTGGAGCTTACTGCCACCAAATATAAAATGTATGGGTGCTGGCAATATAGAAATGATACAACTAAAAAAAACAGTGAGAGAAAAAGAAAAAAAGGAGGAGGAGTTGGAGGGGAAAGGTGTGAATTTCCTCAACGTCTTTTAAAATAGTTGAAAGTTAGAGAGCATTTAAATTAAGCAAGCCAAGTAATGAAAATTCTAAGTCCATTTAGCAGAAATAATTGAACATTAAAAAGAAACTAGTAATATTAAATTGGGTGTTGAAGGGTAGAAGAATAAAGGAAAATGTCAACTCAATATTGCTTATAGGAAAGGCTATCGTACACTGTCTAGTAAAATAAAGAACTAAGAGTAGTAATATAATAATAATGATAAAATTAAGTACTTGATTAAAAATACAAAACTTCTCAAATAATAAAAAAGAACCAAGACCAAGTCAATCTAGTGTATCTAAAAATAAGTGGACTTAACTCACTTATTTAAAAATTACTTATTTTCATATTAAATCACATAGAAAAACAAAACTCCGTACTATTTAAAAGAAACACCCTTAAAAAGAAATAAAGATTCATAAAAGTTGAATAAAAAATTGGCAATAATACACCAGACAAGTGAAAATAAAATAAAGGTCATCATGATTGAATTTAGATAAAGAAGCATTAAATGAAACAAACAAGCAATTTTTAATGACATAAAAATAAGTGAATAGGTAATAAAGACAAAACAGATAAAAATATCTATGCCCCAATAATATTTAGCAGCAATATTAAGAAAGCATAAATAAAAGACATTTGTGGAGAAATAGAAACACAGTAATACAAAATCTTTTTTTTTCTTTTAATCATGACATCTCAAGTATGCAAAAAAATAAAAATATGGTAGACTGAAGTAACAATGTAAGACATTTCTTGTTGAAAGACGCCTCATGAAGCATTAAAGTTAACTACAAGTAAAGTTAACTACAAGTAAGTTAACTTTAATAGTAGATATGCTAAAATTGAATTGCCAAGTTGTTTTTTTTCAGTTATGATGCAACTATAAAATCAAAGCGAATGAATAAATCAATATAAACAGTTATAAAAATAATAATAAAATTTAAATTAATGGATTATGTGACAAATTATATTTTATGATAATGAGGTCACCATCCACAGGACAGAGATTCGCATACTAGCATCTCTGGGTACTCTTTGAAGATTCAATTTTCCTTCTCAGTTTCTTCTGTTTGAAATTATGCCTAATGATATACTTAGTGGAAAACCACCATTTGTAAATTACTGTGTTCTGTTCTTTTTTTCAACTAGCACACAACGGCAACATGGTAGTTTGGAGCACCGATAGAAAAGCTGACAAAAAATTCAATTGTAAGCATTAAATTGGATAATGTTGGTTGGCTATAATTACTCTGAATAGCAAAATATCTAGTAATCTTATTTTAGGTTATTGCTGAGAACACAGCTGAATTTTAAAAATTATTTGGAATGTTCTTTCAAACATATGAGAAACATTATTTCAGCTATTTAAAGCCCTAAAAGTTCTCTATAACCCTCTTCAGACAACCAGGCTTGTTATATTCTTGTGAGCCAAGTCTGAGTTTATGGCATCCGGATTCTTGCTGCCTGAATCTCACATTCCACGCAGGAACACCATTCTGTGACCAGACCAGATTAGATCTTAGATCAGGGAGGGAATCTCAGTTTAATATTTCACCTTCTCTGAGAGTCATAAAACAGTTGAAGAGTAACTATCTGAGACTAGTCTCTGTAGATTTAATGGGGAGTAAATCAGAAGACTTGCTGCGATTCTAGGATATGCAGTTACGGGTAAGAGTGTGAGCACCAATGGACAGATGACGAAACTTGAAGGTAAGAAAGAATGAAAATATTAAGAACTAGAGAGACATACAGTAGTCTCATCAGTATCTATTACTATATATGTAGAAGGCAAAATTTACAAATAACAGTGGATAGATCCAGAGTCATCTTGAAAAGAAGCTGGGATTCTACCCACCTCCATTCCCAGCACTGAAGCTGTAGAGCCTCTGGGCTGCAGCAGGTGTGCCCATTAGATACAGGAACTCAGAGCCCACTTGTTAGTCATGTTTGTGCTTGCAGAAATGTCCCTTTATGAGATTTACCATGCCCTCTTTATTTTCTCTCCTAACTTGTCCACTTGTTCTAGAAAGAACTCCTGTAGAAGGGTCTACTGCCTTGAGGGGTCATCACTCTGTTTTCTGAAAGAAACCAGATAGCATCAGGTTCTTAAGATGTGTTTCCTTAACAAAAATTGGAGTGGAGGAAACTTTCTAGGTCTCTCTTAAAAGGTAGAATTATGCTATCATTTAGGCCATGGCTAAGTTGGAGCTACAGGCAAAATCAATCAGTTCTTGACCACATTCTGTATGTGCTTTTAATGGTTAAAAAAAAAAAAAAAAAAAAAATGTTCTCGAAGAGTTCCAGTTAGAATTCCAGGAACTGGATTAGTTATTGCTTTCAATGCTTTGTCATGGAGAGTACTTTCAAGTAATTAGAACCAGTAAAAATACTGACCCCCCAAACCATGCTGTTTTATCATAAAAATATGGTAAAAACAGAGCCAGAGCAGTAAAAATGTAATAAACATACAGATGTTATCATGCAAGTCTGGTTTATTGAAGGAAAATCTCAACAAAGCTGTCGTGTCTAGACCTAGGATCTAGATTCCCTAGCAACTGAATGCACTAACCTAACAAAAGTGGGGACTTAATTCCTGAAGTTGTTTACATTTGCTCAACTAACCTAGCAGAGTATCTTTTGACACATAGTATGTCCAAGGTACGTTTCCTACCATTGGGTTTTATTTCCAAATTATGGTATTTTAAGTATAGTTCTCCATCAAGCAGTAACTTGAGGTATACAGGTAATAATCTCAAGAGTTCTGTTGTGTGGCTCCTTGAAGCAATGCAGGACCTCAGTACCACCCATGGTTATACAGGGGACAAATATTGTCCTGTTATATGTTGTTCTATTTTATTTTTTTTAGTATGGTACCCTAAAAAATATCTTACCATAAACTGCAAAATTTTATTGCAGATAGGGAGATGGTGTATGACACAAGGCATTTTCAGGTGCCTGACTACACATATACACACTATCATTTTGAGTGTCTGGAAGGCACACTTTCCCTGCATTTTACTCTTAGAATAGCCTTGCTGACTAATAAAATAGCTCTGGGTCCTATATTAATCTGCGAGGGCTACCATAGCAAAATACCATTTAAATATAAATTTTTCTCACGCTCTGGAGTTTTGAATTCCACGATCCAAAGTGTTTATAGTATAGGTGTTTCTAAGGCCTTTTTCCTTAGCTTGACCATCTTCTTGCTGTGTTCTCACAAGGCTTTCATCTCTGTGTGAATTTCCCTGCTGTCTCTTCCCCTTCTTATAAGGACACCAGCCCTATTGGGTTAGGATCTAACCCTCATGACCTCACTTAACCCTATTACTTCTTTTAAAGACTTATTTTTAAATACAGTCACCTTGAGGGTGAGGGCTTAATGCAGGAATTTGGGAGGAAAGCAATTCAATCCATACCAGCTCACAACCTTAAGGACATCATGGAGAGGCATCTCAGCAAAGATAAAAACAATTATATTTTCCCCCTGGACTCATATGTATAATCTTAACCCCAGGTAATTGTGTTATCTGTCTTCCCAACCAATATATAATGGATAAAAATATTTCCATATTTTCTCTGTTGTGTGAATCAGTTTAGAACTGATACCACATCCCTTTTATTGCCAAAGATTAGAGAAATAATTTTATCAAGTGTTTCAACTTATTGATGTATGGTGGCTGAAGTTATTTCAAGTGGCATCTATTTATCTGACCAAAAATTATATTATAGCCTAATTTAAAAAGAAAAAGAAAGTTGAAATTGACTAGGTTAGATTTATAAACCACTTTGATAGAGTATAAGCTCTGGTGGAAGAAATACTCAAGCAAGATCCTGATTGTGTACCAAACCAGCAGAGCACCTTATGTGATGAGTATGTAATTGTATTGTATTCCTAATAAGTGTTCTTGAAGTTAGAGCAAGGATGCCTCCCCTTGTTTAAGTAAAAGTTTGCTGGCATTGTTACTTTTTCATAAAATGGCAGTCAGGCCACTTGTTCTAGAGAGTAGGGACTGTGTAAAGCATAAAGATAAGGATGCAATCACTTGACAACCAAACAAAAGTTTGAAGACACCTGTTTTCTAATACAAAGAGTTGTAAAAGAAAACATGTTTAGAAAGATAATAGATGATGATGATGATAGATAGATAGGTAGATAGATAGACAGGCAAACAGATATAAATAGGCTTCTGTGAGTACCTAAAAATGTACTCAATATATTGGTTCCATCTATTATTAAAATACACTAGAAGATACCAGTATACAGATCACATCAGAAGACAGAAAAGAACAAATGCAAGATTTCGTTTGCTCTTCATTAAGTACTTAAGTTTCATTTTTGAAATAGAAAAGTAACCTCCCCCCAAACCACTTGGCCATTATTGATTAGTCTTCCCCTCTCAGCCTGATTCCCTCCTTCATACTCTGAATCAGAAAAGAGCCACAAAAGACTGAGTTCAATAAAATCATATAGAACAATGGGCTAAATGTTAACTTGTGTAATTAGCCAATCCTGAAAGCTCAACAGTAGATACTGATTTGATTTTTGACTTTTAGAAAGTTGTTCTACCAGACGATTATTACAGTAATTGAAATTAGTGAGTAGAATTATGGTTGAACCCCAAATAACAGATGTAGATGTTAAAACTACTATTTAGCTGTTCCCTGAACAATTTGAAACAGTGGAAGAGACAGGGTGTACTTGTGAAAGCTCTAATTTTAATTTTGGGATTACCACTTTGTTAGCCTTTCACTGCTTCCTTCAAGGAAATGCAGGGTCTTAAAGAACTTGCCCAAGGTGTATATTCAAGTAGAAAATTAGGAGCTTTGCTTCCTAAGGAGATATTGAACTTCTTCCTCCTTTGAAAGTGATCCAGATTTCACACGCACCAGTCTCAAAATCTGCTGTTAAATGAGAACTTTGTTCTGATGGATCAGTGGTTAGAGCTAATTACATTGGGAATAATCTCTGCCATGATTCGTCTTTGCATAGCTCATTATTTTTTCTGGAAAAAAAAAAAAAAGAAGGTCTATAAGGATGCTAGTATAAAGATGTGACAATGTGTGATAGAAGATTAGAGCTAAAGTTCAATTGTCATAAAGTATAATACTAAGTTAATTTCTTCTTATCTTCATCTGCAAAGAATTAGCATTTGGATGAATAGATATCAATGGTAAAGAATTGTTTTATATCTTCATTAGATGATGAATATTCTTATGAGCATTAAAATCCACAGTCACAACAAATCAAATTTAAAAAATCAGAGTCCCAAGAAGCAAACCTGTGAAAAATAAGAAATATTTGTTTTGAAAAAAAAAAACAATAGGTATTGTCAGTCTTGTGTTCTCTCCAAATTCACAGTGCTATCACGTTTGTCCATACCTTTTAAAAATAATACACACAAGTAGCTACAGCTACAGTCAAACACAACTACATTAGGTGAGAAGCCTTGTTACCATCAACCCCCAAGAGCTAAGCACTGGAGGCAGTGTGGTCTGCTGTTTTTTCAAGTTTTATTTTATGTATGTGCTTTCATGTTTATATTGTTTTAAGAATGGGTATATATAGCATATATTGTTTTACCATTTATTTTCACTAAACAAATTTTGAGTAACTTTCTATGCCATTTTGTGAGAAAATATACATATCACACAGATATGCTAACAAATACATTAACATCTTTTGAAGGAAACACAGGAATTATAAACTGCACTTTAGGAAGTAGAAATATTGTTGAGGACTATGGGGAATTTTCCTTCTCAATTTTGTTCTCTCTTGAATGATTTAAATTTTATCCATAACTGTTAGGCTGGCCCAGAAGGACAAAATGGCGGCCATACCCTGGAAAAAGGAAGCTGACGAAACCACACCTGGAATCACAGGACCAATCCCCAATCGCCACGTATGAAGCCCGCAAAATTCTTTTGCATAAAGATCGCGCTTCCCTTTGTTGGGGCGCGACTTCCCCGGCCCTCGTTCTGCGGACCGGAGAACCTCACCCGGGTGCGCAAACCCCAATAAAGCCCTGGCTATTCGACATTTTTTGTCTAATTGACGTTTTCTCCTCGCGGAGCCCAGAAAAAAACCTTTCAATAACCACATATTATTTTTATGAAAGATAGCTAGATAAAGCAAATGAGCAAGAGAGGATAAAAAAAAAAACACTACATTTAGAAGGATTAAGTAGAAACACAACTCAGAGTACCTTGTGATTTTTATACTAAAAAAAAAAAAAAAAAAAAGATTGTAGAGCAATCCATAAAAAGCAGACAAAAATATTTATCCAAATTCTCAAAACAAATCTTTAGCTCTGGAACAAACCAAAATGACCCTCCTCTACTGCTCTTCCGTGAGTTTTCATCTTGAGCACCCTGTTTGTTCTCTGCATGTATACTGAGGGATCATCCTAATTCAGAGTTTTTTGTTATTTCTTTCTGTGACCAATCTGACTAATGACTCTACTGAACACAAGCTCCAGCAAATTCCCTGCAAAGTTTGGTTTCTACAGTATACTTTTGGTTATTTTTTATTCTGAGACAATTTCTGGACCCAATGAAGGGAAATCTTTGTTTATATTCTTTGATCTTACTAGGAACTCATTTACAGCAAGGCTCCCGTTGCCTGTTAGGACAAATATACTAAAAAGTATCATTGCTCAGCTTTGTGTTTGCTTCCAGGATATTGCACAGACCTCTTGAGAACTCCAGAGAGAAATTTCTTTCTGGTCCTAAGAATAGTTAAAAGAAACTAAGCAATTAATTTGTTTTTACATTATGAACAATGCAGATTTTGCAAAAAGGCCTGCTTCTGATTTTTCTGTTATTTAAAATGTGTAACCTAGATGTCCTGAGACCCCACCAGCTTAGGAGCACAAGTGAGTCACATTAACATTAATTCCCAAATACTGCTGGCGCATGGGTTTCAGCCCCAGGAGAAGACCCCCTTCTTCTAACATTTCTGCATATCCCTCAGGGTGTATCACATGTGCTTACACGCATTGATAACTAAATTGATGAAGCCAACTGTGTTAGCTGACTCAAAGAAAAAGGAATTTATTACAAGGATTAAGAAATGACCTTTAGAACCTAAGGGCAGGAATGTACCCTGATTTAAGAAATGGCTGGAACTAGAGATTCAAGTGTCATCAGGAAGTTCCCTTTGCCTTGCATCTTTGCTCCCTGCTGTGTAATACATTGCTCCCCTCCCTTCATTTTGATTCCTTGCTTATCTCATTCAATAACAGATAATTAAAGCAACACAGGACTCCCAAATTCACAAAGAGATTGAAAATATTTCTTAATCCTAATTCTGAATTTCTAGAGGAAAGACCATTAATCGCAGCTTGAGAACAATGCCCACCTTTGCTCCAGCTCACTGTGGCAAGGCCATCAAGGACATGTATCCCTGGAACGCCCTGGGGGCTAAGTGGATAGAGTGTAGCTTCTAGAAAAGAGATAAGCTGACAGCACAACAGATTCTGTTCAAAGGGATGCCCTCTGGATGTGACTCCTCTCCTCCAAGGCCCCAAAGGAGCTTTCAGGCTGATGGAGACTGCTCTGCATTGATCCCTCTCATGGGACAGTGTCTTGTATTTTTCCCCAGGGCACTCTACCTGGGCAGCCTTATAATAGACCTCAAAGTTGCAAACTCTTATGATGCTACATCTCAATAAACACATTCCGTGTTTGGGTTCTGGCGTCCTTTTCCTACCTGCAGAGAGGTGACAGGTATGTCTTTTCTAACATGTCTGCTACAGGAGGCAATCTGTGCTGAATTCAGGTTTATTTTGACAAGATGACATCACAAAAACAGAGTGCAGGTGATATTTGAGCCCGCGTCCATCCCATTCTCAAGCCTCTCATTTTTTTCCCCAGTCTAAAAATTAACTTAAAAAATGTTCAGTGGATTCACTTTGCATCAGTCATATTTTAAAGAGTCCAACAAGTAAAAGAGATAAAAACTGGCCTGGGTTGGCCAAACTTAAGTAAGGTTGACTGCCCATTGAGGTTGATGCTGGAAGGATTCCTTGGCATCTGTGGACTCTGTTGCCTGCTATACTAGGTGGGTTGAGATATTGGGTTGTTAAAAAAAAAAAAATCAAACGCCTGTGTGTTGTCTACATATGAATTTGAAAGTGAAAGTTTTGTGTGTCTCTGGGGGAACGTTAAAAAGGGAATCCAATTTGGCCTTGTGTTAGACAGTGAGAAGCACTACCATGAATTTTTACTACGCCTCTGATAAACTCACAGAGACATCTGGGTTTACAGATTGATTTGGGTTTACTTTCCCTCAAAGTTTCATTGAAATATTTAAAATAAAAATTAAAAGAACAAAAACCATGTGTGTTTATTCATAAAAGGGAGAAGGGAATCATCCACGAGCTTAACACTTATGCATTTCTAAAAGATAAATGCATATGAGACCCCATTACAAAATATAACAAACTGCCTGCAATTCAACAGAAGGGGAAAAAAAAAATCTTTATGGTTCAGATTGTTCTAGAGGTAAATTTCATTTACTTCTTCCTGTAATGGATAATTCCAATGACACAAATTATTTCAACAACTTTAAAAAATAAATCCAAAAACTTCAGCGTGCCCTCCTGGAGCAATGGTTAGATGAATCGCCTTAGAAGGATATAGACCTCCTACCCCTGGGTTCAAGTCCCAGGTGAACCAATGTGAACAACTAAATAATGAAATGTATATATATGGAGTGCTTCTTCCTGCCTGCTTGCCTATTCCTGCCTGCACCTTTCTTTGAAAACAACAACAAAAAAAATCTTCAAAAAAAATTGAAATTGTGTTAAGATATTTAATGTTCTTATTATGGCTAATTAGATTTATGATTTGGATTTTTTTTTTAACAATCATTTATTTATTTTGTTTAGTTGTTCATCTTATTTGTTCCCCACTGCCCTGGTTCTTGAACTTGGGTTCTTGGGATATATGTGAACTAAATTCAGTGACTTTATCCACTAGGCCACCAGGGTATGCCAGACTTTTTTTTTCAATAAGGTAATTAAAAACTTGGAGACAAAATTTTTCCAGTCAAATACTCCGTTTGCTTTTTACCCCTCAAAACAAGAAGTGAAAGTCATATAGGTATGTCTAGGCTTCAGACAGTGAGTATATACTTTTTTAAACCATACCATGAATCAAAGATGATTTTATATATTTCAAGTCCAGATTAAAAAAAAGTTATTAATATGACACTCCAACAACATCCATTCTGGGGAAAATTGTGATTCCCCTAATTCCAGAGCATGGTGAGAGCGTAAGAAATGATCTACTTGATTCCATTTCCTCATTTTCCTTTAAGTATAAAACAAGCAACTAACTGGTCTCTTTTCCCCTTTTATAGGCTTGATTGTAAATATTCTTAATTCATTTAAAGTGTAAAAGAGGATTAGGAAGTTGAAACAGTTATCTATAATTACTCAAAGTAAACTAAAAGCTATTTTGTAACTGCAAGCTAGTAGAACCAAATAAATACTAAACCCAACAAATAAAACACAGAAAGAAAACCAGAGCTCATTCAGTTTTCATAGGTGCAAAAACCTTAAATAAATATTAGCAAATCAGATGTCTGTATACATGCTGTGCCTAAAATAGGAATTGACTTGGAATGTGTCCGTAAATAAAAAGATGGTTCACTATTTTTAAATTCATTAATAAATAACATAAGACTTTACCCTGAGAGACAGTAAAAAGACATTTGGCAAAATATTGTTGATTAAAGCAAAACATTTGGTGAAATAGATAAAATTCCTTAGTATAATAAATAGCTGTCTCAAACAGTCGCCATTACTTACAAAATAACAGTTTCACCATAAAAGTTTATAAGAAGATAAAGATTTTAACCATTATTATTGAATATTTCTTTAAATGTTCTAGCGAATACAGTTTAGAAAAAATGCTAACAAAATAGAAATCTAAATAATATTTACCTAATAATTTCTACTTAAATGTTTAAAACTTCATTGGATAATTTGATAAGATTATTAGTGGCAAATAACTCTAAATATACCAAAACTGTGAATAAAAATTAAAATTAAAAAATTGATGAAATCAAAACTCAAGTATTTACATGAGAATTTGATATATGACTAAGGTGTATTTAAAACTTTTTAAAAAATATGAAATATTCAATCAATGTTATAGTGATTGTGTGTCACTGGTATATTTTTAAGCTTTTGAAAAATCTCTCTAGTGACATGATTTCTTTCTACAGGTAAATGTTACACCAACATTTAAAATAAACATATATGTACATTTTTTTTTTTACAAACGAGAAAGAACAATTCTCACAGTTATATAGACAAGGCTACATAAGCTGTTATAAATTTCACAATCTGTGTTCAAAAAATAAGAGACAAATATGGGAATAAAGAAAAAGGGAACAAAGATTTAATTATAAATTTCTCTGTTTAACACTTTTTTTTCATTTCTCCATCCTTCAATGGTTCTCAAGCAGAGGCTATTTGGAAATACTGGGTGAGGGATCTTTTTTTTTTTTCATTATCCTAGTGATTGGTGAGCACTGCTGACAGTGGGTGGATGGATATCAGGCTATCATGCAATGTTTGAAAATTCCCAAAACAAGAAAGTTCATCCTGTCCAAAATACCAGTTGCACCCTCCATTAGAAACTCTGCTAAAGTAAACCTCTTTGAATAAAAGACAAGGTCTTCAACGTCCTAATCCCCACCTATTTTCTTAATTTCGTCCCTTCCTACCTGCTTCCTTATTTCACAGCCTCTGTCCCACCTCAATTCCTTTTCCTCTGTTTCATGCCTTAACCTTATTGAATTGCTGGCAGTTCTCATAGAGTACCAAGAAATATTATACTTTTCATCTTTCATTTGGCTTAGATTATTTTCTCTGTCCAGAATGTTCCTTTTTTAAAGTCCTGTTCATCTTTGAAGATTCACCTTCATCATCTCCTTTGTGGAGACTTTAAAAAAAAAATCATAGATTCTTCCTCTTTTGTGCTCTGCCATTACTTATATAAATCTCTGCTATAATACTTAAAATACCATACAGTATTTATGTCATGTCTGTATTTTTCCACTAAAGGCACAAATTCCTTGAAGGCAAGGAGGGAAAACTAAACCATGGTTTAAGCACAAAGGAGAAATATCTGGTACAGTTATTCAGCAAATGCTTGATAATGAGGAGAAAAAGTTAATTTTGAAATAATTTTCTCTTTTTGTTGGCATTAAAAAAGTAAAGAGCAAATCAATTCAATCAGTAAAAGAAGAAAAGAAATACCTGGTTTCTGCCTTCAAGTTATTTACAATTTCAAAGTAAGTAATGTTTGAGATCTGCTTCAAATTATTTATTATCTCAGTACATTATTATCACACAAAGTAAGTGGAAAAAATAACAAGAAAAAATACATATTTGCTCTAAATTTTCAAAAAGACCTAAATACTTAGAAATCCACTTTTGTATACTGGTACATGATATATATATATATATATAATGCTATTTATAGTATAGTTTATAAGTTATAATATAGATTTACTGTAAAATGCAGAGTAAATTTAGACTAAGAAGTAAATCCAATATTTTTTAAAATTTTATTGAATTAGCATTTCATTATAACATATATGCGTTTAAGGTGTGCAACATTATAAATCAAAATATGTATATGCTGTGTTAACTTCACCAAATATTCAATAATCTTTATGACTGAAGGTCAAATGAATTCTAAGGGGAATCCTGCTTATTAACAGTTAAATCTTCTTCTTGCTTGCAGAGCATATGGTATATTTCAGTGATCATTGACTGAAATGCAAGAACACATTGTGCCAATTAAAATTAAGTATCAGGGCCTGGAGACAGTGATCTCGTTTTTGTTTTCTATGTCTGGTCTTTAAGGTTAAATGCTTTTCTACTTCTATTACTATAAAATGCTTAGAAATAGATTATTTTCTCATTTACTTTTATAACACATATACTAATTGGGCTTATATTTTAGGAAACAAATACAGATCTCTATTCTAATTAACAGACTGAACAATCAAAGCATCTTGGGAAGGGAATTTGGGAAGAGAATATCATAGACGTCTAATGTTTCAGCTAGCTATTTTATCCCATATTTTAGATTTTACTTTTTCCCCTTGAAAATTATATAACTTAGCACTATGTATGTTACTGTGGCAGATACAAAAATATACAAACTCAAAACCTTCCATGTAAAAGGTCAAACTTTAGTAGAAGGGATAAGATTAACATACAGATAAACCGAAAAGATTAATGACAATTTGAAGAAGAAAAATTCTTCTGCTGGTGGGTGGGATATAACATTTGAGATGAATATTGAAAGATAACATTTGGACTGATTGATACGAGCTAAGTAAAAATATAAAATATTGAAAAGGAACAGTTCTTACAATCATAAAGATTTAATAAATAATAAATTATTTTATTTGAAAATTAAGATATGTCAATTCTTTATTTTTAAAATTGTAAGTGGAAATTTGCTTTCAAGTAAAATGAAATCATAGGGGCTGGATTGTTCTCCTTCCTAAAGCGACCAAGAATCAGAAATATACCTGAAACAATTGTGTTCAAGACACTAGACATCAGTCAAAAAAGGAGAATAATCTCTGAGAGATGGGAAATAAACAAACAAAAAAAGAATGAGTATATATTGTCCCATCTTGCTTTCGTAAATTAGTTTACAGACTTTAGCACAGATAGGAAAAATTTGGGCAGAGTCTTATAGAGTCCCTGGGTTGAACTGAGGTCCTGGGGAAATAAAGGCAGCTAGTGCTTAAAAGGCAGAAAAACAAAAGGAGAAAACCACAGAAAAGAAGTGTGGAGACACTTCAGAGGTTCTGATAAGCATTAAAAATCACATACATTGGGAAAACCACCTGAGCTAGAGGAAAAAAAATACAAAAAACAACTGCCTGAAAGACTAAGACAAAATAATATCTGGCAATTATACAGGGCTTGAAATATTTGCAATTGAGAAGACAATGAAACAATATGTTTAAAATGCTAAAATAGAAATTACCAACCTAAAGTTTTATAGTCAGCAAAATTATCTTTTAAAAACACATATTAAAGATATGCTAGACATGCAAAACCAGACATAATTAATTGCCAGCAACCCTGCACAAGAAGAAACATTGAAGAAATCTTCCAGGCAGAATAGAAATGATACCATATGGGGACATATATCTCTAAAAATGGAGTGAAGAACATCAGAAATGGCAACTGCATCAGTAAATACACAATAATTTTTCTCATTATTAAAAACTGTGTGAAATAGCTGATTAAATTAAACTAAGAACAAGGTAAGTGAGGTTTACAGTACATATAAAGGTTAAAAACAGTACCGTAAGAGAAAGGAAAAATAAAAGTATGCTGATTCAAAGTTCTTAAATCATTCAGAAGTGCTGTAATGTCACTTTACAGTTAAAATGTGATGAGTTTAAAATGTACACTAGAAACCTCAAAACAATAAAGTAACAGGTTTATAGCTAATGAGCAAATAAAGGAAAATCAAAATGGTCAAAAAATGAACAAAAAAAACATCCTGTTTATTTATTTGGCTTATTTCCACACATTCTTCAACCTCTACACATGTATCCATGCACCAGAATTGCTTACCTTCAAGCAAAAACGATTTTAAAACTTTGAAAATATATTACATGGAATAAAAAAGGCCTTGAATAATGAGTCAACCCATCAAATAGATATGAAAATCTTAAAAGTTTATCATCTAATAACAAACTTTAAAATACATGAAGCAAGAGCTTACAGATTGCTAAGGAGAATTAGATAACACCACAAACACAGTAACAAATCCTAATACCCTTACACAACCACCACCCCAGCTAGGGATGTGAAATATGAGCATATGGGTTAAGGCCCAAAAGCTGGCAAGTTATGCCTGAGAAGGCACAGAGGAAATTCTGGTGGAGGATCGTAGTGACCCTGATGTACAAATGGACTGAGCAACCTATGCATAGAGGCAAAAGATTAATCAAATCATCTAGTAACTGATTCCCTCCAAAGTTTTCTTCAGGATAACTGTCTCTTTCACACATGAAGTCACAAAATTTTATCTAGTAAAGTGAATTATTAGTGCTCTTGGGTCCTAAAGGATTTCAGCCTATCCTCAACATTTTCTTGGTAAATAGGCATAAAATCAGTAATATAGACAATAAAAAAACGCAAAATAAATCAGCATGACCTAATTTATTTTTTTCTTTCAAAGGAAACGTGCAAGCAGGAATGAAGGTGAGTAGACAGGCAAGCAGAAAAAGACAGGATGAAGAAGTAATTCATTTATTTTTATTTAGTTGTTCCATTGGTTTTCCCACACCCCCAGGTCTTGAACCCAGAACCTTGGCATGTATGTGAGACTGCTCCAAGGGTGTATTAGACCACAAAACCACCAGGGTGCATCCCCCTAATTAATTTTTATAGACCACTTTGCCAACAACAGCAGAATAAAAATTCTTTTCAAGTACACATGGAATATTTATCAAGACATACCATATTCTGAGACACAAAGTATGTGTCAATATATTCTAGAGGACTCTAGTTATACAAGGTATATTTTTTTGACAAAAATGTAATTAATTTAGAAGTCAGTAACAAAAATATATGGAAAATCCCAAAATGTTGAAAACTCAATGACATACTTTCAAATGATTTATGGATCAAAGAAAGAATCAATATTAAGATTAATAAAAAGAATTTTGAAATAAACATGAGAAAACATAGTATATCAAAGTATATAAGAAACTGTTAGTGAAAACATACCCCTAAATACCTATATTAAAAAGAAAGAAAGGTTAATTTTAGAAAAGAAAAACAAATAAAGCTAAAATTAAACAAAAGGAAGAAAATGATAAAATCAGAGTAGAAATCAATGAAAACCAAGAGTTAGAGTGTTTTCTTCTTGTTAGAAGACCAATAAAATTGATAAACCTCTATGCAAATTCATCTGAAGTTTGGCAAAAACAAGAGAGAATATACTAATACTCAATATCAAGAATGAGAGCAACAACATTACTGCAGCTACTGTGAGAAAAATAGGGAAATATTGAGAACAAACGTATATCAATAAATTGACAACTTAGATGATGCAATTTTTTAAGCTACTATAAAGTCCACTGAAAAGGAAATTGATTATTAAATAGTCTTATATCTATGAAAGAAATTAAAGTTCATGTGTGCACACACAGAGATTAAATAAATAAATAAAACTTTGAGTGTTCAGGTAAAGATAGCCTAAACGGGCAAATGCTCTCAAATATTTGGAGGGGGAAAAATGCCAGTTCTACATACTCTATTCCAGAATTTTGAAGACAATATTTCTCAACTTATTCTATGGTTAGCATGTTCTAGATCTCAAAATCTGACAAAGACAATATTGGAACACAAACCTACAGAACAATATCCTTCATGATGCAACAATTCTAAACCAAATATAACTAAATCAAACAATTTATAAAAATTAAACATCTGAATATAAACTTTGCTTGACATTTGAAAATCAATCACTATAATTCATCATATTAACAGACGAAGAAAACATAATTTTATCAATCCGTGCAGAGAGAGCATTTGACAAAACTTTAAATTCATTATGAAAAAGAGCAAAGAAAAACATCTCAGAATAATTTTAATTTAAGAAAATTATTCAATCTGATAAAAGGCATCTAGGAAAACTCTATAGTTCACATCATAATTAGTGGTGAAAGATAAAATGCATTTCCTCCTAAACTCAGGAAAAAGACAACAACACTCACTCTCACTGCTTCTATTCAACATTGTACTAGAATTTCTAGCCACTACATTAAGACGAGATGAAGAAAAGAAAATATTTAGACTGGAAAAGAAGAAATAAAAATATATTCACAGAACACATGACCATCTATATAGAAAATGTCATAAAATTATCAAAAATATGCTATAACTGATAAGCTAGTTCATCAAGAATATAGGATAAAAAAAATCAATAGATAACATCACTTGTATGTTTAATGCTACCAACCAGAAATTGAAATTCAAAAATAATACCATTTACAATAATATCGAAAACATTAATAACTAGAAAGAAATCTATATGATGTCTATAAATAACTAGAAAAATTGAAGAATCAAATGAGAAATATGGTATCCACCAATTTTATAAAGACCTCAGTTCTCCTGAGTTTATTAAAATTCAAAGCAATCTCAATCAAAATACATATATTATTTTTCTCAGTAACTGATAAGCTGTTTTTAAAACTGATTTGGAAAGAAGTGTAAAGAGCCAGAAAGAGCCAATTTTGAAAGAAAACAAGAAGACATTATACCAAATATAAAGATGTATAATAAAGTCATATTAATTATGATAGTGTTTATGGCACAAGAATAGACAAGTGACATAAGGGGGAAAATATAGAGAGTAAAGAAACAGAGCCACATATATCATATATTCACCTAACCCATGACAAAGACAGAGAGAACAACAACAACAACAAAAAGACCTGAATAACAGTTCTGGCAAAATTGTTATGTATGTGCCAAAATAATGCATCTGTACCACTTCTCCACACCATATACAACTATGTTTTGATGCATTGCAGTCTTAAATGTGAAATAAATATTTAGACACAAACATAAGAGAAAATTTTTGTGATTTTAGAGTAGGCAAAGGTTTTTTAAAGGATATTGAAAAGCATAAACTCAAACATCTTATAAATGCTAAATTGCACTTTTTGAAAAGTAAGAACCTCTATTTATCTAAAAACCACCATTAACACAGTAAAATGTCAAACCTCAGAGTGAGAAAATATTTACTATACTATATCCCTCAACACGCAATGAAGATATACAAATCAATGAGAGAGAAAATTTTAAAAAATGGCACTATACTTGAATATACACTACACAAAAAAGGATACACAGTTGATTAACAAACATAAGAAAATGTCATTAAGTCATAAGGAAAATGCAAGTAAAATTACAATTGTAGCAGAAGACCTTTTACCTGATCCCAATGCAAAAGTTAGTCTGCCAAGAATTTTCTATGGTACCTCGGAGGCTGTAGCTCTGCCCTGTTTATGGTGATTGCAGCCAAGTCCTGTTATCATGACCAAGGACAAGCCAGCATAGCCACCCTACTCTGCAGCTGTACATAACTGGTAAGAGTTGCCAGAAGAAACCACACATAGCCAAGGAGATGACTCTTTACCTCAGAGTATAAAAGGAGCACCCCTAGACCCCCTGTTGCTCAGCTTTGAGTAACAATACCCCTGAACTAGCACTGGTGCTTGCAAAAAGGTGTCATTTTCTCTACCTTTGAGTGCCGCTGTCAGTCTTCTCACCGTCAGAAGGCTCAGCCATAGCACAATTATAAAAACTCTACATATTCACTAGAATGTTTAAAATGATAGCTGTGTCTCTAGTATTTAGTAAGGATAGAAATTAACTGAAACTCAGAAACTGCTTGTGGAGTATAAATTAATTTAGTTGTTTTGAAATACATTCAACTGTTTCTATTAAAGCTTAGTATATAGATAATTTGTGATCTAGCAATTTGTGTGAAACATAGGTCCAAAGGAAATACATGCATCTTTTAACAAAAAATATGCTAGAATAGTCATAGCAGTACAATTTGTAAAAACTGAAAACTACCCAAATGTTCATCAAAAATTGTGTGAGTATATTTTGGTATATTCACACAGAAGAATACTACACCATAATTGGAATAATTGATCTATAACTATGCACACAGTATTAGTAAGTCAGAAGCATAATATTAAATGTAAGAAACTAGACTAAAAAAAAAAACCAGGGAAAGTAATGTATGCTGATAGAAGTCAAGGTTTTGATGATTGTTGGAGGGAGGGTGTGTGTGAAAATGAGAGAATCTTCTAGGATGCTGGTAATATTTTGTTTCTTGAACTGGGGGCAGGTTACCTGGGTTAGCTTAATAAAAAGTCAGAGATCTGTGCACTTACATAAACTTTTTGGTATTCATAAAAAAATTAAATAAATTACTTTTAAAAGTATGCTGTCTATATCCTTGGCTATTTCCTTTTTTTTCTCTTAGAATAAACTTTTTAAAGTAAAACCATTGGGCAATAGTCTTACAAAGTCACAATTTTCTTTTTTTTTTAAAGGAAAGGTGCAGGCAGGAAGAGAGAAGAGGAGGAACCATTTTTATTTATGTTTTTGTTGTTTTGGGTTTTTTTTGCTTAATTGGTCACTCTGGTAACTTCTTTCAGATCCAAGACTCAACTCATGGATATATGGCTTGCTCCTTTTGAGGCGATTGACCTAGCTACTCCTCCACCAGGGCATGCCCCCCAAAAGTTACAATTTTCAATCACTGTAAATGTTCTTAGTGATAATAAGTGACAAATAAATGATAAACACAAGAGAAAAATATAAGACAGTAAATCAAATCTTAAAAATTTGAAGGTATTTCCAAATGTAGGAGAAAACAGTCAAGTTTCTAATATTTGCATTATAATAATTCTAAAGTTAGAGAAACAGAAACGTAACAAATATAATCTTGCTGATAAATTAGAAATAGATTCAAGGAACCCAAATCTTTGCTAGAGCAGACTTTGGTAATTTTCTGGGAGATAACAGAAGTAGTGGTAAAGTCAACCTGCCTGGAAATCCTTCTCAGCTCGGATACTTGCTATGTAGGTGAATTTGTACAAGTCACTTCACTTTTCTGTCTCATTTTCCACATCCATAAAATTTGGAGAATAATATGTTTCATAATATGTTTCAAGTTGTTTAAAGATTAAGTGAGTTAATACATGTAAAACTCTTACAACAGTGGGTTATCTTTATTAGGTGATCAAAAAAGTCTCTATGTAATCCATTTAATTAGAAGAAAAACCATAACCCTTTCTAGGGACAAGATTTACTCAGTTTTTCAGTGAAACCATAACTCCTTTAGCTGATATTAAGTGCTAAATAATCTTTGAACATATGTATTTCCCTACTTGTCTTGCATCTTATTAGAAACAGAAATGTTTTCAGGTTTATGCGTATAAAAAGTTTAAAATGTGTAACAGATTGTCTTATCAAAGAAACTGAAATCTCTCAGCACCAGAAGATTATGTCTGAGATGAAACTGCCTATAACCGCCATCATGTCAAAAATAATTGCTCTTTGTCAAGTGACAGCAGTTGAAAACCTGATTTTCCTTTGAATGTGCATATGCTTTACCTCAAAATCCTATGACATTTACCAGGAGTTAAATAAAGTCTTTAAGCACTCAGACCTCAGAGTAAAACATGTCCATACTTTCCTCTGGTCTTGAAGACAGCCCGGTGTCTTCTAACTGTTCTCTAAACATCTTTATCTCTATTTGATTTCTTAAAAAAAAAAAAAAAGGAAGTCCCTTGTGATTAGCCAAGTAACAGTCTTGTTTAGGCTTCATTTTTATGAAAGTTGGAGAGATTTGTGATGCAAATTTCTCAAGTAAATATTTTTTGATTATCAAAATTAGATTTCTCACCAACATTTTGCCTTTAACATCAGAAAGAGAGATGAAGGGAAGAAAGGATATGTTTATACAAGGGAAACTGGGCAGTTGCTCAGCAATGAGTTCCAGATGCTACAGCCTTGAAGACATTGGCTTCCATGGAAGGCCTTGTGTCTTTCATGGTACAAGCAGCTCAGGAGGATAAATTTCCTTTCAAAACCAAATGACTCAATTGCTTCAGTAGTTGCAACTTGAAAGAAGAGAATTTACTTATCCTGTCAAGTTATGTCAATTCACCTAACAGGATGAGAGTGCAGGCCAGTTTGTCAGCAAAATCAGAACATCTCAAAGGAATCTGGACAAGTGTAAAACCAATTTATTATAGATTCTGCTGCTATTTTCATTCCACTGCTCATTTGTTACAATTCAAAAGAATGAGAGGTTTTCTGTAATCTCGTGTATGGAAAATAGCAAAGCCAGAATTTATTTGAAACATTTGTTTTTTGAGGGTTTTATTTTTAAAGGAAGATAATGGCTTGACAGTTCTTGATCAAGAAAAGATTATAATAAATATGAAGTCCTTATGGAATGTCAAAGACTGAAGTCGAACAGAAATTTTCTGTGAATGATAACTTTTCTGTATGAGATTTGTGTATATTATATTTAAATGAAGAAATATTTGTGCTACTCTATAATTCTGCCTAAAGGAAGACTTTCTGTTATCAATTTTACAGGCCTGTCATGTCATGACAAATTTACTGAACAGCAAGTGTGTAGAACACTGACATGCAAACCTAGAACTCATCCCTCATCTCTCAGCTTCTACCATTACTCCCTTACAGTCTGTTCTTCAAAGAGTCAGAATGATCTTTTCAAAATGTAAACAGCTTGTGCCTTTGCTCTGATAAAGAACCGCCAAAAGATTTCCATCATATTCTGAATAAAATCCAAACTACTTTTCCTAGTTTAAAAGTTTGTCACTTTTTATCCCTGCAGCTCCCCACTGTTCTTTCATCCTTCTCCCCTTCACTCTGCTCCAGTCACCTCTATCCCATAAGTCAAGACTTACAGATTCCATTTATTAAAGAGGTTTTAAATCATTCTGCTGATATTTCACATTGCCAGCCTTCACCTCAAATACTGAAAGAACCCCTGGTTAATCTCAGTACTTCCAAGCCTTGGTCTCTCCAAACTGTGGCCAGAGTAATTTTTGAAAATACTAATCAAGTCATATCACTTGCATGCTTAAAATATTTAAATGACACCTCACTGCCATCAGAATAGCATAAAAACTCCTTAATCTGGTTTCTGAGTCTTTTAATAATAAGACTGCTATTCATTTCTCTGCCTAATTCCACACCCTACACCACAATTGCCACACTCCTATCATAATGTCCAATTTTCAGTCATGCTCTCAAATCATTCTTACAAATATTCTTCTTTTAGATTGTAATGTCCTTTTCATCTTTCTTTGCCTTAAAATATTCCCACCCATGACCAAAAGCATGCAGGCCCTGAATGTAATAGTTCTTTAATTGTGCAGCTCTTTAAAAGCACATACATGAGAGATTTCCATAAAGTACATTTGTAACAAAGTGTGACATGAAAACTAAAAATAAACAAATGGGTCTACATCAAACTAAAAATCTTCCTCTGAATGGCAAAGAGAGATGAACAAAATGAAAAGGCAACCTGATAAATGGGAGAAAATATTTGTAAATCATACATTTTCCAAGGGTTAATGTTTAAAACATATAAAGAATTCATCCAAATCAATGGCAGAAAATTAAACAATTGATTTTTTTTTTAAAAAAAAAGGTAAGAGAAAAGAGAACTTTTACACTATTGGTAAAAATGTAAATATTGCAATAAGTGTGGAGTTCTCTCAAAATATTAAAAATATAATAGTATATGATCCAGTAAGTCTACCTCTAATACCTACCAAAGAAAAGAAAACACTAACTTGAAAAGATGTGATCATTCCCATGTTTATTGCAGCATTATTACAATAGTCATGATATTAGAAACACATTAAGTGTCCACTGATGAATGAATGGATAAAGAAATTGTGCTATGTATATATGCATGTGTGTGTGTACACACACACATACACAGGATACAAAAAGAATGAAATCTTGCCATTTGCTACGACATGAATGGAACTGGAGGCATTATGTTAAGTGAAATAAGTGAGGCAACGACAAACACCATATTATCTCAATTATATGTGGGTGGGATCTAAAAAAAAAAAAACAAACTCATAAATACAAATTTCAGGTTGTTTGTTGCCAGAGACAGGTGGTGGAGAATGGGAAAAGTGGATGAAGGAGTTAAAAGATACAAACTTGCAGTTATTAAAAAAAAAAAGGAGTCATAGGTATGTAACTTATATAACAGTTTTGTTAATACTGTAAAGCATATTTGAAAGTTGCTAAGAAAATAAATCCTAAAATTTCCATTAAAAGAAAAATAATTTATAACCTTACATAATGACAGATGTTATTTAGACCTACTGCAGTGATAGTTTTGTAATATATGCAAATATCAAATCATTATACTGCATACCTGAAAGCTGTATAATGTTACATGTCAATTATACCTCTATAATGAGTGAGTGCGTGTGGCATCAATAGTAGTTCCTCTTCCTCTTCCAGCTAACTCTTTGTCACCCTTCATCTCCTTATCAGCACCTGAACAGAACCCTTATCCTCAAGATGAGCTTAACATCATAGACCTCTTGGTCTTACCTATTCTTGCAAAGCTGATGCCAAACAGAAGAGCCCAGCCATCTTTGGACTTAAAATTAGAGAGCAAATTTCTCTTTTTTTTTTATCCAATAGGTTTCTATGGCAACATCAAGAATTCAAAGGCAATGGGAAGAGAAGGAAGAGTCATAACTCCCCCACCCAAAGCCTCTAAGTCACATTATATCAAGCAGCCAAGAATACCTTGGAATCAGTACGTGATTGAGTAATGGGCACAAAATTGCAGTGTTCAGTTTTTTTTTTTAAATTGAATAATGTAGACAATTTTATGCTAGCATGTAGCACAGAGATCATGTCTTCCCTTAGGTTCTGAAAAGCCTGGCCTTCCCTGAGAAACATGTTTGAAAGAAAGTTTGAACATGTTTACTTTATAGGACCTATAGGCTTATAAAAGAGAACATCTTAACTCTAACAGCTAACAGCAATGGTAAATTGAGTGTTTTTCCAGTAATTAAGCAACAGAATGAAGATGACTTATATGTATAGCTCCTGTCAGCAATATGAGCAGACTCTTCCAGTTTTTGCACAAACATGGAAAGGTGGTGTATATCATATTATTAACAAATAACAGGCATACCAAGAAGTTATTGGTAGATTTTAAATATGCCTGGCAAGCATTCTATCAAGCTTTTCCTTTTGTGTGGTGACAAACTACACTCTTGCATTAATTTCTTCTTTACACATCACCACTATGATGGATATTCTGAAGGAGATGGAGAAAAGGAGATAGCTAAGAAGTGCTCCCTCAAAGCAGGTCTAAAAATTAGTTTCTTATTCAAGATTATATAGACCCTTTCTGATAATCTCTATCTTCATACACAGATTGAGATTCATTAATACTTGGGAAATCTCAGAGGCATAAAAGATAATTAAAAAAGTAATTATTTGGAAATCCTGGTTAGATTGCTCTCATATTATTTGCATTCTGATTGTCTTGCATTTATTTAATTATAAGGAAAGAAGAAGGAGGAACACAAATCTGCCTGTAGACTCAAGTTTTCAAGTTGCAGACATAATGTGCATATATACACATATGTATATATGTACATATATCCACATTGCTATTTAATATTATGCATTATTTTAGTTTTCCTATTAAGTACAAATCTCCATTTTTCAATTCGATCTTTAATACCATTTCTACTATAGATTATTCAGCACTTGCTAAAAAACTGGACTCTAATCTACATGTAGCAACTCGTAGCTAGCTTTCAAGTTAAAAACTCATGCAGGACATTTAAAAATTAAACTGAGAGTTTAAATGATTTATCCAAATTAATGTATCTGATAAACGCAACCAGGCTGAACAACCAAGGAACTTTCTTTTATCCTAGGCTGTTTAGCTCAGCTGGTTAGAGGTTAGAGTTCAGTGCTAATGAGGTCAAAGCCATAAATGTGAAGTTTAAGTGAAGGTTTTCATAACTGAAAGCTCAACATTTAACCCTAGCCAGTCAATATGCGCTGTTGATCACAAGGACAGAGAATAAGAGTGGGTAGTTTCAAATAAACTCATCACTAAGGCTGGAGGCAGTGTTCAGAAAAGATATATGTTGCTAAATAGACGATATCATTTTTTCCCAACAGCAAGGTGTACTTCAGTTTGGAAGCTATCGGTAGTGTTCACTTTACTAACCAGACAATGAAAAAGTCAGAGAATGACTGAACTGGATGCTACCAGCAAGTCTCTCTGAAATAATCCCTTCATTTGACAAAACAGAATAATTAAGATTGATGAGTAGGGGCAGAAACAGGGTTGTGGATTATTTTCCCGATGTCTCCAAGTCAGAGTTCCAATATCTCTTCCCTAATGGAGAAGAGAAGGTAATGTTTATGATTCCTAGTTTGTAACCCTGTCTACCAGACTGGAGAGAGGAGTCACTATGTCCTGAAGGCAAAGATTTCTGAACACCTGAATGTCAGGAGCACAGGACTACCTGCCTCCACACGTGAGAGAGAACTGAACCGCTGTTTTCCCCTTGGGAATTAACCAATGCTGAAAGATTCTGTTCTTGGTTCCCTTTGAAATCCTCTACCTTCCCCTTAAACTTATTGAAATTTTCATTAATTTATTTTCTGCCCTAGTGGTTCCCTTTTCTTCTCATAATCACAAACCATAATTCTCTGTGAATAATAATTCTAAATTTGTCTTTCATCAATAAAACACCAACCAGTCTCTCTCCATTTGTATGACTTCAAGAACCATGTCTGTTCTTGTAGATTCCTTGCTCTCTTCATATGGAAAATTCTAGGAATTTTTAGAGATTGTTTTTTCTAGAAATACTGACTTCTAGCATATGCCTTTGTATGTAGATTAATTCTTCTTTAAACAGTATAATGTGGCAGACTTTTGAAAATGACAAACATGAATATTAGACTGTTGTATACAAAGAAAATGTAAAATAAGAATCTAACTATTCATATATACAAGACATTTTCCAGCTAGTCACCTTTTTTTCTTGAATAAAATGTCAGAAATGAAAAGAAAACAATTTGATATAATTCTAACGCCATTAATAAAAAAAATCTTTTGTTAAAATCAGCCTCGAACTTAAACGACATTTTAAATTTTGAGTTCCTCTCTCCATGATAATAAAATTTTAAGTAAAGCAATTGAATAGATTTTATTCACTTAACACATTGAACCATTGTATCTTTTACTTGATATTTGAAAAACAATGAAATTTTTTTTGGCTTATTTACACTGGTGGTTCTTAACGGTAGTGAGCATGAGGATAACTGAGAGGACTTGTCAGATTGCTGAGCTTCCACTCTCAGGGTTTGTGATTCAGTAGGACAGGGTGAGGCCTGAGAATTTTCATTTCTAGAAAGTTCCCAGAGAAGCTTGGTGGTGAGTCCACATTTTGAAACCACTGATTTAAGCAAGTAAAATGCATACCAATAAAAGAATTCAGAGATAAAATAAGAATTCCTTTTCTCTCTTGATGTAAATAGATGCCTTAAGATAAAAGCAATCTCAGATACTAACGATTGACAAGAATCAGTTGGATTGCACAAACATATGGAGAAAATCGTTGTGGGCAATTTTACTTTGCCTTTCTTCAACAAAGCCACTTGGTTCAGGTGAGCCACCTTAGGTGTTCACTCCCAGCCAGACTGTCATATCTAATTAAAATACTAGGATATTTTAAAAATACAACAAAATAATTATAATGCAATTGATCTTGTGAAAACCTACCAACTGTCCTTGGAAACTAGCAGTTCATAAGTCCAATAATGTAAATGCTGTATAATGTTCATAATGTGTCAATAGGAAATGCTAAAAGAAAGAAAAAATAAACATCAACAATTTTGTCATTAGGGACAACCTGGGTGGCACCATTCATTCAGCCTTGTTCTCATCTTGAATGAAAGTCAGTCACTTTGCTCAAAATAAATATGAGCAAGACAGGGAAGAAAGAAATAACAAGGAAAGACTTACATAAATAATTGCCGTGTAGCTACTTGTAACATTACTGCACTTTTTATGCACAATAGCTTTTCTTCCACTTTAAAAAAAAAAAAAAAAGTTCTGTATTGTAAATATAAAGCACGCTCATTTACTCCCACCGTGACAGTATCTACTTCAGCAATGCAATTTCAGAGATTTATTGTGCTAGAGAACTGTTTTAGATCCACAAAAGCTGTTTGCGGAGTAGATAAGCACAGCCTAACTTAAGAATCGTTAAGTTTACTTCAGTAAGTTTTACAAAAATTCACTTACTGGGACTGCTTCCTGAATGGAAATAATCTGTTTTACAGCAGATTTTAATACCTTTTGTTTGAGACACTTTACATTCTATGCCATAAGCAGGAACTTTCAGGCTTCCCCTGAAAGGCCAGTTAACAGCTATGAAAGGACTTTATCATTTAAGGCAAAAAGGCATAATTATGAATTTCAAAACCGTAAGTGCCAAAAAGCATTTTAAACACGAGAAGACTGACAGGTCTGTCAAACAATAATGTATCTGTATTTGCATGTGACCTGAAAGTACTTTCAACAACTCTAAGGACAAAAGAAATAATTTAAAAAAAATTAAAGAATCATCCCAAAAAGAGTTGTCTTGAATCGAAAGATTGACAACAAAGCTTAGTTATGATTGGAGAACTTATAACTCTGACTCTTCAGTTGTCACCCAGAATCAGACATTCTTTGGAATGAGTTCTGGCACTAGAGTCATAGATTTGTTTTCTTGCAGGATAAAGTAAGAGCAAGAGGGACAAAAAGAAATGTGGTTCACATCTTTTTAAACAGCAGTAAATTTACAGGTACTGATTCAAAGATGAAGACTGAAGATTCTATAAATTTGGATAAATATCTCTGTCTCCTTTGTAAGCATTTTGTGATCAGGTTCCTTCTGGTCTGGTCGCAGGGTTTGCAATCATTTTTAAGAATAAGGGGTTGGAAAAAGAATCAGCTTCATTAGATTGACAATAGGACCAAACCTCTGTGGACAAAGTTTGAATAGCAGAACTTGGACTTTCCTAGCATAGATCTACACATGAAATTAATGAATGGGCTCTATAAAAACACACACAATTTAGAGAAAAAAAATAACGTTTATTTTATAGTTATCTGCCTATATTCTCAGCTAGCATTGTGTCTGTAATGTGATGTTTGTGGGTTCACTGGGATGGATTGGTAAATTGAAGGTAATTTTATTACACTGTATATTGCAAATTTTGTAAATTGATCGAGTGCATGCCTTTTGTAAGAAGGAAAGTTTTAAGGTAATTTTGCACTAGTTACCAGTTAAGCTTAAATCCAGATTCAGTTGTAATTAACATAAGGAGAGCTCTCTTGAAGCTATTTGCAGAATGAAATGTCTCTAGGGGTTAGTAAATTGCATGCTTTTGAGGTAATTTCCTAAGGAAGAAGCTTTTAACCTTCTATGAAATCTCTTGGACACCTCCTATGGAGCTACAGTTGACTTTCATAAACAACATAATGACTACATGTCAAAGAAAGAGTGATAAACTGTGGGTCTTCAAAGAAATAGAAGAAGCCCACAAGGTTTCTTTCTTTCTGTTGACATGTAAAACATAAAATTAGCCCACAAAGCCATTTGAAAATATATTTTCTTTTGCTAAGGTAGATAATTAGTTTCAACATTACAAAGCAATTGTAATCTTGTTTAAAATATTCTGTTTATTACTGTTTTGTAAGGGAAGTAGAAAATTCTTCGAATATGTAAGGATTTTTAAAAATAATAAATATCATACTATATACTATGGGGGAAACAAGTCAACAATCTCTTGGTTAAAGTTCCCAAGAACTTAATAATTATAGGTAATAAAAGGATGAATTCATAGATACTGGCCAAGAACTTTTATATTACAACTTAGGAAATCTTAAATACTCTTCATGCTTTCAATTAGCATCATGTGCAGTCCTGCCTTATTTTCCGTCTGCTCTTTCTGCAATGCTTTTCAAAGTTAATATAAATGTGTGTCACTGATGTTCCTGAAATATCGTGTCATATAATGGTAGCTTAGTGAGATAGATGTATTATACGTCTGAAAGTGTCTTGTTTTTAATTTACTGAACTATTCTTACCACAACCAAAGATTGTAAAACAAAATTTTGAAGAAAATTATTATTCCAAAAGCTATCCATTATAAAAATAGAAAATATTTTAAATGAACTGTCTCGTAATAAATATATCTAATCTTAATAGAAAGAAAGAAACAATCATGTTATCCAGGTAACTTAATTCAAAATAGACTAGGTTTAAGGTTCTTAAAGTTAAAAAATAGGGTATAGTAGAGAACTTGTGTATCATAATCATGTTGTATTAGATTTCTATAGTGTTTTTGAGTTTTCAAAACATTTCCAAATATATTACCTTTTGTGTCTTTATGATAACTTCATAAAGCAGACAGTGCAACTTACCACTTTCCAGATTGGGAGACTGATGTTCAAAATAATTACATGTCCAGATTTAAGCAATAAAAAACAAATTCAAGTCTGGCACCTATATATTCTCAAATTTCCAGTAAAATGATCTTTTTATGCAGATGCCTAATACAATAAGTCATGAAACCTATTCCTATATTTCTATAAACATGAATTGACTTGACTTCCCATGGCCCCAGTATTATAGAGACACTGAGTCCTCCCTCCCAACACCCTCCAACAACACACTACCACAGTTCCTCCCTTGGTCTCCAGAGACCTTTCAATGTTCCAACAACTGGAAAGTAAAGACTTAACTAAACAAGGCCCTTGAGAACCCTCTCCATCCCTCTAATAAGAATCTCCTCGCAATGCCCAGTGGCCATGGAAAAATGATCGTTTTGGTTATCACCTTTGGTCTCTTGTATCCACCTCAAACCACACATGATTCCAAATGAACTAGCCTCAGAAATGTGAAAACTGCTTCCAAACTGGTTTATTCCCTTACAGTTCTTATTATAAGGTGCTTCATGAAAGACTTTTTTCTTGAAGTTTTTGTGGTAAAAATACTTTTTGGTGTGATCGTTTGGATGCAAAATATTAGAAAGAGAGAATAAAGATAATTCTTGGTTTTCTAGATTTGGAGATTATGTTGGTGACATGGACATTCATTCAAGAGAGAAAGTATTGTTTGAAGGTCAAGTGATGGCTTAGTTTTTGGACATACTATGATTAAACTATCTATGAAATCAGTACTAGATTCATCTAGAACCCCACCTTCAAGAGTTTCACCTATGCCTCTGATTCCAGTCAAGTCATACTGAATATTTCTATCAATTTTGAACCACTTCTTACTGATAATACCCATCCTCAAATATAAGCTTCAGAACACTAGTTTCCTTCTAGAGGAGCTTCTCTGATGCTGGTGTTGGATACCTATGACAAGAGAACCCACTCAGCATTCACACACGAGTGACTAGAAGTTTGAGGACAAGCCTCTCTTGAAAACCACAAAATGATCTAGTTTATTATAGTATAATGATATTTCAAGATTCTTCTTCTTCTTCTTAAAAGTCTATCTGCAATCCTGTGTGTATGTGTGTGTCCATGTGTGTATGTATGTGTCCACGTGTGTGCATATTAAAAGTTTTTGAATAATGTATGTCAGCATAATAGTGGCTATCGTTCTAAGATTATTAGAAACTTTTAGTTTCTAAAAACACATTTATGTATTTTTCTGTGATTTTGTGAAGGACATTTTTTCTCTTACAATAAATATAAAAACTATAGAAAAATTTCAAAGAAAAAGCTAATTTAAATTATGTAAAAATATTTCCTTCATACATTGCTTGAGTTAAGATATCTGATCTTCACTATCTTGTCACAATTTTGCCTGTATTCTTTTTCCATCCAGATAAATGGACTTTTGTTCCCAAGAAGTTACCTGCAGGTAAAGGGGGAAGCAGTACAGAAATGTCTCCCTGCAGGCTTAGAGAAAATAGATCAAGGCAGGAAAACTACACACTAAGACTGCTTTTATTGTCTGTGGATTAAATGTATTAGTCCTTATTAATATGTGGGACTTCAGCTGTAGGCTAATTTTCGCCTTTAAGGAGAGATGTGAGGGGAAACTGACAAAACTTAATCCTAAAATTACCTAATTCTGAATCGTAGGTGTTCTCTTCAGAAGATGGTAGTTGGATTGCTTTTTGCTTTCTTTTTTTAAAATTTCACTTGTTCAGGTGAGCAAATGTGTCAACTTTCATGCTGTCATTTGAATGCTGAACATTGAATAGATTTGGCAAAAGTGAGAAGATTTTCTTTGATAGGAATATGAAATGCTTTCTCTTTCGAGGGTATGAAGTATATAGAATAAGTTTGACATAGAAAAGTTTGATAGAAAATTCTTCAGCAAAGGCTTTAATTTACTAGAGATAACTTGTGTCTCCAAAGGCGTTACTTTGAACTCTGCTGAAAGTTTGGCTGTGGGTGAACCTGGGGCCAATGCAGGACACCAGATCACTTGCATCAGTGATGTCCAGCTTCTCAAAGCGAAAAACTTTTTTTTACCAAGAATAATAAACATCCAACGATTATGAAATAGTTGTTGATTAAGGAAATATATAGTATCAGAAAAACATTACGAATTTATGATGTCTTTGACATAAATGCTGTAGTTTTAAGAATTCCAACAGCATCTACTTCTATTTGAAACTATAGGTCATGGAAATCTAAGAAAGAAAACATCAAAAATGGAAATTTTGATTTTTCCTCTATGACCATCAATTTTTTTTAAAACATACCACTATAATATTAAAGGACAATTTATCATAATATGACATATACAATGAAGATATCATACTACAGGAATATTAAATAAGCAATATTGACAAGGTCGTACAATTCAAACAATTGAACTGACCATGTATCAGCCTTGTTTCTTGTCTATCTGGCAAGTAGCAAATGTTTTAAATATTTAAATTGCAATATAAAATAACTGCTTTTAGATATCTCGATTCTTAAGCTCTGTAACACAAATAAATCAAAAGATAGATCCAGCTTTCTCTGACAGCCTAGTCAGTAAGGCTGCCTAATATAGTCCATATACATTCCAAGAACCCAGGTTCGAGATCTGGGGCTAGGTGTGCATGTATGTGTGTGTGGCGGGGGTGGGGGACAACCAAGATAAACAACTAAAACAAAATAAATAATAAACGCTTCTTCCTCCTCTCTCTTCCTGCCTGGTTGCCTACTCACCTTCATTCTTGCCCACACCTTCCCTTAAAAAAATTTTTTTTTTAAAGTATAAGTCAATAAAATTTGGAGGATGAATCAAGTTGGTTATCATAATTATTAAGCCCTTTTTTGCATTAAGCTTTCTAAGCTTTGCAAACTTTATTAGTTTGGATTGCATTATTTCTAGATAGTCTATCTTTTGTGGAAGATTTATGTGGAAGGGTAATTTTTTAAGATCTTCATGTATGTTTTGTTCATTTTTAAAATTTTCCCTCCCCTGCATTACTAGTATGTAATACAATGTATCAGTGAAGACTCTCTGAGTAAGTGCTCTCAATCAAAATGTGAAGTATAATCATTATAAAAACATATTGATTAGCTTCTTTGGAAAGTTCAACTATGGTTGGAACCAAAGTTCAAATATTTTCTGTCTTGGTCCATCTCTGCTCTGTTTTTCTTTGGCCTATTTTGTTCTCTTGTGGACGCTATCCCTAGCTTGTCGCAACAATAAGGTCTATCAACTCTAGCAGAACAGTGGCCTCTGTCCCCAGCATTCCATCTTTCCTGAATTGGGTCTCACTGGCCTAGGTCGTGTTTCCTGTCCATCTCTGAGCCAATTACTGTAGTCAAAGGGATAAAATGATCTTATTGATCAGGATTTGTTGTGTCCACACAGGGAAAGATTTTTCCCATATAAGTCAGACAAATTAATAGTGGAGAAGAAGTCTATTTGTCAAGAAAGCCAACGTGCAGATACCAAAATAAGGAGCAGGGCAAAAAAGGGCAAAAATATTCAGTTTTCAGATCTGAAAATTTTTACAGAGGTGGAAGTTGCTTGAAGACTACATTTTGGTAGGCCCTGAACCCACACAAGTCCAGAAGGCACTGGAGCCAGAAAGCAACGGTTCTTGCAAGTGACCAATGGGACATGCAGGAAACTTTGAAAGCTTTGGTGCTGTATAAAGCCTGAGGACCCCGATACAACCAAGAAGAAGAAAACCCAGTGGCGACTATAATGGAATTTACAATTAGCCTAGTATGTTGGGTGCTCGCTACTTAACGACTAAGATTTATGTGACCGTTCACATTACTCAGGTAGTAGAAAACATTTGGAGCGTATCTGAGGTCATGCCATCTGTGAAAAATTGATGATACTCTAGAAATATATATCTTCTGGGTTGAAAACCACATTCTAAATCAAGTTCAATAGAATTAACTACTCTCTCTCTCTCTCTCTCTCTCTCTCTCTCTCTCTCTATATATATATATATATATAGTTGTGTAACAAATCACCAGACCTTTTTTACTGAAATTCTATGCTCACTTAACAACAGTTCCTCTTTTCTTCCTCCTATTCCCTGGTAACCACGATTTTACTTTATACTTTTATTCCATTGTAATTGGAAAAATATAACTGTGATTTCAGTCTTCTTGAATTTCTTAAGAATGGCCTTGTGGATTAATATATGGACTACTCTGGAGACTGTTTCATGTGCACTTAAGAATGCATATTATTTTGTTATGGGGTGGAGTACTCTGTATATGTCTGTTAGATCCAAATGGTTTATATAGCTGTTCAAGTCCTTGAATTTTCAGTCTGGTTGCTCTAATTAACCTTTATAAGTTCATTTACTTTCTGTAAAATGATAGCAAAAGCAGTACCTACTTCACAGGTTGATGCAATAATTTAAAAAGCTACTCCTTATAAAGTGATAACACATTTGATGTATAGTCACTGCTCAATAAATGTCAGCTCCTTTTTTTCTTTCTTTTTTTTTTCTTTTGCTGATTCCACTCCAATTCTTGAAGGGCATTTTTTAAAATTTGAGGTATAATTGACATAGAACATTATTTTAGTTTCAGGTATGCAGCATAATGATTCAACATTTGTATACATTGCAAAAATTATCACGGTAAGGTTATTTGCCATCTTTTTAGCAACTTTCAAATTTGTCATACCATATTACTGATTATAGCTTCCATATGTCAATTACTGTTATTAATTCTAAGAAAGTATGAAAGGATCTAAGCATATCCATCACCACATTTCAAACATCAGTGCAAAATACTTAGCCTAAGGACCTGAAAGTACAGTTCGTTGAATTATTGAAGGGCAGATTTTCCAAGAAGTGAAAAGAGGAATATTACTAATTTTGCTTGTATTTATTGCAGCCAGTTGTCAACCTGATATTGTCAATCAGATTAACGTCTGTAGCCATCAACCAATCAAGAGTTCTCTTGGCCACTTCTGTATAATTCCACCATAATATTTTGGCACTCTTTGGCATAAATTCCTCATTTTCATGACTCAGGAGGTTCTGGAATGCTCCTTAGTCTTTCCACTGATTTTTAACAACTCATACCCTGATATTTTCCCTAAATGTTTTTCTGATACTTTGCTTCAGCCTCTATGACCTATATCTAAAATCCAGCTTCTTTACACAAAGGATCAATTCTAACCAACAATTTAATGCATTCTAAAACTTTCCTAGTGCTGAACAAGTTTGTGGGAAGAGGTCACATCCCATTTTATCATTTTGCTAGACCTATCCCCAGTGAATTTTTTCTTTTGCTCTGACCTTTCCAGAATAATAAACAATCCTTACTCGTATCTCTCGGAATACATTTTTTACTTCAAATAAAATTATCAAGATAAATTTTCCAAACAAGGACAGTTTTTTTTAATGAGAAATTCTGTTGCAGGTGTTAGAAAAATAATATTTTTAAGCCTGTGACAATCTGTTAGCCTTCATTAAATACTCCCATTGAAGAGATACAAACTGTGCACAGACATTATAAAGGGAATTGTACAGAGAAGATGTTACTGCCCAATCTATGACATATGAACACCTCATTTTATTAATAAAAAATGCCAAAATATAATGAATCAGCAGTGTTTTAAAGTGACATATTTACTAATGTTTTAAAACTCTAAATTATTGTGAATATTTAATTGTTGTCAATTGAAGAACTTTTATTTCCATTTTCAATGCTGAGATTTCAGATAATTTCTATTTATTTGCCTAAACTCTGGCGATTACCACTCAAAGATTTTCTGACTTATAAATTAAGATTCCTTCCAATAATCCATCTTCTAAGATCAGAGAAAGCTAAGATTATAAAATTATTTACTTAAAAAGGTAAAAATAAATATAAGCTGCAGGAAGGCAGGAGCTTTTGTTTCCTTTGTTTGTTAAAGTATTCCCAACTCCTAGAACAGCATCTGCCAGGTACTCAATTCACATTTGGTAAATGAATTAGAATATAATTATCTTTAGAATTCTATTTATCTGACACAAATTTATTTTTATTCCTATATTATTTCTGCTGTTTCTAGATGAATTAGATATTCTACTTATCCAATTTTATTTTTACGCTCCCAAAATATTGAAACTTTCATCGCTTTTTTGGATTAACAATTCTTACAGTTAGGGAACTGTTCTTGAAAAATGATGAGGGGATAGCATAGCTTGAAATCCACAGGGAAGTATGCAGATGTATGAACAAACTGGACTAACTGGCAAAACCTGAAAGAGACCCCAATGGGGAGTGGGGATCTCAGATTAGTAACCTGCATGTAGGACACATACCCAAATACTTGCACTATTTTTCTCCAGTTACCCTGGACACACCAAAGCCCCTAACACTCATATATGTATACATATATATAAATATATATCTATATTTATATATTTATATATATAGATATATATATTTGTATATATAGATATATATATACACACACACATACATATACAGAATCCATCTTACCTGTGTGGGAGGGGCAGGCAGTTTAGGTCCCACACACGTAGGCATGCGTATTCTCTTGATGTAACCTTTCTAACCCCACAGGGCACCCCAACTAGTTATTTCCGCTTTTAATAATCTTGCTGTGTGTTCCTAGCCAATGACTTTCTCCACAAATTCTTTCTGGATGAACCCAGCATTTTATTAACGTGTCTCAACTCCTTTCCCCACCCCGCATCAAAAAATAATTTACTATTTTCTTTATCTTTCCTCACAGTTCAGTCTTTCAGTGTATCAGTTAATCTCTTCTGATCTATTTGCAATTAACCAGGATCTTTTCTGTACTTAAGGGATGCTCTAAGCAAAGCATCACTTTCCAAGTATGACCTTTTAGTCATTTTGCAAGGACCTATCAGTTCTCTGGATTTAGGTATGATAATTGATAATGCTAACTATAGATTTGGGAGCATTAAGTTTTTATATTTTACACTGACAAAATTGTTATGGAGAATTACCTTTCCCCTTTTACCTTAATTTGTATCTTTTCCAGAATCATTGCTTTTGTATATTTCTACAGCTAATATCTAAGACGTCTCTACAACTAACACTGAGAAGCATTTTACTTACATTATCCATGTAATTATCACATTTTAATATCTCTGTAAGATAAATATTATTATTGTTGTTAGAATATTGATAGAAGATAGGGGTCATACACCATAATGAACTGAGATTCAGACCTATTTGCTATAACTCAAACTATTAGCAACTCTACTGTTGTAGTCACACATTAAATCATTTTTTTTTACACTTTCTTTCACTACTACCTTTACTATTTCTAATTTCTGTGTCAGTTGTTGTTCTGTATCTCAGGAAAATGTCTTGAGATGGGGAAGTTCTTATTTTTCTCCATGATCGGTACAGAAATACATGTTTAACTTAAAGGTAGATATTTGTTGGTGGCCTACCAAGTATTCATTTCTGTCTTTCCTTTTCTTCAGAATCAGGTTGTCCTTTGGGAAGTAATCTTCCCCCAGGTGCTGCAGGCATGTGGTTTGAATAGAATTGATCCATTTCCTGCTCTAGGTATGGACTCTGAGGGTAAGGAATGCTAAATCATTTAGATTTGCATCAGTCAGAACCTAATTTCAGTAACTGGTTGAGTTGGTAGATGGAAGAAAAGACCTCTCTTTGGCTCTGGATAGTGAGATTTATGCAAATGAGACCTGGAACCCCTACAACTATTTTATCACAGTGAAAACCATAATACATGAAAGGAGACAGAGCCAAGTGAACTGCCATGAAGTTCAGCCAGATTCCTGGTCAAACCGTGACTGAAGCTCACTCAGTCCAGTTGAATAATAGTTATTTTTGCTAATAATTTTCTTCTATTGCTTGAGTGGGGTCTTTTGTTTACCACCTATATTAATAAAATCACTCTCCCTCTCAGTTCCAAATTTAATGTTTCCTTCCTTCCTTTAAGACAGTAATGTTAAAGTATTTTTTCACTTGCTTCCTATAGAGCTGATAGGCATTCCTCTTTTGTTTTCATTTATAGCATGATTCTTCAAAACTTTCTGATTATCCGAATCATCCTGGGGGATTTTTAAAAGTGCAGGTTTACATCCTGAGACGGAACCACAAAAGGAGAGTTAAGCTATCACTATTATTTTGAAAACTCCTCTGGTGATTGTTTGTTGATCAAATTTAAGAAACACAGCTTTACAGCATTCAATAAAATATGTATCTGGAAATGTTTTACTATAAAAAACAATTCCAGCATATCAACACACACTTATTCTGTGAACAACGGATGATGACTGGAATAGTTGTCAAGATAAATAGTCACATCTGTACTGGTAAAAATAAGCATGCAACAAAAGCCAAATTTCATTGATTCTAAGATGCTATTGATTATAATATACCATTAATTATGAACCACTAAGAAAAAAACAGCAACCGGCTATTAATTAAGTTGGCATGCCATTAATTATAAGATGCCTCATGATTCCAGGGTTGCTATAGGCATGTATCTCAAGATTGATGAAATGCAGTTAAGTTCTACTCTTGTAATCAGAGTTATAATGGTGCCTGCTGGGTTGAAAGTCAATAAAAGGTAGATTAACTTCCAGGAAATTAGGAGAAAGGAAAACCCATATTAATTATCCTAGTAATGCTATGAAGATGTCTCTATAGATTTTGTATGCATCTACTTCTAAGGCTTTTCTGATAACTAGAAATCCATCCTTCTGAGATCTGAGGTCCCATGATCTCTTGAAAAGCTTTGGATAAAATTGATGGCAGGATGAGGATCTTCATCTGCAGGTTTGACTTTCATGCACTGTGCCACACACACACACACACACACACGCACTTGCACGCACGCGTGCACTTCTCAGAGAAGTTACCTAAAAAGCAAAATAGTGAAAGCAAAGCATACTTAAAAAAATGAAAGTGACTTTTTTTGAAAGTGTCTTTTCACAGGGGGTGACATTCATTTGTTATTACTTGTGGATGTGGGAGACTCTAACTTTAAAGGATTAACATTATCATTGCTTAGGCCTAAATTATAGGAATTGTATTTGCTATTGGGCTATGCAGCTTTGTAGACTTAAATTTGTCTCATAAAAAGGGCAACAATTAAACAAAAACTTTTTGCATTTAATAGTGAGTACAAAAATACAGATTAAATTTGTAGACCAATTAAATTAAACCTCTTTCCCATTCTCTCTCTTTGATAGTATGAATAATGGTGCATCTGGATTTATCATTTTTGTTTATTATTTTTTAAACAAACCTCATGGACTAATTTTATTTCTTATTTGCAGTATTAATTTAATACATTTTAACATTTATTCTGGCTACTCTGTTAACTCAGTTTCCTTTAGTACTGAGCAAATGCTTCCTCTTATGCTATTATTTTCCTTAAGCGTGTATTAGTTTTTGATTGTGCATTCATCTTTCTTCTTTGTTTTTTTTGCAATTCTAAATTATCTATTTTTATGGAAGTAACATTGCATTAGAACTTTATGTAACTTTCAGGTGTATATCAAAATACATCAACATCTGTGTGTACTACAAGTTTATCAGTAAAAATACTACTTTATCCTTCACCTTATAATTTACTAAAGTGCCTTTTAATTTCATATATTTAATAACCTTTTTTCAGTATTTTCTCATTTCTTTTTGCATTCATTGTCTAGGAGCTTTTCAAAATAAGTATGTGATACAATAATAAGATATTCCCATTTCCATTGTTAAAGTGTAACAGGTTCTGTAATAACGCGCATCTAAGAAAAGTTAGAAAATTGAGACTGGAACTCAGTTCCTCTGGTTTCAGATTTGATGGACATTATTTAGATTTTCAGTCCTTCTTTAGCAAAATGTGCTAATCCTCAATGTCTTGGAGAAAGAGGTGGAGGAAAGACCTCTAAGAATGAGTTCTGCTAATTAAACACAGACATCACCTGATAATGAATCAGGGAAAAGTTGGAAAAGGCATCTTAAGAGACTTGATGGTTTATAGGCCAGTAGGATAAGATTATATCCTGATCAAATTATTTATCATCTCTGAAAAATAATGCATATCTCTAAGGGGTGGGAGGGTGTGATAATTTTCAAGACATAAAATACAAAGGAGACTCACACAGAAGAACTTCTGCAGTGATCATTTTAGAGCTACACTGAACTGTGAGCTACTCTGGTCTAGCAATTTGATGTCTCCTTTATTTCTACTAAGATTCTTTGTATGATACTATCCCCAGTTTATCTCATACATATACTAATAAACATTTAAGCTCATGTATTCTTCATCTTCTTTTATCTTGATTCTGTGCTAAATAGTTATGCATGTTGTTGTCTTCCTTTGTTCTAGACCAAAATTTTCTTATCAGTAAATTGTATACTGACTCATTTTTATCACTGAGAATTTATTAGGTTTTCTGAAGCATCTATTTGTGCAGTTTCTTTGGAAGAAAGTGGAAACTACTATGGTAGCTTGCATGCCTTACTGTTTTTAGTGAGACCAGGAAAGAACATGAGTCAGATATTCAACTGATATTGACTGTTTCATGATCTTGGGTGATCTCCCTTCAATTGAGTAGTCACTTTCACTATTCCCAAATGGAGGCAGACTACTTATTTATATTTTGTGATCTAGACAGAGAGATGAACAGAATTCAGCATGCAGTTTTGCTCCCTACTGCTAAACTTCCAATAATGGTCCTATCCAATGCCCAGGCCCCATTTATAATTGACTTCCTATACCTCTGTCTGTAGCCCATTGGTGCTTTACTGAACACATCTTGGCTTGGAATTCTTCTTTCAGTTGCTTTTATCTGCTTTTCAGTGTTCATAAATTCATCATAATTTCTGATTTTCTGATTTCTAGGTCTTATTTTCATATATTTATGCATCTTGTACGTGTTTATAGAGGTTTAATGATGGAGAGCTGAATATTAGCTCGCTGTCTACTTACCTCTGATTTATATTGTAGGGAACTATAGTTTCTAGGTTTCTTCACCTACTTTGTTAAAATACAATGTTTTAATTAAAAGAAATTGTATTCATTTATTTTCCTAATCCTGAGTCTCAAGTCAGAAACCATGGCTTTCATAGTCTGCATCTTAGCTTCCTGAGCTAAAAAGAGGCACTTCTTGTCTACTTCTGAGTTAGCTTTGCAAAGGAGAGACACTGGCAAACATTAGAAGACCTAAAGGGGAAAAGGCAGGCTATTTCACCCCATATTTTCTGTTTTATTCATTTTTTGGTTTTATTTTTGGCATCCCTAAAAATGGCTTTCCTTTCTCTATGGCTTCAACACCCTCCCATCTTTCCCTTTAGGAACCTAGGACAAAGGTAGACAGACAACCTAATGGTCCTATACTCTGAACTCTGTTACCAGAGTTAGAAATAGTGCGATAATATCTTTTATGACTATCACCACCTCTTGTTTTCCTTTTCAAAATTCCCATAATGTGGTAATAATCTCCTTTCATTCATCTAGAATGGTGTGTTTTCTTGATTGTCCTGAATGATACAGAGTTGAAAATTAAAACATGTTCTCCATCTACTGTCCTGAAATGAATATCTAGAAATATTCACTTATTTTAAAAACACAGTTTAAGAGCTATTTAAAACTAGGAAACCATGAATTGATTCTGTGTTTGAAGTCCAGAACACCCTAGTTAAAATAATTTGATAGAAGAGTTGGGACAATTCTGGTTCTTAAACTGTCCTCAATTTCCCAGGTATCTGCTGTAGTGCGTTAGTGACAATGATTATTATTTATCTAATATTTCATTTCTATACCTGAAACTTGTTCTCAATCAAAGCCATTTTCAACTCGTATACCTGTTTTATGTTCAAAAGAATTTTGATGCTGACTCTATTCAGAGTTTGGTGAATCACTTCAGTGTAGCCATGTTTAAAATAGAAGACATTTGCTTCAGCCAACAATAGATTTTATTACCTAAATATTGTAATTGATTTGGCAAGCACCTTACCTGTGTTTGTTGTCTACTTAACCCAAGATAGAAAAATCCTTATATTTTCTTTGTCCAAAGATACTATCCTTCCTGTGTTCTCCCATGACTGGCAGAAAAGAGATAGTTATCAAGGAACCATTGTTATGCAAGCCATACTTCTCCAAAGCCCTTTTGTTCTCAATAATCATTATTAGCTCCTCCTTCAATTTGCTTCTTTCTTTCAACTAAAATTTTAAGTTTGAATCTGTTGTTATGCACTGCATTTGACAGGGGTTAGGGAAGCCTAACCCTTCCCCAACCCTACATAGTTGAAAATCCATGTATTAATTTTGAGTCCTCCAGAAACTTAACTAGCAATAGCTTGTTTTTGACCAGAGCCTTACCAATAACGTAGTCAATTAACACATATTTTGTATGCTATATGTATTACATATTGCAATCTCACAATAAAGTAAACTAGTGGAAATGTTATCAAGACAATCACAAGGAAAAGAAAATATACTTACAGTACTGTGTTTATCGATACCATAAATTTACATCATTTGTTTGCAAGAACATCCCAGAATAAATGACCCCACAGTTCAAATCCATGCCTTTACAGGGTCAAATATTCTTTAAATTGAAAAATTGAAGATTACCCATAACTCATTCAACATATTTTTTTGACCATGGACTTTAAATGAACATTTTTCTCATGAGTATTTATACTCTTCTGGACTTAATACAAGAGCTTAAAATCATCTGGGTGATGGCTTGCTCCCAGGAATTTATAATTAAATAAAATATATTTTATACCATATTTATTGTTAGGCTGGCTCAGAAAGACGGGACAGCGGGCAGGGACAGCGGGCATGCCCACTGGGCATGCCCAGCAGCCAAGCCCGGGAAAAAGGTGGATGACATCAGAATAAGGGATGCGACCCCCACACCTGGATTCACAGGGCCAATCCCCAATCGCGATATGGGAAGCCCGGGAAATTCCTCTGCTTAAAGAGCCGGTCCCACTTTGTTCTGGCGCGCGACTTCCCCAGGCCCGTTTTGCGGACTTGGGAGTTTCGCCCGGGTGCGCAAAGTCCAATAAAGCCCTGACTATTCTGCTTTTTGTCTGATTGAACTTTTCTCCTCGCGGAGCCCAGAAAAACCTCAGATTTATATCATATAAAATCATATTTAATATGTGGACACATTTTATACAATGAATTATAATCATTCATTATAATTAAATAAAACAACTAAAATTTTCAGTTTGGATCTTCCTTCTTTAAATTTCAAAACGTCTTCAGACTTTTTAAAGTCCCTAAGAGACTATACTTGGATAGACATACAGAAGCTTTTGAAAAATAGCCTAAGACAAAGTTACTTCTAAACAAAGTATTTCTTGTGAGCTTTGAGTTCCATCATTTCTTTTCTTTTCTTTCTTTTTCTTTTTTTTAATGAAAGGTACAGACAAGAATGAAAACAAGTATAGGCATGTAGGCAGGAAGTGAGAGGAGAAAGAAGCACTTTATTTATCTAATTTCCTTGTCCATCTTGGTTGCTCATCCCAGTCCCAGGACATGAACCTGGGTCCTTGGGATGTATGTGGACTGTGCTCTCAGTCAAAGGCAGTTAATCAAACCACTACCCCACTAAGGCATATACTCCATCACCTCTTTATCAAACTATCAGATGAAAAAATTACTAGCAGAGCGACCTGGTGGAGCAGTAGTTTGGTTCACCACCTCCGGTCGAGTACAGTCCAAATATATTCGAAGGACCTGGATTGGTGTGCCAGGCCAGGGAGGACAACCAAGGTGAATAACTAAACAAAAATAAAAGCAAACAAAAGGCTTTTTCCTCTCTCTTTCTCTCTGCCAGCCTACTTGTCTTTCTTCTTGCCTGCACCTTTCCTTAAAAAACAAAACAAAACAAAACATGAAAACCTATTTGTTTACTCAGTTTAAAAGATTCCAAAGGCATGGGTCCTCTGAAGTTGGCTGAAGAACTCCTAAAGGTAAGTTAATATTCTGGAACTTACAGAGATGCTTCTTCATTTTGCACAATCCTATCCATTAGTAGTTCCACCTACTGGCCTGAGTGAGATGACTTAAATCATATGCTTTATCTCAGGTATTTGTTCTGATGGAGAAGTGTCTTATTTCTGGGGCTAAAACAAGACACCATGGAATGTCAATGCCTTTCTAAGACCTTTTTTCCGAGGATGTGGACAACATACAGTATATCACTTCTGTATTGATTTATTCACCCTTCTCCTGCTTTCCATCTGGAACTACCATTTCCAGGCAATCACTGTAAATATGTGTGGGCCAAATGGCAGGCTTTGTAAGTACTTATGCTTCAGAAAACACTTTTATTCATGGCCAGACTGTATTCCACAGGGACAGCCAATGTGGGCACAGTTAGCATCAGTTAGGTTTTAGTCCCGGCTTACTCTTTTCTGCTTGAATTTCTGAGTTACATATGTGTTAATCATTCTAGCTCACTGATTCCTTGAAATATAAACATGGAGGTGATAATTAATTAGAAAGTCTGCATATTCCTCTCCTACAAGTTAAGTATTTCTTCCTGCCAGAACCGGCTTTTAGAAAAGGAGGTGTGTAATGTCCTTATGTTTTGGTTTACATTGGTTCATTTTTCATCCGATTCTCCAGGCTTTGATACCTGTGGCTTAATATTCAAAACATTTTGCTTGGATTTTAACTTTATACGAAACACATATTACTTCCACAATCAGTTGAGACAAACCAGATGAAAGATTTCAACCACATCCACTCACCAAACCAATTTGTTGCTGTTTTCTTAGGTTTCTGATTCCCCGATCTGTGTGGCTTGGTTCATGTGAGGCCCATTCAGAAATGGGTGGGAAAATCTTGCCTAACTTAAAGAGTGTTAATCATTTCCACTTAATAGAAGGAACATTTTTATTGCTACTGTACTGATGGAATCTTTCCCCAAGGCAAGAAACAATAACAAAATCCCTCCTACCTGCCTTTCTCAAAAGAATTCTAATCTGTCTGGGAACTAACTATTCACAAGAGATGCTCATTGAACACCCACAGTGGGTTGTGGTGGTATTTTTTGTAAATAAGCTTTGATTCAGGAAAGAATAAGCACTGAACTTTAACTCAGAGGATCTGGGTTCCAGTTGTGTTCTACCATTTATCAATTGTAACCTTGGAAAAGAATGGTCATCTTTTATTAAACATCTCAAATTTTCCCAGTATTTTAAAGTCATTTCTAAAAATGTCAATAAGGCTAAAAATAATCATCAAGCTAACATTTTTTAATAAACTAAGATGATACAAGGCCCAGAGAAGTTCTGTGACTCGCTCAGGTACTAAACAGCTAGCAATTTGTGGACTCAGGAATTAGCTCCAGGTTTTATTTTTTTTGGATTTCCAAAGCCAATTTAAATTTAATTATACTATGACAAGTAATTTATATTTTATAAGTTTCATTTTTATTTATTTTAATCTGAAAAATGGCCTTAACAACTCCTTTGAATTCAGATACCTTATGATCCTATCATTGAGTTTAAGCCTTAAATTTTAGAGATTATGGTTTGGTTCAGATCAGCCCAAACAATGCGCATATTTATAAAATAAAGTTGAGAGGCACTGGGTAGGAGGTGGTATGAGATGAAGGGTCTGGTATTCATCTGGGAAAGCTTCCAGCCTAAAGGGTTTTCATCTGGAACAGGCAGGAAGAGATACAAAGTAGGGTGGCAGATGGGAGGAAGTCAGTTCCCGTCTGAGAGTCTATGGGAAAATACTTTTGGGCAGGATTCAAAAGTAAAAGACTACTAAACAGGTCTGACTGGCTGAATGATAGACTTTCCGGATTGAGGCACCCATACTGAGGAAAATGAAAATGGTCCCTTCTCTCAAAATTCTTAAATACGATTCAAATCAACATCATTGATTGACTGGCTGAGGTGAACTGAGCTGCAGAATTTCTTTGAAGCCCAGAATTACAAGCTATAGCTGAGAAATGATCAAGAGATTCAAATTTGGTGTGTCCCTGTGGAGCAGATGTTTGGTATAGTCACACAGATTCCAAATTCCCGGATTTGCAACCTGTAACTGGTGAACAACCAAATGAACAACTTAATAAAATATATAAAGCACTTATTCCTTCTTCTCTTCCTGCTTGCCTGCCTCTGCTCGTCTTCTTTCCTGCCTGCACCTTTTTGAGAGAGAGAGAGAGAGAGAGAGAGAGAGAGAGAGAGAGAGAGAGAGAGAGAGAGATTCAAATTCATGGAAACAATGAAAAATGTTTACAAATTTCAGAGCTTGCCAAAATTAAAAAAAAAAAAATTCTGCTGTTAATGTCCGCCCCCTTCTAATTCATTTTTTTAAAACTTTTCCATCAAGAAGTCTATTTTGTAAATATGAGTAATTAATGTTTAGCATCTTTCTTTTCATAATCTTCAAAGTGTTAGCAAATGTTGACAATTGTAACTTTTCTAGTATCCAAAGGGAAAGAGCATACTAGTTGCAAGTACTGCTCTACTGTTTCCCTGAAAAAGGGACATTATTATGAAAGGAAATCTAATATCCACAGAATCGCTAGTGTGGGGGTCAGAGGAAAAGTTCCCCCATCTCTCTGAGATGCTTCACAAGCTGGCCTCATACACAAATTAACATTAGCTGCAACTAGCAAGAGAAAAGCATAAATACAATAACATACATATAGAGAATTTACATGGCAGTAAATTCTGAGGTAGCTAGGGAAGACCCACATTTATATCCTGAGAAATCTCAGGGGAGCGAGGAGATCACCAAAGATAAATAACCTCCATTTCTACCCTCTTCTAGAGAACAGAGACACAAGATTTCTGGATTAGGAGAAGGGTAGAGGTCGAGGGGGCAGTAAATGGCTTCTTTGATTAAGGGAAGGGCTGAAGTTATAGAAAAATTGTAACTTCTCTGTTGCTTCTGGGGCTGTTCTCCACGCTCCTTGTTTCTCCATGTCAGAATAGAGCATGTATAGGAGACCACTGCTGAGAGACTTGGGGTATTTTCTTTGAACTCTATCACTAGCTGCAACATAATCTTAAATAAATGCAAGTTGGAAACTGTAGTCCAGCTCTTTGTATCTTCTTGCTCTTTTCTTCAAACACTGTATTAATCATTTACTCCTATGAATGACTTGAAGATGCACTCTTCATACTATAAAAACAATTATATCTACTATGTTCCCACCAACTTTTACATATATTATCCTTAATCCTCAAAGCAATTCTTTAAGATAAAGGAGATTTTGGGACAAGTGGCTCAGTAACATGATCAAGGTGACAAAACCAGGTTGCAACTCCGGTCTGTTTGACCTCAATCCCCTGCTCTTTTTCTGTGTCTTACAAAATTTTTAAATATCTTATATATATGGACCAACAGATGCCTATACTTATCCTCTTACAAAAGTCGTTGACATGATCTTCATTAATGATTCAAAGTATCTTTAGATTAGTCCTTTACGGAACCATTGAAAAAGTGCCATAAAGCAGTCACTCCCAAAGATTTCCCTCACCTTGGCCTGCAAGAAATTTTCAATATTGAAATTAATAGGTGAAGCTATAAAGGAGATAGTCAAGGTAAACAAATGTTTGCCAGATGGTTAAAATTACTATTTAATTGGTACTGTCCTGTTTAAAACAGTAATTAACGGTCAGCCTCTTTATAGAACAGATTTATCAGTCCATCTTAAGTGAAGGAACAAGAGGTCTCAGAAATCACAATAATGAGTTTATTTCACTTCACTGAAAAATATAGGTGCCATAGGGAAGGTGAAAAATGCCAAGGCTAAAACATCAGGAACTGAGTTGCATCTGTGATGAAATTAGGAAAACATGGAGAGCAATCTTCTTGATCTCCTGGTTTTGAATCTATTGCAATGCACTCAGTATTTTCACACTCTTGGAATCCGAATCTCCATGAAAATTGTCTCCTTTTCCTTAAAGCAGAGGTTAGGTACAAATACTACAAATGAGACACAGGTAAGCAAATGTGGTTGGCCTATGAGCTCAGGGCTAAGTCACAAGCAGAAAGAGTTTCGAGTCAAAACAAATGGGTAACTAAGAAATATTTCTTGGTAAATGCCACCAACCTGACTATTCCCAAAGGAAGTCAAACTTCAGCTCCAAAACTGTCAGGGAAAGGTTGGGTGTTTGGAGATTGAGTAGCTTAGTCAGCAGGGTAGTATTTGGAGCAATGAAACTCCAAAAATAATCCATCCAAAAGCAGTCAAAGGCTTCTTATTGTTTACATCATTAGTTTTCTTATTCATGCACTTACTCTTGCCACTAAAATATTAAGTCTTTTTTGTTTAAAGTAAAAAACAACCATTATTGTGTTTATTTCATGTCTTCATGATTAATACATTGTCCTTTTTCTATGGTACCACTAATAAACTTTGTATGTTCTTTTTTGTAAATTCTTGAAGATAAATATTGAATAAAGACTAGTTTTAAATTTCTTAGGAAACAGACTCATGAACTTTTTCAGTTCTTTCCTTTGTAATTTCACCTTTTTCTTGATTTTTTCAAGGGAAACAACAATAAATAATATTATTTGCATAATAACCCAGAGAGGTAATATATTTATATTGACCTATTGACTCATGCTTCTGAAAACCTTTAACATGTTGACCCTTATTTTAAGCAGTATCCTAACAAAAAAACTTGCCTAGACATTGTAAGGGACAATCTCTGCAATACAGACAACATTCACAGAAGTAACTGCTATCAGTGTCTGATATCTAAATTATCGTTCATCTCTATCAATAACATTGCCTTTTATTACAAATTAAAAACCAAGCTTTCATTTTATGGTACTAGACTAGCCACACCATGAAGCTCAATAGACATGATCTTTTCCTGTGAAAGCTTCAAAGATACAAAATGAGTATATCCTCACAGCAGATAATGTATAATTCCATCTATGTGGTTTAAATCCTGATTAGGAAAACATTAGTGTTAAATACATTATTATTTTAAAAATGAAAAATGTCAGATCTTTTCAGGGAGGATGTTGAAATTCTTGGGAAAGAAATTCATAGACATGGGGTTAAATAAGACACTTGGTACAAATAAGACCATTCTTGAAATCATTCTGCAAGACAAAGCAGAATTTCCTGGTTATACCAGAGAGGTATACAAAGTATTGGAAGGTAAAGGAAGATGGGAAGATCAGAGAAAAAATTGATGATAAAAATCTGCCACTTCATGGTGAGACCCTATTCCCCCACTCGCTCTAATAAAGTTACACATCTTCAATCTACTTCAGTTTATATAGATTAAATAAATGTATTCCCTTGTTCACTTAGTTATCAAAACAAGAGACAAGACAAGCAGCTGGGACCACAGATTTTAATGAATAGACGCAGTGGACAGAAGGAAGAGAGTAAGCTTTACATTTTAGGAGCTTTATGTCAAGTTTTAACTATACTTTGTGGGGAAGGCCCAAATAGATTACAGATTGCAGAGGTGTTTCCAAGTCTTCCCAAACCCAGCACAGCGAAATTCTCAAGCACAATTGTTTCACATATGGAAAACTATCATCTGAAGGCTAGTATTCATGGCTGTTCCCCAAGATGACAAGTTTTACAGCAATATTTTTATTGAATATTTTTATATCATATAGACTTGCTTCTCACACTTTCAATTCTAAATAATCTTCAACTAGATCCTAACTGACTTGCTTATGGACAGAGAGAGGTATTACAGGTATCCTTTGATGAACAGGTTTCAAAGTAATGTGCATCTCTTCAAATGTTTAGAATTTGTCAGGAATTACGTTTTCTCAAAGCATGAGGATAAAGTCATTATAAATTCCCTTTGTTGTTACCATGTGGCAATTTGACAGTTGCTGATAAATAGAAATAATTATCCTCCTTTGCCATTTACATGAGAAAATTAGTCTCGTCTATGTACATTCCTGGTGGTAATCAGGAATGTTTACTGACTTAGATGGTGATTTCCTTGCTATTAAAGAACTTGGGAAAAGAACAGCAAGTAACTGGCACAAGATATTCACATGAGTGACAGAATTATAAAAAAACGAGAAGCTGTCATTTCCGAAGGAGGGAAGATATGAAGACAAAAAATTGAAGTATATTTGAGGGAGATCTATGGTCCCATTCATCTGGAGGGTAAGGTACAGGGGTTAGCCATAGGAGGCAGCTCTTTGGCACAAGTGTTGATGTTCTCATGATGGAACAGTGTTCAGACTCCTTCAATGAGTTTCTTATGCAGAGGGTGTTGACAAGCAGAAACCAGAAAGGAGGAAGTTGGAAGATGCCAAGTGTTGACTAAAACTGGCAAATTGGAACCAAAATTATGAATGTATGACTGTTGTCAGTCTTTCCCAGCCATTCAAGAGGAGTCTGGCTTTTCTAGATCATTTATTCCCTTTTTCCACCCACCTAGTAAGGCCCTTCCTTGTCGATTCTATTCTTTTTGTTTTCACAAACAGGAATGGAAAATAAATTCCCCCAAAATGTATATAATCAGAGAAGTAGAAGAATTATGTCACTGTTATTAGTATGGAATGGAATATAGCAATCCTCAGAAAAAAATGCGATATACACGCTGGAAGCAGCTTTCTTTTTTTTTTTTTTTTTGAATTCAAAACAAAATCAGATAATCAAAACCAGAAGTTTAAGAGATATTCTCCACAGGGTGGGGTAGCTCAGCAGCATCATAATTTTGGACATAAATATAATTTTTATTCATTGGTTAGTGGGATCTGTCCTACTAGGGTTGGCATCAAATGACAGACTGAGGTGATTTTATTTTATTAGACAAAGACTAGGAAGACACTGAGGGTTGCTGTACAAGGTGGTTATGTGATAAGTATTCTTCAGTGGGAAGAATAATGTAATAGCTTTATTCATGTAAATGAAAGAGGAAAGAAATAGAAGACAAGTGAAATCAGATAAGAGACAATGGACCAGATAATGAGGCTGTGGACTAAAAGGAGAGACTAAGGATAGAAAAGAGGAGACAGCAAGCAATGTGGAAAGTAAAATTAACAGAACCATTGTGAGAAGCAAAGGAGAAGTAAGAATTGATGACTTGATGACTGAAGCCTCAAGAATTGAAGAAATAGAAGTGCCACTTATAGAATGAAGATTCCAGAAGAAAAGGTCTCCTTCGGGGTAGAAATAATTAGCCCAATTTTACATGAGTTGTTTTTGATATACAGGTGGAAGTCTGGATGAGGATACCTGTGTACGATTGGGAACGTAAGCTCCAAGAGGAAATGACTCTGTCCATTATATTACTTTCAAGTTTGTATCTCTGAAGCACAGTATAGAATATGTGATCAGTAAACAGTGTAAATGAATCAAGAATGAATGTTAAGTCTGTGCAACATACTATTAGTTATTATGATATACTACATCAATTTTATTTACATGCTCGATTCCCTTTATTTATATATCTGATAGATCTACATCTTTACATTTTATGTCTCTATTACTGAATGCCTGGCATGTTTACATCAAGTCCTCAATGCACACTTACTCAATTAATAGCTTAGAGATGCTATTTCAGTTTATATACAACCTTAGAATTCTTATCTCCTTTGTCATATTCAAGTAAGATAGAACTCACTAAGTATTTTAACATTAATAGATATAGATATATATATATAAATATATATACTTAACCATAAAAGTTATTTTAAATAAATCATCAGTTGTAGATCATACATTTGTCCCATTTCTTGGGGAATATAATTGCAAGTATTTCAATATTTTGTATTTCTTTGGGGCTAATAGACTACTTGAAGTTGTCAAAAATTTCTTTTCAATTGCAATGAACCTGAAAAAAAGACCTTTGGGCAATAATATGGAAATAATTGTTTAAAAGGTAATTACTATTTTAATTTTATGAATTACTGTAACTTCCCCATATTTAGCTGCAATTTATCACCCATTTTGTTCCTAGCATAAGTATAAGCTTTTAGAGCAAATGCAGACAGTAAAATTCAGTATTTCTCAGGGTTCCTGTGATGCAAGCTCTAAAGTCTTCTCTCTACCCCCTGTAGGGTATGAAGGACTTCATAAGGCACAAGTTGTCTCTCTTTGGGGCAAACTTCTCATCCCATGTTCTACATTAAAAGGATCTGACAATATACAAATAGTGTATGTAATACATTCATATTGAAATAGTCTCTTTGGTCATTATAGATCATTCACTGATTATGTTCCACATAGACATGATTTAATTGTAAAATGTAAAAATACAAAATTTTAATCTCAGTGATTTTCTCCCCTTAGACTTCATGAAAGTAAAAAAAAAATTAAGGCAGACCTTGAAAACAACATCTGGTGTTGCGTTCAGAAATTAGAACCAGATACGTTTCTTTATCCTTATTTCAGCTTATGTGATTAGCCTGCCAGAATCATGAAAGGGAAAATGTTTGCTAACTTAATTTTTGTTTTGTTTTTGAAGAAACAACAGAAACATTTTATTGCTCTGAGTAGCTATGGGTCTTCTTCAGGTATAAGGGAGATCCTTGAATATACATAAAGTAATACTAGAATTGATGTAAATTTTAGATAGATAACAGTGTTACAATTCCAAAAGATTTCACTAAGAGTTTCCTCTAAGAAACAGTGTAAGGGCTCATGGATGACTTTTAAAACTGGTTTACAAATAATTTATAGTATATGGGTTCCTAAGAAAAAACTGAGAGGAAATTTAACAGTTTAATTCAGTCATACTATCAGCATAAGTACACGTTCCATAGCAAATGCCATCATAACAAAACAAGTAGATTTTTTTTTAAACTTCAGCAATGATTCATTTATAAAAAAGAATTAAGATCTGCACAGAACATTTGTGAAGGTGATTAATAAAATGTTAAGTTGCTTGTAGTTTACCAAGTTTACCATTTATTTTATATTTATAATAAGGTTAAAGTAAATCAAGCACATATTATCATTTCCATTTAACAGATGACAAAATTAAAATCTGTGAAAACAGTACTTTCATAGAACTAGTAAGTACTAGAACCTAGAATTTTTACATCTTAGATCAGAGCTGTTTTCATTGCTAACTTTCCGCATAATGAAAAGTCAACAAACTATATACAGCTCTAATTGGCTGATACTTGGCACCTAGAGCTTAATTGCATTCAATACAGAAGAACCTACCTAAGTGAAATATCAGCAATGAAAAACAAACATAAAATTGTATTTGGATTATCTTTGTGTTAGGGAATCCATTAGATTTGGAACTCATTACTTTGAGAGGATATCTTTATCAACAACGTTTTCTAATTGATTTTGTAAATATTCACTTCTTTATTATATGTAAGTTTCTCCATAATCTTTCCATTTCAAGCAATTTTACAATCATAAAAGTAAGTCACTTGTTCATTCAAATGTAAAAAGAGATCAAAACAGTCTAGTGAAGCTGCTACATTAGCAAGAATTATTATATTTTTTGGAAGGAAAATGAGAAGGCAACTTTTAAAATTTGGTCTACATCTTTTCTAAAAATGAGAAAATTGAAATACAATGGAATGTTTTCCTCTTTTAAATAGGGTTTCTTAAGTGTCATGATGGCACAGTCCTTTGTCTATTCCACTGAAATCAGTTCCAAAGTCTTATTTCACATCTAGATGATCAATTAATATGAGCCTTGGCACATTTATCCCTTTTTCTTACCTCCTTTTACTTAGTTAATCTGTCTCCACATAAGATTAACACAACAACAACAGTATGTCTGTCTCATTTTTCCCCCTCATTATTATAACGTAGTATTTCCAGTTGTGGAAAAGCAGTAGAATGAGTGAGAAAAATTATATCATAATAATAATGCATATTGCTTTTTGCACTTTATACTACATGGAATGTGACTTATTCCTTAAAAACCAGTGACGTAGACACTGACATTTTCCTTCTTCCCATGCTAAAGAAATAGAAATAGGAGCTCAGAAAATGTGAGTAGGTCTATGGGGTTAGTCAGTAAATAGCAGAGTTGGATTAAGAATCCAGCAGTCTATGTTAATGTGTAGGGAGTTTGCTCTGCCAAATATTCTAACTTGGAAGTTACATTCACTTTGAATGGCCAGATGATACAAGTGTGGACCAGTTTAAAATTCAGAACCTCAGAATTCTTGTCTCCAACTCAACCAGCCTGATTTCATACTCTCAAACAAAATGACATCATTGTCAAGGTGTGGACTCTAAAGGCATCCAGTCTTGGCTTCACATTTTTAATGAGTTTCAGCAAGTTAGTTTCTTAAAGCCTTAGTTTCCTCATCTGTAAAACAAAGATTGTTATGAAATAAGATAACAAAAGTAAAATTTTTGGTCACAATAAGTGTTGCATAAATTAGTACATCTGGTAATTCACTTTATGTTGATTTCTCTTTTCCCAATAATGCTCAGCAACTAATAACATGCATTAAAAGTTTTTTTTGGAGTAAAGAAAATGATAATCCATATAGGTTTCATTACACACAAAATGTTGAGCACACACAGATACCTTTCCCTCAAACCTTGCATCTTGTCTCCCAAACACCTCAGGTTTATTGCAATGATCCTTGTATAAAAATGCACAGTAAGCATTCCTTTGAACTGAATAAATAATACATCTTATAAGACTATGTGAATCCAATTTTTATTCCTAGGTTTTTATTTTTTAATAATTTAACATTTACCACAAACTCTACTGAATTCTATCACAGATTTTCTTGATCAACAAATGGTTAAGCTATTATTTTGTGAATTTTTTTGCCATTATTCAACAGAGATGGCAATCAATATTAGCTTCCAAACCTCAATCAACATGAATTTCTAAGTATTTCTAAAATCAAATTATCCTATGTGATATTGGTTCCTAATGATTAGCATTTTCCTTTTTATTTATTTTATTCATTCTTCCCAACAACTAAATCAAGATAATTTCATTCGATAATCATATTAACAATGAATATCTCATTTTTTTCCCATGTTTCCTTCTAATTTTGTTATCATCCTCAAAATGTAGAACTGAAATACAGTAGTAATTAACGTAAATTTGAGAAACAATGCACTTCTAAGGGATTTGTTCAAAACACTGCAAATTCCTGTAAAGTAATAGACAAAGATGGCTTCATTAATAGACGTGCATAAATTCAGAATATTTCTGTATAATTCAGATACTCTCATTCAAACAGAAACTCAAAATGAAGTAAACATTTAGGAAATTATCGGTATGCACAGCTGAGAATTCAGTGTTAAAGTGAAGTTTGAAGAAGGCATCATTCAATGGTTCTGACTGGGTTCCCTCAGCTGTGTCTCACTTCATGAATACTGTGATCCTCAAGATGGAGCATGCTGACTTCAGTATACATAAACCCACAACAGCAAATGACCACAGAAAAAAGGGGAAAGGTAACTTTCAAGATTCTTTTGTTTGAAAAAAAAACAGGAAAACGTCTTTCTGAAATCCTCAGCAAACTCTCTCTCTAAATGCCTTGGTCAAAATTGGGTTGTGTACCCACTTGTGCACCAATATTTAAAGAAATGGAGTGGTGGAATTATGGCCCACCCAAAGTTGGTTTCTATTTAACTGTACAATAAATTTAACTGTGGTGGTGAATAGAACAAAGCTGAGATTCTCTTAGGAGCGAAAAGTGAGGAGCACCTACTTGTGTATAGGCAATCATCAGCATTCTCCACAGCTTCCAATATTTACTCATTCACTTTTCTAAGAGGTATAAACAAAATTAATTACAATCCTGAAACATAAATACTCCTGTTATGCCCTTGGAAGGAAACTACAAATGTTTCAAGTATTAAATGAATTGGCTTGAACTATGAAATTCTTATACTTCTGGCAATAAACCATGTCACAACACACGGACAAGATTAAACTTTAACTTTAATGGCTGGGGTAAGTCCAAGTATAGCAAAGCAGGCCTCTGCAAATATGTTTCATATCCATATAATGGTGCATATCACCTCTTAAAAATGTAAACCAGAAGATTTAATGCAAGCTGAGTTTCCTCATGGAAAGCTTTCAGTTTGGGGACAGGCATACAGGAGTAGCATAGTATGAAGATTCCTAAAATGTCAGCTATTACTGTGATCCATGGATTACTTTCAGCCAGAGATCTGTCCAGAACCTAATAACAAAAACAAACAACAACAAACATGTCTTGGAAATTATATTTTACTTACAAGAAGATTTCTATATGACTGGTAATGTTTGCCACAATTTTTTAATGGAAAATGAAGATTTTCAGAAGTGTAGTAAAGTCAGGAGGAAATACAGACTTTTTCTAAATGGTGCTTTGGACATTGATGACTGCACAAATTTATTATTCTTTTAAATTGGGGTAGCTATGATTTGTAATGTAAGTTTTAGATGTGCAGGTTCAGTCTTAATCGAATTTATGATAACACACCGAATCTTTGCTCTACTCTTTGCTCCTACCCTCACTCCATTCCCCTCTGGTAAGCTTAGTTCAATTTCAGTGTCCAAGGGTTAGTTTCGTTTTGTTTGTTCATTTGCTTTATTTCTTTATAGTCCACATGAGTACATCTTTTGGTATTTGTCTTTTTCCTTCCTACTTATTTCACTTAGCACGAACCTCTCTCATTCCATCCATGTTTTCACAAATTGCAAGACTTCACCATTCTTTTACAGCTGAGTAGTATTGCAGTATTGTGTATGTATACCACATCTTTATGCAGCCATCTGTCAATGGGCACTTATGTTGTTCCCTCTCTTCTTCCCTTCTTCCCTTCCTTTTTTAGAGAAAGGAAACAGTCAGGAATGAAGGAAAATAGGCTGGTACGCAGGAAGAGAGAAGAGGAAGAAGTATTTATTTGTTTATCTATCTATCCTTGGGCTTTAAGTGGACTACATAAGGCAAGGAGGAGCCAAGACAATTCCTAGAGCACCTTGGTGCTCTTCTATTTCTTTACTATTGGCAATAATAATGAAAATATCTTTTCTAATTAGTGTTTCTAAGTCTTCAGATAGATACTTAGAAGTGGAATTACTAGTTCATGTAATAGTTCCATTTTGAATTTTCTGTTTATTTATTTTATTTTATTTCATAAAGGAAAGGTGAAGGCAGAAATGAAGGCAAACAGAAGCAGGTAGGCAGGAAGAGAGCTGGAAGAAGCACCCCATTTAATTTTATTCAATTGTTCATCCCAGTTGCACCCTCTGGCCCCAGGACACAAACTCAGGACCCTGGGATGTACATGGACTGCACACAACCTTACCTTCTCTATCAGGGTGCACCTATATATAACTTTTTGAGGAGACTCCATACAGTTTTCCAAAGTGGATACACCAACTTATGGTCTCACCAACAGTGTACAGGGGTCCCCTTTCCTCTGCATTGTCATCAACCCTTGTTTCCAGTCTTTTCAATAGAGGCCATTCTCACAGCTATGAGGTTTTATCTCATTGTGCTTTTGCAGGACATTTTTCTTTATTTTTATAACTTTTTTTTCATTCACTGTCTCAAAATTTTCTTAAAATGCTTCCAAAAGTCTACCTCCCCCAAATGGATTTTTCTCTAAAATGAATTTAAATTTGACACACAAAAGATTATTAGTATTAATTGTTTAAGTACTTGTGGATAGGTACTGTATGTCCATAAAAAAATTATGGAAGTCTTCCTTTATCGGTAAGGGATATGTTTCAAGACACCCAGTGGATGCCTGAAAATGTAGATAGGTTCAAACATTATACCTACAATGTTTATTCCTATTCATAAGCAACAATGATAAAGTTTAATTTACAAATTAAGCACACAAGAGATTAATAATAATAACTAAAAATAAAGCAGAACAATTTAGCAGTGTGATATAATAAAAGCTATGTGAATGTGATTGCTCTCTTTCAAAATATCTTATAGTGCATAGCATTTTTGGACTGTACATCCAATAACTAAAACTATGGAAAGTGAAACCATGGATAAGAGGGAACGACTCAGTAATGCATAGTTCCTGACCTCAAAGATGTAAAAATTTCTTTGAGGACATCACTTCAAAACTATAGGGAATAATTAAAAAACACTAAAAGATAGCATTGAATTAATCATTAAATTGTGAGTCAGGGTACATTGGTGCAGAAAAGACCAGCTGTGGGAAATCATGTGCTTCAGAGAAGGTATAGAAGCTTTGCCATCGTACTAATATTTAATGAACACGTCATTTACCAAATATTTACTCTCACAGGAACCCTATTCATTGCAGTCATTATCATCAATGTTTTATAGACAAACAAATTGAACCTTAGAAGATGAACTAGCCCATAATTGAAAAGTAACAAAAATAAGATTGGGAATTGAGCATATCTAGTCAAAAAAATCAGTGTGTTTGCTTAGCTATTAAGGTATTCTTTTGCCTTGATGGATTAAGACAAATTTGCTGATCACTTTGCAGGTTTATCAATGCTTCTTAATCCAAAAGGATGATAATATTTCCAGAAGGAGGGCCAGCATGATGCAGCCATTATTAGTAGAGGACTCATCACATAAGCTGGGACCTAAAAGAAACTATTCAGACTGAGTCTAAAGTTTGGACAAAGTTGAAGAGGAAGAAAATATTGGACAAACTCAGTGGAACTGGATCATAGAAATTAATAAAGGTTTTAATGAGTTTTACAAAACATATTCTCTTTGTAAAGTAATGGTTCCAACTGTTGACTTCTCTCTTTCTCGTCATCAGCTGCATCCTCAAACTCCAAAGGACGTGAAATGAATCACTTGAGACCACCCAACATCTTTTAGACATTTAGATTAAACCCAAAAGCATAGATGTGTTCTTCATAACTAAAAGGTTAACACTTTTCAAATCCTGGGTCAAACTACCCCAGGGAGAAAGCAAGAGACTTTGTGATGACCTGGAAATCCCTTGGCCCTCCGATGACCTTTCTGCGCTGCTCCTCTGCATTCCACACATTTGCGGCCTGGCTTTGCCATCTCCATGTGACACAGAACGCAGGCTAACACCACAGCAGAACTGAAGTACTAAAATTCTCCTCCTAAACCGAAATGAAAATAGTTTCAAAGTTGAAATAACTCCTACATATGTGGTGACATATGGGTGCACAATCTCTGGGGGAAATCATAAAAAACGGTCATTGTGATTGCCCTGGGAAAGGGAATTGAGTGGTTAGGAGTCATTTCAATAGAGATTCACTTTCACCTATCAGCCTTTATACTTTTTCTACTCAGAAAGCGATCTATATTTTACTCTGTATTTGAGAATATATATAATGCAAGTGAATTAACTTTGTAGTGGTCTTTTTGCTTATTTCATAATGCACTCCAAGCATAATGGACAGATTTATCTTCCCTAAAGCATCCCATCACATCCTCGTCCTAGTTCAAAACTTTCCATGCCTGCTCATCATGAATAACAAGTGATTTGCAAGGTTTGCAAGAATTGACTGATAATCACTAATATATAACACCACATTTTGAAGTCAGTTATACTTCATATGACAAATACGGAAATGGCATGGAGTGAATTTAAAATATTTGTTCAGAATTACACAGCTAGTTGGTAGTCATGCTGAGACTTGAATTTGGAGAACTTGCCACTTTCTGTGACATGATATTTCTCACATATTGTTTACTGAATTAAATCATAATTCTTTAGCTTGCCATTGATCTCCCATCTGCTTTAGAAATAACCTCATGCAAATCCACAATACCTTTGTGCTATGTTAACTATTGAAATATTGACTCTGCATGTTTCTCCTTTGCTCAAGTTGTTTTTCCTCCATAGACTGTTTTCTAACTTCACTTATCACTTATGAAAATCTTGCATGGCTAACCACAAATGGTCCTCCTTCATGCATCTTTTCCTGAATCTCTCAACATCACTGTTTCCCTTGCCAGTACTTTACTTGTACCACTCATAAATCTGCACTTCAGCCTTAAATTTCAGTTGAATTGGTGTTTATCATAAGCTGACTATAGCACTGCAAACATTGAGAGCAAAATTGTTGCAGTCCTTGTTCATATTTTCTAAATATCTAGCAAACTACTTTTTACTTTTTAGGAGATCAAAAATACTTGCTGAATTGAGTTTGAAAATTGATTTACTCAGACACTGTAAGTATACCAAGTTGCAGTGAACTTTGGAAAGAACCCAGAAACTCATTTACAACAGAGATCACACACTAGTAGCGTGTGTCGCTCTCTGAAATACAAATATATGTTATCAGACATCACAAGGTTAGTGTCTTTGGGGGCTTACGGTTTTTATTTGAGTTATTTGCCAGCATTCAAAATCAAATGATCTTAAACAAAAGTCTCGACTTCTAGCTTTTCTTCAAAAAGGGAAAATTGGCATGTCCTGGTGGCCTAGCAGATAAAGTCACCTGATGTAACTCACATACATACCAAGGACACAGGTTCAATACCTGGGGGAGCAACAGGGTGAATGACTAAATAAAAAAATAAAGTGCCACTTTCTCCTCTCTCTTTCCACAGTCTGCCTACTCACCTTCATCCTGCCTGCACCTCTTCTTTAAAGAAGGAAAAACAGGGAGGAGGAAATCTAGCAAAACCTAACCTGCCCTACCACATGATAAAACGGACTAGAGCTGAGAAAGACCAACCATAACTCACTATTGTCTTACACCTGGAAGGTTATACTGATTTAATCCCTGCTGGGCATTGTACATTGGTAGCTCCAACTTCTACTGGAAATGTTGATCCTTTCTTTTCAGAAAATAAGTGTCCAAGAGTCCTTACCTCTATGCAGAGCTCTACATCTATTTCAGCTATGGTCTGATAAAAGTAATTTTCTCACTCATCTTTAAAAGTGTACCCTCTCCCGCTTCATGCAGATGTTAATGAAATTGTCACATCCAGGTATATTAATGAAATACAGGGAAATTCTATACCAGAAAGAAATCTGTCATTTGAAACACAAGATGTCACACTGAGATAAGTGATGTTACCTACTAGTATCCCAAAAGCAGGGAGAGTAGAATACAATGAAAATGACAGAATTCTATAAATAAAAGATATCTAAAAATAGACAGTCCAATGCTATAATTTATTTCTATGCCTTTCCTAGCAAGGCGAGTTCTAAAATCTCTAGTTCTCCAAAGATGGCAAGCTCACGTCAGTCTTCGCAACTTGTGCTATAAAGGTTTTCCTTTTCTTGTGAAAGAAAAGATGATTAACTGCAGCTTTCTCCTATTGGTTTCCATTTTCCATTTGAGTGACAAAAATCACATGTGGCAAACATTTTTAATATTTAAAGACTATGGTCACATTACCTTGAAGTCTTCTATTTTTCAGGTAAAATACCCATGATTTCTGGTTAGTTGTAATCTCACCATCCCTGCTTAATTAAGTCTCCTCTTGTTTGTTACAATTCATCAAGATTTTTGGCACTCCCAAACTGGACATAACATTACAAGTATTATCTGGTCCAACTGAGTGCAGCATAATGTTACTGATCACTTCGTTAATATAACTTTATTTATGCAAACCCAAAGTTTAATTATTTGTCTTGGCAACTGACACTCTCTGTTGACTCAATTTAGTAATTGCAGTCAGTTGGAGCACCCACACTGTGTTTAAGCGCCTCTTCACTTTCACTTGTTTCCACAACTGGGTTTTTTGGATTAATATATACCCCTGTTAAAGCTCATTCTGTTGATATTAGTATATTATTTCAACCTGTCAGGGTTGTTTTGGATTTGATTCTAAAACTCTACCTTCTTGATTTCTGTCTCTGCAAATTTAATGAATATTACATGAATTCTTTCCTCCAAGCCACTAAAACAAGCATACCAGTAAAGGGCCCAACCTCAGGTCTTCCCTCCTGGTTTCCTGATTAAAGCTGGTTCTTCAACGGTGTTTTGAGAAGAGTTATTTATCTTTCACTCTACTGTTAGTTTTTCACCTTGTCTTCAAGAATACTGTGAAATTCCTCATCTGCAGGCACATGTATACAGATATACATTTTCTTTGGGAGTGGATACATAGATTCCACTAGATTTTTAGAAAGTTTCTTGACATAAAAAAGATGGAAGTCTTAGTAAATTCTCCTGATATACAAATAATTCAATTTTTATAATCTTTAGCAATCCTTATTTATTTAATGTCTACTATGTGAGAGGAATGCTGTCGATATTGAAAGCACACACATAAACAAAATATACTAAGCTCTACGCTCAAGGAATTTACATTCTCATAAGGAAGAACACTAGCCCACGATGACCAAGATTAAGGAGGAAAAAGTCCATTTAATAGTGATACATGCTCAGGAACAAAATAAAGCCAAGAGAGGAGATACGAAGTATTAAATAAGAAGGCTTCCTATTGAAAAAATGACAGTTGTGTGTGACCTCCAAGAAAAAGACTTGGGAGAAGTGACTTGGGAGAAGAAATTCCTAAATAAACATAACAGCAAATGGAAGGCACTCTTACAACCTGCAGTGCATTTAGAACAGTGAAAAACTGTTTTGCCCAAAATGTCAGCGCCATCCCCATTAAGAGATCCTTTAGAGTCATTATATGCCATTAACTTTGGATATTATTCCTAATGAAACGGGAAGTCATCAGAGAGCTCAGTGCAGAAATGTAAAGGGCCTAACTTGTACTTGTTTAGGCTCAATTAACTATTGTATTAGAGGTGAAATAGACCAAGGTAGATGCATAGAGACCAGTTATGAGGTTATCACAATAATCCATGCAAGAGATGATAATGGCTGAACCAGAGTGGTATGAAGGAGGACACAGATGAAAACTGGATGGATTCTGAATAAATGTTTAAGATAACAGTTTATAGTTATTGCTGCTACATTAGAAGTAGAGTATGAGAGAAAGAGAGAAGTGGAAATTGAATTTAGTATTTTAGGCCTGATTATTTAGACAATGAGAATTGTCATTTGTGAGTGTGCTGGAAAACATAAGAGTACACAATTTTGGTTGGGGGCAGAGGGATTAGAAAGAAAGATCATATCAGGAAGTCCCTTAGGTTGATAGACGAATACAAGTATATAAGGTTACGCATTAGATATAGCATATGTATGGTATGTCTGTATGTATATAATTACAGAGAAATGAAGATCTAGATAAGCATATTGACATAAAAAGATAGTTAGAAAATCAGAAATGTGAAATAAATCTGAGACTAAAATATTAATATCGACTATCTCTGCCTTTTGAATTCATTGATGATTTTTCTCTCCCTAAATCACTTATATTAAAGATGACTTAATTTTATGAAATGTAAAAACGTATAATATCTACAATGCTACTCCATAAAGGTCACATGCAAAAAAGCTCTGATTTGATTTTTCTTTTTACTAGTCCCTCTTTCTACTCCTCTCTCTCCGACTGCTTACTCATCAGCTAGCAAAGGACTCCCCGCTTACGCATGCCACTTTCAGGGATTTTTAAATCTCAGCCTAACTATACTGTGGTCATTATAACCATGCATGACATTTCCAGACCCCCAGGTTTTTCATTCCAAGTAATGGTAGAATTGTTAGCAGCTGGATACTTTTTGAAAGAGCAAGACACACATATTTACTAGAGTTTTGGGGACTGTAGGAGAAACAAAACAATTGTCACTTGGGTCCCCTTTCCTGGCAGCCCCTCAAAGGTTACCAAGTGAGAACAGCAGTGCCCAACTGCCCTGAAAAGCCAAAGACAGTGAAATTTAAAACTTGAATTGCCTCTCTCTTCTCATTATGTATTATTTGTCAATCATGGAGAAAAAGTGGTTTTTGCCTTCCAGCTGCTAGCCCTGGGGTGCATATATCACTCAGTGGTGCCTCTTTTTTGCAAGAAAAATCAATGATTGCACCTTGAAATGTAGGAGATCTTTTTTTTTTTTTTTTTTTTTTTTCTGTTTTCATTTTTAACCCATTAGCTTAAACAAAGAAGGGAAATCACTTAAAAAAAAAAGAAAGAAACAAGCACAAACTTTGTTCTTAAGGTTTTAGACATCTTAGATATTGAAATAATACATATTATAACACATATGAGGGATTTCTTTCCTTTTTCCTATTAGAGCCAAAATATCTGAAATTTACTGGACTGCTACAACCTGGTGGGAGGGGAATGTTGTTCTCCTTTGTACTGGGTCTTGCAAATGAGTGATAAAATGCACATTCTCACTCAGTATGAAATGCAGACCTTAAAATAATAATTTGTTTTTGATGCCCACTTTTCAAGCTTATACTACTTTATTTTTCAAAACATTGTTCTCATTTGTACATTTATTAATGTGATATAGGAAGTACTTCTCAAAAATCTTTAGCACCATTTTAGAACCTAAGTAATATTTATAGTACTATGAAGGAAACTAAAGACATGCTCAGCTTTTAGTTTATGTAACAAACACATTAAACCATGTTACACAGGGCTTTCTCTCTAATGTTGCTAAATAAAGCACCAAAGATTCACTTCCATTATTCAAACATATTCAAATCAGAAACTCTTTAGCATCTATTTGTTTCTAAAGTTGTATTGTAGGCTTTTAACAAAGAAAAGTTCTTTAACCAGGCAATTACACTAAAAGTAATAGTAGTTAGCATCTATTTGTTTCTAAAGTTGTATTGTAGGCTTTTAACAAAGAAAAGTTCTTTAACCAGGCAATTACGCTAAAAGTAATAGTAGTCAATTTGTATTCGTTTTTCACTTAAATGTCATTAACAAGATGATTCAAAATTATGATAAATGTATGCATTTACAGATGACTCAGGATGCTAACATAATGGATAATCTGCAGTGAACAGATCCTGTTGAAGTAAGATATGATAATATTTTCTCCCTTTCATTATTCCCTTTTTCTTTCTCTCATAATTTTGCCTAGAACATAATCATTAAATGACACTGGAAGTCAAACTTCCCTTCTCCTACTCTAGTCTACATGGAAACCTGGTTACATGTGTCAAAAATCTTACAGAATGTAGGTTGGGCAGTGAGGAGGGTCCAATAGTCTGGACTCACCTATTTCTTCAAGCTTCTTACTTTCTGTGGGCAGGATAGACACCCTGGAGTAAACTCAGGATAAAATGGAAGCAAAACCACCAAGTGAGACCTGGCAGAAGACGTTGAACTGGCCAGGTTTCCGGCGAATGCTGTGCGATGCCATGGCATTTCATATGGTTTCCATCTGAAGCTACAAAGGACCGGGGTGTGTCTGTCTGTACCTATGAATGTGTGCATGCAGGCCCCCACCTCGGCTGGTTCTGATTTATGTCTAATTCTCTCCAGGCTCCCTAGAAGTGAACTTTGGTGAACTTTATACAAGTTCAGTGTTCATAACCAAATCTGAAATTCCAGAAGTTTTGTCTGGAGCTCAACTTCAAAATGAGGGAGGGAATGTCTTTCCCTAGTTCATGATTCCAACTCTTACTGATCATTTGGCTCCAGTATCTATCATGCTTAATGTTGTGCATTCTTAAATAACTAGACAATGTAAAAGAATCAAACTTAGAGGACCAGCACCATGGATTGGGGTATTGTAGAGGATCCTAACTTTCAAAGAATATCTTTATATAGGAGCTTCCAAATCTACGAGAATTCTGTGGTGGTCCTTGGAAACAGGCAGAGAATGAATTGCTTTTAATTTTCACTTTTCTCTCTGTGCCCCTATACCCTTTCCCAGCTGACCCATAAAAATTTATCCAAATTGAAGTTTGCTCCTTTATTGTTGATTCTCTCTGAGTTCCCAATTCTATAAAGTCTTTATATCCATGGAGACTTTGTCTTCTTTATCTCACCTTGTCAACCAGAACTAATGCCTCCCTTAACTGAACTTCCATAACTCTTATGGAATAGAATCACCATCGTGCTCTATATACATATATTACCTCCCATACTAGACCATGAAATACTTGAGAGCAGGATTAATTCATCTTTCTATCATTCAATTGTTAGAAAGATGATAGAGTCACCTAAGCTGATATTTGTTGAAAGAATAATGAATGAATAAATGTCCTTATATCCAAACACAAATTGACAAGAGAACTTGAATATAACCTAAACATACCATAACAGAAGGCTGCGGTGAAAGAAAGTATTTAAAGATGAAAGATACCTTTAGGGCCCTTTTCGTTCTTGTGTAGTGTCTAATTAATGCCAACCTTGCCACCACTCTGAAACCTCAAAAGGACAAGCACCTTGTTGTCTTAATTCACTCGTACATCCCCAGCTCCAGAGCATAGTAACTGGCATATAACAGGCACTCAATAAATTTTTGTTGAATAAATAAAGCAATGAATTTTTTAAAGCAAGGACTTTTATAAACCCAAGCCTTTAGAACAAAAAGGATAAGTTTAAAAACAGAAGAAGATAAGATAAAGAAACAAACCAGAAACTAAAACAACCTATGACACCCCACTAAAAAATAGTCTCTCAATTCTACCTGTCTGACCCCATGTGAACCTCCTTGAGCTCTCCTTCTGTACAATGTCATGTCAATGAGGTAACCACAAGTGATAATCTGTATAAACTCAACCACTCCCTCATTAGCCCAGAACAGATTATAAAAACTGATACCTACTCTTGAGGGTTCTTCTGCAAAGTATTCTTATTTCCAAAGTAGCTGCTTACTTGATAAGATCCAAACTTTTGGAGGAGAGATTAGCATCAGATGCTGTGGGGACTTTTAATCACATTAAAGCAAGATAACCTGTTATCTGAGAGGAAATTAATCCTCACTTCTAGGTTATTTTATTTAGGCAATTTGACACATGGAAATTCTTTTAACTAGTTATCTGGTCCATTTCATTTCATAGACTTCATTGCTTCGACATCTAAATATAATTTATGAGTATTCAAATGGTTTCTGATTAAAAGGACTAACAATTTTACTACTTCTTGCTTCATAAAATAGGTAATGCAATCAAATTTCTAAAGTAAAGCATATTAATAATCACATTTTTAATTAGAACCTCAGATTTAGAGTATCAGTTTCTCAAAGCTGACAACATGGATAAATTTATTTAGTTTTGTGCTTAAAGTATAATATTAACTTGAAGACAGCTACAGAAAATTTCACAATGATCTATACTCATTCACGATGAGATGAAGAAAGATTGATGCACATTTTAACAAATTTTGTAAAACAAGTAATTACTTTTTAAAATTTCTGCTATTTCCAAAAGTCTGATGATATCAAACCCTACTTTAAAATAGTCAAAAATTGTATGTATTTATTTATAGAACAAGCTATTCACACCTCTTCACAAATGATTTTCCATGGAATCCTCACTCATGATTTCCTTAGAGGGGGAAGTTTACCATTATTTAGCAAACTGTCTGCCTGGTTAATAAAAATTAAAGGCATAAATAAGATTATAAGGAAAGAGGTTAAGATACTTTAATACTTCAAATACCTTCAACAATTTAATGAGGATCATTAAAATATTTACTTCACAATCTGAAAACATTTCTCATCACTTATATATAATGAGGCAAACAAGCCAAAAGTTGTTTAAATCCAGTTACATGCAAATTATTGGCAGTGAATTACCAATTATTTCTACTTCACTTAATATAAAGAAAACCAGTGCTAAAATTTTTTTTGTTAACTTGACCAATTACTGTTTATAATCATAGCATTTATAACTATCAAGTTATTAAATAAATTCACTTAATGCATATTCACATCACATTCTCAATTAAACTATACTTCTATATGTATGATTAGAAATTCAGAGTTTAAGCAAATTTATTTAATTCAGTCCCTTATCTTACTTTAGAACATTCTGTAGTTCTGGTACTTTGTGTGTGGTATGCATTGTAACAAACTTGTCATAGAATTCAACTTAATCTTCAAATATAAATGAAAATGACCTGCATAAATGCATATCTGATTTGAACTAGTACAGTAAAAATGTTTCAGGATTCCGATAAGGAAAGCATTTGAATTCATTCAGTGTTTAGCATTATTCTTAACTTTCCATCTGGTAACACTGACTAGCTCAATGATTAGTTCAAGTTTAATCATAGGTTCCAAAATGTGTCTTAATTAATACATGACAACCAACCATAAAATCAGTTTTTATTCTCTACTCACTCGTAGAAATACTATGACCAAGCCAAATTATCCCATCCTACATTCCTTCTCTTCTGAAAATTAAAATAAACCTAGGTATTGGATAATAAAGTAATTTTTACCAAAAGCACTTATTCATTTGATTCCTAGTGTGTATCTGACAATAACTGAAGAAGTCACCACCTAATTAGGAAGATCTGTAGTAGGCCAATAGATAACAACAATGTAGCTGGCACCTGTTCCAACAAGAGCAACAAGGTAGAGTTTCCAGGAGGGACTAGGTAATATTAGGGGAATTAGAAAAGAAGACGATTGAAATAGCTACTGAAAGGTGGAAGGGGATCAGCAAAGAAAATAAAGAAGGGCAATTCAGGTTAAAAGAATAATTGTCTGACCTAGTGTGATATTTTTAAGGATCTGCCTCCTTCTGGCAGAAGGAGATAAGTCCCATTGAGTAGAATTTTCCAGTGTAGGCTCAATTTTGCTGAACTTTGATCTGGAAACACAAGTTTTCATTAGTTATTTATGACAAATCTACTATTATATTTCAGACTTCTCCCAGTTTTCTCAATAAAGGAGACCCATCTATTTGACACTCTCACCCAAGCAATGGTTTCATTTGTCAGCATATTCCTGGAGGATTCCTGAATTAAAACACCTTAGCTCAACAAAGTTTAGTATCTTCCGATGACCCAGAACAACTTTAAATATTTAAGTATTTCTCTATTAAGTACTTCTCTATCAAATTTGTCTCATCCTCCTTGGACAGGGACTGAAAAATGGTGGGCAATCACAGGAAATTGTCCAGGAACAGACAAATGAATTTCCCACTGAATATGATTGAAGAAAATGGAAGTTTGGGAAAAAAACAACAAATGCTAGAGTTAGAAAAGTAAAAATAAGACCAATAATGATAAAAATTTGCAAGCATTGAACCCTCCCTTTGAGAATGATATCTGTCAGATATGTTAAGTATTTTTTGTGGTATCTAATTTTATTCTCACAATTTTATCAGGTAAATACTGTACTATTCCTATTTTACAAATGAGATGACTAGAGCTAAGAAAGGTTAAGCAATTCCCTGAAATCACTGGTAAAGGGAGCAGCCAGACTCCTAGCCACCTTCCAGAATCCACACTCTAAAGCCTCTCAAATACAGGCAAGATAGGCTTGTGAATCCTCATTTTATGCCTCATAAAAATCTAAACTTGAGCCTGTTGAGGTTAGTGATTTAATATTTTTAAACAGGGGTGTGTTTAGACATGAATTTAGACTAGAAAAGTCATTCTAGGAGCAGAGAATGGATGAGAGAATGTAGAGAGTTCAGTGACCATGTATGACGCTACCATGAGATCTGCCATAGTGGAAAAAAGAGGAGACTCAAAGTATTTGAGAAGTAACTCACTGTGTGTGTGAAGTAAGATGAGTCAGTTCCCTGTCCCGGCTGACTATTGGTGGGGACAAATGGTACCAACAGAGAGAGATCATAGGAGGAACTGATTTGAGGTAAAATACTGAGCCATATAACACATACCACCAGATACACTTCCACTATGATCAAACTTGCTTG
>RJWH01002224.1:0-255514 GCA_004363575.1 Solenodon paradoxus
AGGGAGAGAGAGAGAGAAAGAGAGAGAGAGAGAGAATATACCCACAAAAGGTGGGAACCTCGGTGATGCACATCATCCTCAAAGAGATGTCACTGGAATTTGACTCAGAAGAACAAGAATCAATTCCCTTAAGACACAGAACCCGTAGACTAGCTCTGCTCACAGCCTGGCCTCTCCTGGCGTTCCAGCAGGTCAGTGGATGACAACTTGGAAGTGGGAAGACATGGGTGAAAAATGATAAGTATGCAGTCCAGTTTTCAAAAATAATTAAACTTTCAAAATAATTACATAGTTGAAACTGACCTATGTTTACATGTTTCCAAAGTCAGTTTCTGATGAGTGAGAGAACAGATTCAAACGCCCAGCCTCTAGGATGCCAGACTGGCCACGGATCCCCAGTGCTCAGCAAAGTGAGCACAGCGATCATCCAGCACACGTGGGTTAAATGAATGAATGGGTGAAGAGGACTTTTCCAGGTGATGAGGAATTAGCACGTGGCTCTGGCAATTAGACCTTCTAAAACATGACCGAACTATACAAAAATGTACTCCTAAAATTCCAACAATATGAAACAGGTCAATTTATACACACACTTTCCACCTCATTCCAGTAACATGAAACTGGTGTCATTTTGCTCATTAAAGAATGTCAGGACAAATAAGCTAAGCGCAGATAGAAAACATAACAAAGAAACTTGCCAGCAATCTGCGTTGGTAAGTAGAACCTCAACTCCTGAGCGTCCAATGCCTTGGGCAGTGAGCGTGGTGATAATCTTGGTGGTGTGGGAAGAATTTTGCATAAAAAAGGGATCTCAATAGAAATTGTATATTCCCAAACAGACTAAACGAAAGCCAAGAAAATCCTTGGACATTGACAGCAGAACTGAAGTTACCGGTGAGGAAGAGGGTGGGCAGTGGGAGCAAGTGGTGGTAGGGGGTCCAGTGATCAGAAGTGTTGAACTTTAGGTCATTTGGTGGTGGGTGTGGTGTGTTGTCATCTACTTGCTGAGAGGTGAACCTGCACATTTGAGTTTGTATTATTTTATAAATCAAAGTTACATCAATAAAAATGTTGTGAAAGTTGTGTATGTCTAGATCTCTGAAAGAGGGCAAGAGCTATGGCCTGAGCCTATGGTGCCTTAGATAGCTCGAACCCCTTGAAATGCCTAATTAATTTACGCAAACCTACAGAACAAGTCAGTTAAACTGATGCATAGGGGAGATATAGAGATAGATAAACGTCACAAATATGGTTCCAAATTTGACTACTGAAAATATTTTAATCACAATTTCAGTAACATTCAGAAGTTGTGTGTATCCTTGAACATGATGAAGATGTGGGAAAGTTCAACAACATTTAGGAAGCTGCAAGATTAAGACAGTTATACTCAGCTGATATATACAGGCTGCCAAAACCCCTCACCTGGATGAGCAGAAAGATCAGGAATTTCCAACACACCAAGGCAAAGAGGGTCTTCGTGTTAAAAAGGCCGACATGAGTAGGACCAGGTTGGAAGGTACACTTGAGAATATGAAGTCACAAAATATAATGTATCTTGCTTTGGACTTTAAGAAGGCTTCCATCAGGACAGCCATGTCAGATCCTGTGCAGAGACATCAGGATCAGTCAGGATGTGGTTGAATTAAAAACTCCACCCTGAACCGCCCAGCAGCCACCTCAGAGGCTCCAGACTTACATAAGTCACATTGCAACTGATCATTCACTTTACAACAGTGTTCCCAGGGGCTTACAAGTTTGAGAATTAACCCCCAGAGTGTGCCCCTCTCAGTGCTTCATATCACAGGTGACTGCAGGTGATGCTCTCAGAACTGGATGCTCTGGGGCGGGGCATTGAATCAATTCCAAATTTATACCTGGTGTTCAGCACAAGCCTTGTCTGTTCAATTTCAGAATGTAGCTGTGATGTCAAGTTCAGACTTCTTTTCTGGAAGCATTCAGGGGAACTTGGGGTGCAATGTAGGTCTTCCCTGGGGTAGTCATTCATGGAGGCTGAGGGCTCCCAAGAGTGATGTGTGTTCTGGGAATGACTCAGGAAAGTGCTGGTACCTGATTGCCATTGGTCTCCATCCCCTCTAGGAATGTGGTGAATGGATAAGTGACATGAAAGAAGAAAGCTTCACTCATTTGGCCAGCACTTCCTCTTTCATGATAACTACATACATTCCAACCAAACTTGGAACAGGGGCCAAGACTCACTGAAAACTCTACAGTATTGGGTCAGAAAGACATGAACCACTTCTTCTCTAGGTCAGAAATGTGGTATTTTTAAAAAGCAGAGATAGAACTGACATCTAACATTGTAAAGGTTTAAGTTGTACTATGTGTTGATCTGGCACTTTTATATACTACAATTATGATCATCACCTTAGCTAACAACTCATTTCCCCACATAATTACTTCTTTTTTGTGATGAGAACAATTAAGATCTAGTTTCTTAGAAACTTTGAAGTCAAGACTATTGCATTCTTATTTATAATCGTTATGCTGTACATCAGATTTCCATGACTTATTTATCTACTAGCTTCAAGTCTGTGCCCTGAAATGACATCTCCGCATTTCTCCTGGCCCCCAGTCTCCAGTAACAACCATTCTACAACCAGTTTTTACAAGACTGTCTTTTTTCAGAGTCCATATACAAATGTATTTGTCCTTCTTTGTCTGACTTATCTCACTTAGCATCATGTCCTCCAGGTCCAGTCACACAGTCACAGATGGCAGAATTTCCTTTTTTTCCCCAAGGGTGAATGATATTCTGTCATATATTAGGTCTTAAACATTGAGAGGTGATTTAATGTTCCTGTCCTATCAGCTCGTGTGTAGACATGAGACACAACCAATGACCTTGAGTAGATTATTTAACCTCCTTAGAAATAAACCAAATAAGTACAATAAGGCACTACAGTGAGTCTTCATTTAACATACTTGATAGGTTCTAGGAACCTAACTTTAAGCAAAACCATGTCTAATGAACTAATGTTATCCTTCAATAACATTATTTTTGTTTAGCGTTGGCTGGTACTCATCAACATTATAATGAAACAATTTTGAATATAATGTCATAGTTAAGGACCTGTTTACTTCATGGGGTTATTATGAGAAATATAAGAAATAATGCAGGGTGCCTGGAAGACAAAGCACTGTTAACAATTATTTTCTCTCCTCACAGGGAGGTGACAAGCCTGAGGATAAACTGTCATCTGGCAGACCTTGAGGTGAGCTACTTTACTCAGACCTCCTGATTTATATGACATGAGAAATGAATTAAGGGAAGGCGATACTGCCTCAAGAAAGGTCTGCTATCAATTTGTCCAGGAAAAGCCCTCTTGTCTGTCACCATTCTAATACAGAACTCACTGCATTTTCAAACCATCATCCTCAACATTTGCACAGATCAGAACATTATCCCTGATCTCAGATCTGGAATCTCTAAATTTAGATGCTAAACCTACTTTCACTTTCCCATACATGATGATTTCTAGAAATAATTCCTGGTAGAATTCAGAATTCTCTTCCTTCCCTTTATCTCTACTCCCTTTATAGTCATTAAAATGCAACATCTGCCATGTGTAACTGAAATCTTGAATTGATTGTCTTATCCTCAAACTCAGATTTGCAGAGTAAGTTGCCAATTATTTAGACGAAATGGCACACAGGATTGGAGGCACGCCAAGGTACCAGGCTGGAGTTCTGTTGTTCTGAGATGGCAGTTGAACCACGAAGATATCAGTCCTGCTACTCTCCAGAATGGAGAAATGATGTCTGAGGACTCAACAGGTCTTCTGCAAGGTCAACAAACAAATAATTGGTGAACATCAGTCAATTCTCCATAGTCCTCCTCCTCATGTCTTCCAACAGAGACCATTCTAAACCAAAGCTTGGGAAGCAGGGTTCTCTCACAGACTGGAGGCAAGTGAGAAGGGAGAGCAAAGGGCATGTCACCACTACCCACAGAGGAGACAGGGCTGCGGAGAGGGTGGGAGGTATAGTGAAATCAGTCACCAAGCACCAGAATTGTAGCCCCGTCTGTGACCTCACATTTCTCTACCTGCACCATGTCTACCTGTCCAGATGAGGCCCCAAGGATGCAGATTAACATGATATTGGCCTCTAGAGTTTCCAATCCATCTCCCATATCACTGCACAGCTTCATTTATCACCTTAAGTCTGTGCAAGTGCAGACACCTCCTGCCACATCACTGACCAAGAGGGAACTTTTCAGAAAGTACATCTGTGTATGTCACAATTTTCTCCTCCCACTCAAGCCACTATCTAATGGTTATAGGACTGCATCCATTTGTCAAACTCAAACTCACAGAATTAACCACAATGAAATACTAGCCATCCATTAGGGTGGTTATTATAAAAAAAACTGGAAATAACAAGTGTTACAAGGATATGGAATTGGATTCAATTAGAATCTTGGGGCACTGCTGGTGGGAATGTTAACTGATATAGCTACTCTAGAAAACGTAACGGTGGTTTCTCAAAAAACAAAACACAGAATTGCCATATGATCCAGAAATTCTGCTTCTAGGTATATATCCCAATGAAGAAAAAGCAGGGATTCAAAAAACAGATATTTACATACGCACGTCCATAACATCATTATTCCCAATAATCAAAACATAGCGACAACGCTGAGTATTCATCAGTGGATGACCAGATAGACGCAATGCAGTCTGCCCATACAGTGAAATGCTGTCCAATCTTAAAAAGGAAGGACATTGTGAAAATACCACAACATCCATGAAATATAAAACACTATGCTAAGTAAAATCAGCCAGACAAGAAAAAAATACCATCTTCATTTGATTCTAAGCCGCACAGTTTTTTGTTTTCCATTTTATTGTCCTCAAAAATCAGGGGTGGCTTACATTCGAAGGTGGCTTTGAAAATAAACCCTATTTTAATTTTTTTATGAAAACTTCTTGAGAAATTGAGGTGTGGCTTAGAATGTAGAATACGGATGGAGCCACTTCTACAAGGTATCTAGAATAGGTCAGTCCCCAGAGGCAAAAAGTAGGCCAGAGATGACTAGGAAATGGGGGAAGGGGACAGAGAGAATTGCTGTTCAATGGGGACAGAGTTTCAGCTGGAGATGATGAAAAGGTTCTGGAGTTAGCCAGTGGGAAGGGCTGCACAGCACCGTGAAGGGACTTCATGCCACAGTCATCCACGCACTTCAAATAGTTAGAATGGCAAAGGTAGTGCTTATTTTGTTTTATTCCCCCCGGTCCAGGGTCCATAAGCTGTACATGGCCTACACTTTAGCTGCCTGAGCCACAGACTTGTGCCTAGAATGGCAAATTCTGTTTTGTGTATATTTTATCACAATAAAGAACTGTTTATCAAAAACACACAGAATGGAACACTTCCTAATACAAATTCCTCTTCAGTGAGCTTGACTTAAAAAAAAAATGACCTCCTTTCAACCTTTTGGAAAAATTCATTATTTATAATAATCCATTTTTTTTTCTTGCCCCTTTACCACCCCCACTAAGCTTACCTGCTTAAGCAGAGAGGGAGAAACAGAGACAAGACAGATATGGAGGGAGAGATGACTAGGAGACAAGGTTTCCCAGAATTCCAGGACCAGTCCCTTGTCCTCTTAGCTTTCTTCGCCTTCTCCAGCATCTCCCAATCACACAGGTTGCGTCAGTCCAGGCCTCGATGATAGGAAGACTTTTCTCCCCGTTTCTATTACTAACAGCCCGAGGACAGCCTGGCCTGCATGGGTTCCCATTCAGGGACAGCCTGGTCTATGCATGGCCCAGGGGCACAATCACAAAGGATGAGCATCATGGGGAAAATGGAGAATTCATGGTTCCTCCAAAAAAGCATTCTGAGAAAACAATGACCCATTTTGTTTATTTGGCCATAAAAGGAAAAAAGTACTGACAAAGGCTACTACCTGGATGAACCCTGACACCATGATACAAAGTGAAAAAATTCAGTCACAAAGGTCCAGGTACATGATTCTGCTTATATGGGACAGAACAGACACATTTATACACAAAGAAGAAGGGGAGTGGCTGTCAGGGGATGGGAAGTGAGGAGGAGAAATGAACAACTTTATAATGGGTACGGGGTTTTCTTTGGGGGAGGGGGGAAGGGAAATGTTCTAGAACAAGCAGAGGTGATGTCTGCATATGTCAAGGTCCCTGAGAGTTGAGTTCAAGGAAAGAAGTTTCTCTGTTGGCCCATCTGGACATGGGTGGTTCAGTGGTGGCTGGCAGATCTGATCCCTGGAGACACAGGGGTTTGAGAACCCCATGAGGACCACAAGATCCCAGGCCCTCCCCAAAATGTGACTCTGGGGGCCAGGGCACCACTGGCTCTCAGCAGGGTCTACTTCAGGGGAAACTCAATCCAGCTAAGGGCCAAAACCTGCAACCTCGCCAGGCACAAGTCACGGCCAATCTAAAACCTGCTTCTTTCACAAATCCCAGAACAGACTTTTTGCTAGGTATGAGCCACTAGTGTGAATATAACTGCCACTACTTAAGAAAGCGCAACTTAAGCCCCCTTTCCTGCGTGTGGAAGCACGAGGGTTGGTTTTGGCAATCTGCTGTTTCCAATTCAGCTCTTGGAGAAACCACAACAGGGCAGGGGTGAAAGGTATAGAGGAGCGTGGATCAGAACTCATTTTGCAATACCCTAGGGTGTCTCAATTATATCAAGAGGGGGTTGTGAAAATCTGAAAACATTCTGCAGGAAAAATTAGCTTTCGTTCCCCTGGAAGGACACATTTGGTTTTGATTCAGTCGACATTTACAGAGCGCTGACCAAGCCAAAGAGCGTACAGTCCTGCAGAGAAGAGGTGAGGGCGAAGAAGAGGGTAGGCTCAAAAATTAGCTGGTCACAGGCCATGAAAATGACACGTCAGGAGGGTAGTGGATGTTAAGGACTGCATGGTGTCCCCTCAGAATCTGTCTCAAAGTCTTCAGAGTACCAGTATAACTGCCTTTGGAGACAGGGCTTTTAAGGAGGTAAATTAAGTTAAATTATAAATGTGGGCATAAGGGTGGTCCCTAATCCATAGGACTGATGTCCTTAGAAGAGGAAGAGACATCAGAGCCTGCCTCCTCCACCCCCAGGCATGGACACTGGGAGAAGGTGGCTGTCTGTGACCCCAGGGGAGAGATCTCACCAGAGATCACACCCTTTGACACTTTGATCTTCCATTTCTTCCTCCAGAACTGTCAGACAATACACAGTCCCATGGTCTTGGCCTGACAGCTCTGATCTGAGACTTGTCCAGAATCCCAGCACTCAGGCTCTCAAAAGGGTGGCAGCAATCAGCCATCAACCTTTCCCCAAGGATGAAAACTGTGTTCCTTGGACAGTAGGCTTCTTGAGCCCACTTAGCAGCAGCAGAGTCCCCAGGGATGCTGAGATGTCAGGCATAGCCATCGCATAACCTGTGAAAGGGTTGATGAGGCCACACACATTCAAATGGATTTTGAAATAAGTGGCTTAACAGTCTGCTCTTGGGAAGAATCCTATGTGGCATGAGTCAAGGGTGTAGAGGAGGGTTGAAAACCCCGACATGGGGCTCAGTCATGAACGTCAGAAGGAACAGGAGCCTGAGGATGAATGAGTGAGTGAAGAGATGAACCAGTGAAAAATTTCACTTAGTAGCTTGAGTCCTGTGAAAGAATGGTAGATGTCATTCACTCTCCAGCAGGGAGGAAGAACGGAGAGTTTGACATGAGTTGTATGTAGGATAATCCAATGAAGTAGACATCAGACTATATACAATATAGCATTTGGGAGGTCTCACTGGTCACTTCTTTGTCCAATGTAGTCCCTACAGAAATACGAAAATGGTAATAATTTTTTTAAGAATAGGAACAATGATGGTTACTATTTATGAGAGCTTTCTATATGTTCTGAGTTCTTTTCTTGTATTTAATCTTCTAGTACTCACAATAACTCTGAGATGTTGATACTATTGCTTTCCATATTGTTTTTTTTTAAAGAAACACTTTATTTTATTCAGTTGTTCCTCACTGGGTGTCTCTCCAGCCCCGGATCATGAACTGAGCACCCTCGGATGTATGAGGACTATGCCTTTTTATTCTTATAGATGAGGGAACAGAGAGACAAGTAACTTTGCTGAAGGCCATGGAATAAGGACATGGTGAGTGGTGAAGGGATGTGAATCAGGTATCTAGCTCTAAGGCTCATGTTCTTAGTCACTTCATTTCATGCTTTTGCACACAGGGAGTAGTCAATGACTATTATTCAAGGGACAGGGCAGGGCAGGAGTCAAAATTCACAGAATGAGCTTGTCAAAGGCACCTCAGTGCTGCCATCTATAATATGAGGATGTGAGCACCTGTCCCTTTCACCTGGGTCAACAGAATGTATGCTAGTTCACTCTGAACCCTCTGAGAAACTGTCTTGGTATATCCAGTGTCTTTAGCAGGGTGCCCCAGAACAATCCACTCCATCCCTGGTCTATAATGATGGCAAGATATGTGAGCAGAGAAACCCAGTTCAGAACCGTCTGGACACAGCTGCCCACAAGCAGGGAGAACAGAGGGAGAAGAGCCTCCCTAGCCTATGGGAAGTTGTGCTACTTACTCATGTCTTGGGTATGAAGTTTCAGAAGTTGCAGCCTGATCAATTTACATACATAGTTCAGATTATGCCTTCCCTTTGGATATTTTAAGAACACAAAGGAAGGACATGCAAATGTAAAATGTTTATAAACTCGAACTTAATTTACTTGTAACTATCCTCTTTCTCTAAAAGAGATACAGAGGTAGACAGGCTATAAATCTATTAATATGTATATACACAGGCTAGAAATCATGACTGTGAGGAAGAGGCGGAATCATTCCTAAGAAATAAAAAGTATGACAAGACATGGCCTCTATTTTGACTCATGCTTCCAGCCAGCTTGGGCAAAGAGTGAAATAAGATGGCAGGGGAAGAGGACCAATTCCCTTGGAAGACAAGACTTTTCTAGGAATTAAATTCTGAAGGAAACTGCTCATGCGTAATCTTATACAGAGAACATGGTGACTAATGGTTGTCTGTAACATCAGAATTAGGACCTGATTTTCAAGGCTTCGGGCTACACCAAGAGGGTATCTTTCTGCATTTTCCTAATCTCCTGGGATTGCATGTGGGTTCCTGGCCCAGGAGTTAAGCATCTCATCTCCACTTGGCTTCTGCCATTATGGCTGTCAAGGTGTTCCGGATAGGAAACACTTTGAGGAGGTGTTACTATGAAGAGGGTAAATAATTCACCAAGGGCCCAACTCACCAAATACAAAATGAGCTACATGTGACCTGAGCAGTGAGGGGCCAGGAAGGACCAAGTTAATCCAAGGACAAAGGGCAATACCAACATTGCTATCAGGGCACAGTGCTTTGGGTCAACCACGACGAAAACTCTGGGCTGAATTTTCCATTTTCACCAAGTCAAGAACCTCAAGAGTGATCCATGACAGTCGGTATAAGAGAAGCAAATCTAATCTGGAGGAAAATGTCCTCCAGTTCAGACTCAGGAGTCATATAGATTAAAATCAAGCCATGAGCTCATAATCAAAGATTAACATGTGATTAGGCAAGATCCTGTGAGTGAGAATGAGCAGAAATAAAAAAATAGTAGATACCTTCTCTCTCATATTGAAATTTCCAGAAGCTGAATCATATATAAAATGCTTCCAGAAAAAAAGATGTACTCACAGAGATGAGGAAACAAGAAGAAACTAAGAAATTACTAAGACATTTAGAGGGAAATACATGTTCCATATATGATAAATATAATAAAGTAGAAGACTCAAATACAATGACGGACATGGAAAGCTCACTCAATAGGCATGTTAAACACCAGATTAGATAAAGCTGAAGAGACAATCAATGAACTGAAACACATACACAAAGATGTCACCAAAAATGCAATAGAGTCAGAGAGGGTATGAATATAAACGTTAAGATATATGGAGAACAAAATGAGTCCCAATAAGAAAGAACAGAAATAATGGAGGAGAGTATTTTAAAAGACAATGTCTATGAATTTCCTAGGACTAAAAGGAGGAAAAAAAAGAGTCTAGTAATCAGAGAAACACTAATTAAAACCAGAATGGGACAATAATTCACACACTATTTATATACTAGAGTGCCCTCCCCCAACAAAAGCCCAGTAATATCAGGCTCTGGAGAGATGTGAAGCAAGAGGAACTCTTACTCATGGCTACTGGTGTGTAAGGAACCACACCCACTTTTGAAAACAAGTTGAATTATCTTTGAAAAGTCAAGTTCATATGCAGGTACACTTCGGATACATTGTGGTTTGATTCCAGGCCACCACAATGAAGGGACTCACACAAATCTTGTGGTTTCCCAGTGCATATAAAAGTTATGTTTGCACTATACTGTAGTCTTATTAAGTATGTGATAGCACATCTTAATGAACATCCTTCATTAAAAATACTTCAGGTGTCTCCTGGTGGCGCAGATGTTAAGCCCGCAGCTGCAGCAACATGGTTCCCGTAAAGCCCAAGGACCTAGGTTTGTGACCCAAGGCTGGAGCGGAAACAACCAAAATGAATTAACTCAGTAAATAAATCAAAATGCTTCCTCCTCCTCTTCTTTGTCTGTCTGCTTACTCGCCTTTATTCCTACCTGCTTCCTTAAAAAGCAAAATGAAAAAGCCTTCTAAAAATGCTAATGATTACCTGAGCTATTGAGTAAATCATGTCAACTGATTGGCTCGATGCAGAGTTACCATAACCTTCAATTTTTAAAAAGCATAACATCTGCAAAGTGCAATAAAGTGAAGTGTGTGAAACAAGGTAAGCCTGTAGTTGACAACCTGCCAATGTCCTCTAGATAAACTGCAAAGAAACTCTTTCATGTGTGTCCACAGACATGCAGGGGATGCTCCCAGCAGTACTAGTCACAGTAGTGAAAACTAGAAATGCCCTCTCCAACAGCATGCAAATAAAGAGCAGCACGCGGGCACCATGGGGGTAGCAGGCTGCACCCACAATGAGAATCACAGCTCCTGCAACATGGCGGTAAGACTTCAAAATGCTCCGTTAAGTCCCAGAAGCACACATTCAGAAGCAGAAGAGAGCAACAATTCGCATTCAAAATAAGGAACATTTTAATTTTTAAAAAAGGAAATGGGGGAGGGGGAGAAATGAATCCATAACTGTCATGTTATGAAAGACAAAGTAAGTCTGTGGAAATGTGCCAGATTAAATAATGCTAAGGAGACATAACTGGATCCAGGATGAAGGGAAACCATTCTAGAAAAGGCATTACTAGGTCAATGTACTGAAGTTAAAAACTGCAATGTGGTTAAATAAGACAATATGTCTACTGTTGGGAAAAAAATAAATTCTGAAGCACTTATGGGGTAACCTAATGTGACAGCCTCAAGTGGTTCTGAAAAATTATGTTTGTAATTGTATGAGAGAGACAGACAGACAGAGACAGACAGACAGACAGAGAGGAGACATAGGGAGAGAAAGAATGAGATCAAATGATAAAATGGGGTAAAATGTTAAGAACGGGTGAATCAAGATAAAGACTTTCAGGGTGTTGTTTGTACTCTACTTCTACAACTTTCCTGTGATTCTGGAATTATTTCCAACTAGAGTTCAAAACAAGAGGGGAAAGGGGAATGGTAAAAGCAGGCTAAAGAGGACGGGAGGCAGAGGAATGCGCTGTGTCAGGGAGGGGTTGCTGCAAGTTTCCGCTGGGCTCTGAGTCTGACTTGGGAAATAGGACCTCAGGTGTTCATTACATGATTATGTGTTATCACACAGACATGGTCACTGGCATGTTATCAGAGATCATATTTGGAAAGATGAAAAAAAGTCTCAGATATCTGAGGCTGGTACAGACTGGAGCTCTGAATATACACTCAACTCCTAGAATTTTTTCATTGGCAGGATGAAACGATTTTCCTTTCTTCTCTATTTTGCATATTCAGCATTTTTCCTGTACTACTTCCCTTTTCGGATATTTCTGGGTTGGGGCAGAAGGAGTCAAAGTCTAAGAGAAACTGCTAAGCTGGTTAAGTAGGTCAGTTTCACTGCTCTTGAGTGTTAAAATGAGAGATTTTTTTAAAAAAAAATTTCCATTCTTTTGGGAAAAGCGTCAAATGTTGGGTTTGGAATGCAGTAGGCAATGGGCTGGGTCAAGGTGGCTGGCCTGGGCGCGGGAAGGATGGGAAGGATGGGAAGGATGGGGACAGGCAAAGGCAGAGCCAGGGGAGTCCATGTGGGGAGAGGGGGAGCCTCACAGATGAGCAGCCAGAGGCAGGGTCCAGTAGTCCAGCCAAAGGCAAAGAGGGAATCTCAGCAAGTGGTGGGGACAGCTGATGTCAGATATGGACTGGGGGTGAGCATGAAGAAAGAGAAAGTGTCTCCCCACATCCTGGAGATACTGGAGAAAAGATCAGAAACTCAAATGTCTCCTGGGGCCATGCAGGTCCCCCTCTGAGTGAAGCAAAGTCACCAGTCAGGTGACATCCCTCGTCTACATTACATGTGTCAACAGGCAGTGAGTTGGCTGTAGGACCTGTGGCCGACAGAGGGGGTGGTCATGACTGCTCCAGCCACCCACAGCCAAGGAAGAATGGCCCCTGGGTTGGCAGATGTTCGGCCTTTTAAAGGGAAATGGGAAACTAGAGTTTTGCGTGAGTCTTAGGGATTTATAAGTGTTGGCTCAAAGCCTTTTAAAGCAAGAAGATAGCCTGACAAATGAGTGATGGCCACCATTTGGTGATCTCTGCTAAGTGTATTTGTTTTCTGGGGCTGCTGTAGCAAGTTCCAGACTGGGTGGTATTTTCTCACAGTTGTGGAAGCGGAAGTATGAAATCCAGGTGCAACCCTACCCGAGGGCTAGTAAAGGAGAATCAGCCCCTGCTTCTTGTCGAGCTGGTTTGCTTCGGTCACTGGTGTTTCTTGATTTGTAGACGCATCACCCTAATCTGTCTTCTTCTTGCGGTGTTTGCCCTGCACGTGTCTGTCTCTGGTCCACACTTCTGCTTGTTCTAAGAACACAGTCATGTTGAATTACAGTGTCCCTGGTAACTGCCTCTTGATCATATGCAAAGACCCTGTTTCCAAAGAAGGTCCCATTCATAGGCCTTGCGGGTCAGGACTTTAACATCTTCTGGGGGAACACAATTTAACCCATAGCACTAAAGTAACTGGCAGGTGATCAAAGCAGTGACTGTGGTTGGGGAGGATCATCCTGGGAACCAGGCTGGGTTCATTCGGGTGGAGGTCCAGACTCAGGGGTGGGGTGTCCCATCGGGGAACTCCATCCAGGTTTGAATGCATTGTCCCACATTCATTCAGGCTGCATCAGGCTGAGCCTGTGATGAGGGTTCAGCTGCCTCTGGAGGTATCAACCTCAGAAAGAGAAGTGCACAAGGAACCAGGAAGCCTGGCAGTCTGCAGCCCTATGCTAAGTGTCCCAGACCCCCAACTCAGCTGGCCCCTCAAGGCCACGACTGTCAGAGCCTTCCGATCGTGACTGAAGCTGCTGATGGGACATACCGACCCGGCACTGCAACCAGAGTCTGTGAAACACATGTGAGGTCAGGTCTGCTGAAGGATTTGAGAAGCTGGATTGAACAAGCAAACAAACAAAGAAAAAAAAAGCAGTAAAGGCCTGTTTCTTGAGCAGGACTGAGTGATCAAGTTAGTCTTTAGGACTGAAACCTGTGTCAGCAGTCAGTGCTCAGCCTGGGGGATTTCTGGTCCTTGGTGAGGACGGTTTCCAGCCTGAACAAATGGCTGACAGCTCTTTGAGGCCCCGGGCTTCCTGGGTGCCCGGCACTGCTGGCCCACACGTGAGCAGCAGCTGCATGTGGGGGACTTGATCAAGAAAAGCAGGAGTGCCCAGGGCACATCCTCTACGTACTCTGTGAGGTCACAGATGCCACAGAAATGTTCACCCTCCATCTATCCAAAAAACATGCTCAGACTATTTGAGCAAAGGGGATGGAGGAAATGCAGGCTCAGTGGGAGGTGGGCAGGGAATGGAGGCGGGTCTGACCTGTGGCAGGAGACTGGGTCCTCACAGCATGAGTGCAATTACTTATGGAATAAAACGAGTACTTTATGCTGCTGCATCCAACTCTCATTAACGATGACAAGATCTTAATTTCTGAGATGACGTATTCGCAACCTTCCCCTTACAATGAAACCTGGCTCCCAGAGACACTGATATAATTACTTATAGTTCAGTATGAATATGTATCTGCAGGATAGTTTCAAAACAATAACACCAGCTTCATTACCCACAGGAAGACTACTACTAAATGCAGTTTAGGGTTAGCGTGCGGTTCTTTTTGTCTGTGTCCCACTTGGCATGCGCAAAGGAGTATGTTTCAGAGTCACGTGAAACAATTTTCTGTGAGGTTAGGCCATCCATTTTGTATACTGGACATTTGCATCAGCTTGTTTTCAGTGTTAAGGGATGGCTTTTATTCTTTTTTGGTTTAATTTTGGTTTTTAGTTACGTAAAATGTTGACTTGGTTCCAAAGCCAACTTCTGAAACAAGGTACATTGTTTGGTTTGTAAACTGTGGTTTATTCTTCTATTGCTTCTTTTTCCAAATGCCAGCATACATGAGTAAATATCCCTGCTTTGCCCCGTTACTCACAGAACAGGCAGCGTGCCAGGCGCACAGTTCTGCACCTGGCTTAGTGACCTATCCTGACAGGAACCAGAGCGCTACGTGGAGACCTGCCACCTTCCCGTCTACGGCTTCCATGCACACCACTGGGCAGATGCACCGTGTGGATCCTTGGGCCTTTGGCTTTGCAAGCAGTGCAGCGATTCTAGCTTTGCTCGTATGCAACTTCATTCTCTTGAAAAGTCTTATGATGAAAAACCTTATGCTCCTCATCTGTGAAATGGTGATAATCCCAGCATCTAGTTCACAGTTCAGAGTTCAAAATGAGCTAACATAGTTTAAAATACCCAAGTACAGGCCCTGACACACAGTAAACAGTCAATAAATGCTGGCTGTTGTTTATCGTTTTCCATGCTGTTTAAAAATCCACTATCTGGCACACCTTGGTGGTTTGGAGGAGAAGGTCACTGAACATAGTCCACATACATTTCAAGGACCCAGGTTCAAGGCCCCGGGCTGGGGAGAGGAACGACCAAGATGAACAACTAAATCAAAGAATTTTTTTCTTCTTCCTTTCTTTTACTGCGCGCCTGTCTGCTCACCTTCATTTCTGTCAGCACCTTTCCTTTAAAAACACATTCACTATCTGGCATGGCCTGGCAGAGGAGTGGTTGTTAGGCACACTCCATATACATCCCAAAGTTCTGGGTTCAAGGTTCATCACTGGGTAATTTTATCTGTGTGCAGCATCACTGAGTGTATGTTATTCTCCAAAAAAAGTCTCCATTTTGCTGGCATAGCAATTCAGGTGGGCATCAGGGAAGAGGAGCTGGGTCATCCATGACTTCTTATCAGTCCTTGTGGTAGATCGGCAGTGTGTGCTGTGTGTTGTGATGTCAGTCATCAGTAGGAGAGTTGAGGTCACTGTGGTATGTGTAGTCCGTCCTTGACCAGATGCAGCTCATGACTGTATATAGTGTAATGACTAGGACCACCACTAAAAAGCCTATGCAGAGGGATGCACTCAAGAACACTAGAGATGTAACAAAATGGAATTCTAAAAAGTTCAAGTAAACCATGGGAAAGAAGGAAAAAGAAAACAAAAATAGAACAAGCAGAATTAAAATGAAATAGTCAAGTCCTAACATGTTAATAATGGGATAAAATATAAACATAAATGGTCTAAATACACCAGTTAAGACAGACTGTCAGAGTGGATTAAAAAAAGCAAATAACGTGAGCTAACTATACGCTTTCCACAAAAACTCACTTCAAAGATAAGAATATAGGTAGGTTGATTTCTCTGTGTACTCTCTATAATTTCCTGCAGCTCTACAATCATTTCAAAATAAAAAGTTATTTATTTTCAAAAGCCTCCAAGTTCAAATCCCAGTTTCTCAGCCTCACCCTCACCACCATCTTCAAGCCAGAAGTGCATAGGCTGGCCCTTCTGTCCTGCTCAGGACCAGCCATAATACGGTGTTTTTCCATACAGACACCTGGTGAAGCTTCATTAGCTGAGTTGGCTTAGAAAAAGCGCTATTGAGCAAAACCACGGGAACATGAAAGTGAGTCTCCTAGAGCTTAATCATCCTCAGTAACCAAAGGGACAGTGACTTCCAAAACCATGGAGGGAAGTGGATCCCCTCTCCCCAGGGAACAACACAGCATTTGGTTAAGACTGCATGTGATCGCATCTCTGTGGAAGATTTGGGCAGTGTTAGCAGTGAACGTGATCCTGTGCCTAGGGACGCTGAGCCTCTGACCTCAACACCAACTCGCATGCTTGTAACTGATTCTGACGTCACCTGGCTGCTGGTGGTCCCACTGAGAACTCCGTGTTCTTCACCCCTGGATCTGGAGCTCAACCTTCTTGTTGAGAACTGGGTTTGTTTGCAAGGTGCCCCATGGGCTTTACTTTTATTAAAGCTGCAGAAGGGCCTCACCACTCTGTTTCCTCAGGACATTCTCAGTGTTTTTCTCTCCAGGAGTCTTTCCTTTTCTTTTGCTCCTAGTAACTAAGCCTTGGACCTCAGGGATGCCTTGCTGTCTTGATCACCCTTGATGCAAATGAAATCCAGTTCCAGCCAATGTTGTTAGAAAAGAGTTTTTTTGCAGCTCACTGCACTGAAATACCCGGTGTAAGGACACTCCTGGGAATCTGTCCATCTCTTAGCTCTGATTTCTTCACATCCTCCCCCGCCATGTGTTGACCTCTGGCTGTTCCAGGCTTACATCGAAAAAGGTTAATGGCCTGGTGGAAAATGAGTGAGCCTCTTTTCTAATGGACGCTACTGAGCTCCAGGACTGATGTTCATGGCTGCGCTGGATCTTAGGCCGGCTAATCTTGGAGACCCTGAAGACCTGGGTCATGTGAACATCCCTGAACCAATCTTTAAGCACATGAGAGGCCTGACCTGGGTCATGTGCTCACCTCACCAGTGACGGGTGGGGGTACATGGCACCTTGTGTTGAGATCACAAAACTGGGGAGTAGTGGCCACAGGAGAGGGGTGGGGTGTGTACCTTCACTGGGAGTTTTAACAGTATTTGTTCTTGAATCCATGATAGTACTTAACACCCAATCAGACAGTTCAAAATTCACATCTCTCTTTCTCCTTCTAAGCAGTGAATTTTTTTTTTTAAAAGAAAAGGTAGGTGCAGGCAGGAAGAGAGAGGAGGAAGCAGCATTTATTTATTTTAGTTGTTCATCTTGGTTGTTCCTGCCGACCGCAGGACTCAAACCCAGAACACAGCACCACTGTTAAGCAACATATGACGGTACAAAACTTATCACAGTCTACTGGCATTGTCATTTTATCCATTTGTGTGACGTGTAGAAACCATTCCTACCTTTATGTCCCTAACCCTAGCCACTTTTTATATCATCATATTGTTCCCTCCACAGACATTTAAAATCACATCAAACAGCACTGTAATTTTTACTTCAACTATCAAATGTAGAAAATTCAGGAAGAGAAGGAAAATGCATTCTGTTTATTCATTTGTTGCCCCACGAATTCTGTTGATCTTTCTTTTTTCCTGATGTTCCAAGATTCCCGTTTTGATCCTTTTTCTTTAGAGAATTTCCTTTGGTCATGTTTTCTGCGTAGGTCAGTTGGCAACGACTTCTCTTATTTTCCCTTTTTCTGGGAATGTCTTGATTTCCTCTTAATTCCTGAAGGCTATTTTTAATATAGAATTCTAGGTTAGCAGGTCTTTTCTTTCAGCACTTGAAAACTGTTATGCTAGTTCCTTCTGGCCGCCATGTTTCTGATGAGAAATACATAGCGGTCTGAATTGTTTCCTTCCTGCAGGAAGGTTTGTGACTTCTTCCTGGCTGCTTTCTTTTTGTTTGTTGGTTTCTCTGTCGTGAGATTCAGGAATCTTACTTATGTCTTATCTTGGATTGTTCTGAGTTTATCCAGTTTGGGATGTTTATCCTGTTTTGTGAAACTGTATATTTATGTCCTATTGAATTGGAAAAGTTTTCAGTCATTATTTCTTTGTGTACTTTTCCAATGTACCCTTATTCTCTTTTCCTTCCAGGACTCCAAAGTCACAAATATTAGGTTTTTTGTGATAACCCCGTAAGTTCCTGATAATTCTAACATCTCTGTCATCTTGGTGTTGGTATTGTCTTTTATCATTCAGATTGTAGTTTTCCTGGTTCTTGTTAGGATGATTGGTTGTCAATTGGAACCATACATCTTGAGTGTGCTATTACAAACTCTAGGTCTTATTTAAATCTTGTTTTACCTGGCTGCCTTGATACCACTCTAGGGAAGCACTACCTCATTACTGCCAGGTAGGGGTACACATTCAGATTTCCCAAATGTGGAAGCGTCTCCTTAGCACTTCTGGGAGGGGGTGGGAGTCCCATCTCCCTACTAGGCCTCTACTGGTTCCATCCTGGTTTGGAAGGGCTGTTCCTCAGGTATCTCCACTGACACCACGGTGTTGGGTTGGTATTTGACTGGAGTAGTTATTGTTCACGTGTTTTCTATCTTACGAGGTGGCCTCTTTCCTGGTCTGCTGGCTAGAAGGAGCAGGATTTTGTTGGAGATCCACCTCTGTGTTGTTCCTTTGCATCCTGAGGGTCCTAGCTAGTCCGCCGCCTTCTCTCTACTCTAAGAGTCTTATGCTTGCTTTCTATATAGTAACCATGGTTTTTTAATTGTACTTAGAAGGAGGAATAGGCAAACATGTTTCTCCTCCATCTTTCCAGAAGTTACATGGAGCCTTTTAAAATGTTTCAAATGTAAAAAATGTTTCAGATGAGCACCTGAGGCACTTTAACACCTTGGGTTGCACTGGCAGTAGAAAGGTGATGTGGGGAAAGGCCACGTATTTGGGCTGTGATGACCTCAAAGGGAATACTAACTTGACCTTCAGTAAGCTGCTTTGGCTGTCAGAGACTCAGTTTTCCTTCTGGAAAATAACACCAAACTACTTACCCTGTAGAAGTATCTTAAGGAGTGAGATAAAGTACATCAAGTGCCTGGCATTGAGAATGCACATCATATGTCATTTCCTTTCTTTTCTCAAAGAGTTCCAATCTGATACCCTAATATTACCTAAATAAATCATGAGCTGTCATTCCAACAGTTTATAATTTTGTCCATGACGTTGGAAGAGTCCCTTTCCTTTGTGGGACTCAGTTTCTCCATCTTTAAAAGGAAACCTCTCTAGATCCCACCGCTTAATGGATGGGCTACAGCAGTCCTTGGGAGCTTGTTAGAAATGCAGAATCCCAGGCACGAAATATATCCCATCCAGGAAATCAGAACCTGCTTTTAATGAGACCTCCAGCTGCTCTTGACACACTTTTGAGGTTTGAGAAGTGGTCCTGCAGGTGAACTCTCAGGCCACTCCCAGCTCTTTCCTACCTATCTCTACACTACAACTGAAATGCTCTGGCCTTTCCAGCTGGCCACAGTGCTAACCACCATTTGAGGCACAGCACAGTTTCACCATGCCCCAAGCCACCCCAAGCATAAAGCTTTCTCGGACCGGCCCAACCTGGAGTGATCCCCTACACTCCCTGAAAGACCATTCATTCTCTGGGCCATTAGTTAGATGATTAATCATGTGCTTAGTGACAGCTTTTCTATTTTTTTCTTGAGTCACTACTTAAACCATATATCATATATTCTTATTAAACTTTCTACATCCTCTCAGAATCTGAGGATGCAGACAACTCTTGGAAAGCTCTTGGGAAGCAGCAACCAGGACCTCTACACATCTTAATATTAACCATATGGTTCCACACACTTAGGAGACATTCGACCAAATATAAAACCATTTACACTGAAAACTAATTCTAAGAACAGCTTTCAATTAATAATGAGAAAATCCTATGTAAGCATCAGTAAAACTATCTGTTCTGTTCACTAAGACATTAAAAAAGGAAACTTTTCTTTCTTTTTCATGACAATGTCCCGCACTGAGAGTTGTGCTGCAGCAGCTGGTGCTCACACACCGCAGTGGAGTCCACACAACTCTTTCCGAAACACACTGGCAACACGGAGTATGGACCAAAGAGATGTTTCCAGAAAGCCCATTCCTGGGACTTCATACTTTATCTTAAGCAGAAACAAGTTTATTTGTATCAAGAGTCACAGTACAAAAACTAGGACATAATCTACACACCAACAATGAATGGGGGAATCCCCTTTTGATGGACTACCATGAAGTCTGAAGTCACTTAAAATAATTAGGAAGGCTCGATTCAAACACAGAAAAATGTTTGTTAAATATGAGGTAAGAAAACCAGGATATAAAACAACATATGCTACTGATTAAAACTAATACATGCAAATAACAACTGAAAAGGAAAGAAAAAAAAAAACACCCCAGAAATCGTATTTTAAGGTGGAGGAATTGAGTTTAATTTCCTGTACTCATTTTTTCCCCAAAGTTCTTCATTTTTCCAACTTTTCATTAAACTGAAAAAATAAGTGTTTAGTTGACACCAAAAGTAGAGTTGGAGATCACCTTGAGACAATTCACTTCGGAGCATATCAAAGCCCATTTTCTTTGCAGGTTCACCCATAATGACGTTATGTGAGGTCTAAGAGTTATGTGATAATTGCATTAATAATGAAAACCTCAGCAGCAAGAATTTCTTAGAAGTTAGAGGGCAAAGTGCATCTCAAGGCAGGACATCGCCATCTTGAAAGAGAACACATTCATTTGTAACCTGTGGCTGCAAATTGCCATTCATTATCCCTCGATCTCCACTAAAACCAGGCCCTATTTTTAGATTGCCAGTGGGATATGTGCTCATCAAAGAATGAAAAGCTTTAAACAAATCTTTAGTCCACACTTTCCTGAGCTCTTTGCTCTTAGGGATCCATTTCCCTCTTGTGGTGGCTGGTTAGGAGCAAAATCTAGGAGGGGCCCAGTCATTCTCACTGGGGACTAGTGGGTCCCCTGCTCTGCTCTTCTGGGTTGGGGAGGCCCTGAACCAGTGCCTGAGCCTCTTCCTTCTATAAAATAAGGATATTGATGCTTTTCCTTGCATTAAAATAAGGTGATAATTTCAAATGTTCCAAGAACATGATGGCACTGATTAATATCTATTATTATCTTAGGTATCAATTATATCTTATCACCTTTAAAATGAAAAAATATTTGATCTCACTCATTGCTAGATGAAGATGGGCGTGCTCACACATTGCTGCAGGAGTCTGCATGGATGCACCCCTCTGAGAGGGTGACTGGGAATATGACGTGCAATCAAAGCTTTGAAACCTTACTTATCATTTGATGTAGCAATTCCACTTCGAGGCACCTGTCAAAAGTCAATCAGATGGATAAGCAAATGTGTGTACAGAGGGGTGCCCACTGGAGTATTATTTATAAGTAGAAAACTGGAAACCGCCTATGTGTCCAACTGGTTAAACAGACAGGCATATAACTGCAGTGGACTCTCACTCAGCACTAAGGAAGTTGTAAAGTGTAACTAATATCATAAAGATATGGTCATGTAATATTGAATAATATTTACTTAGAGATTCCCTTTTATGAGGAAAGCATCTATCTTCATATCTGAAGATATACATGGGTCATTGTATGAGAGTCAGTTTGAGAAAAAGAACTATTTATGGCCACTCCTTCACCCAGGACCTTATTTTGTCTTGGATACCGTGCACCCTTTTTTGCCCAAATTTGTAAGGGAAAAATAAGGATGCTCATTATAGATGGATAGTACTAATTCTGTATCTGCTTTTAATTCTTTTATTTATGCTTACGAGTTAAAAGTGTACCTCCAGAAATAATAATGATATCCACACGCAAAACAAAACCCTGGAATATGATCATCAGTTTTGTTGAATTTAACAACGAACTTGCAATGAATGCCATTTTGGACAATGATTTAACAAAATGAAGCAAAGAGTGATGTACTGTGTCCACAGAGGAAGTGACTCTGACTTGATGAAACAGGCGTGTCAACTTTATTATCCTGGGGCGAACAGTGAGACACTTCTCTTCATACACTTTAGGCGGGAGCTAGCGATCTAGCTGATATTTTTTACATAAGCACAGACACTGCCAGCTAACAGTTATTAAATATGCTAAAGAGCAAGGCCACAGAGCTGCTGAGAGACACTCTGGATGTCCTCTCACAGAGTCCTCAGCCTGGAGAACAGGAAGAAACGCTTCTTGCCCCTTGTATCTGTCCTTGTGTTTTGTCATTTTGTTACACAAAATTTCTTGTACCAGAGGATGTTAAAAAAATAAATACTAACATTCCTTTATAATAAAAAAGTGCCGAAATACAAACAAATAAATATTCAGATTGAAAAATTAAAAGGGAAGATTTTTTTCCCCCTGAAAATTTGGCCCCAAAATGTGGATGCGCTTTATACACCACAAAATACGGTATTTCCTGGGGGAACCTGCCAGGGCAGGTACTGGTGGAGAATGAACAATGTCCTGGTCTGGTGGGAGAGAGCCATGCAGCGGTCCCTGTAGATTCTTGCCAATCAGGGCCTTCAGCAACACAGCCTGGGCTCTAGAATGAACTGTGAGGGGTGGGGTGGGTGTCTCCTTCACACTGTGTCTTGGCTCAGAGAGGATGGGGAGCTTGCTACTGGAGAGGAGCAGAAAACTGCTGTAACCCTGTATCTAGTACGTGTAGGAAGGGATGCCTCCCCCTACCTGATCGCAGCTCCAACAGGGTTGAGGAATTTCTGTCTGGCAGCTGAATCCTCAGAGTACCTGTGACTAAACCTGATGAGACTATCAGACCCTGTGTCACGATCACCTGCATTTTCTCATCCATCCCTCCCACCTTCTAGAGGATAAAGTCTTCAGGGTCCTGCAGCCAGCAGGCACAGAGGTGAGATTTCAGCTTGAGGTCAGTGCTCCATACACCTCACCACAGCACACCTACCACATCACACCACCTCATCCCACCCCACAGCAAACCATACACACCAAACACACCCCTCCCCACCCCATACCACACTACACACCCCACCCCACACACCCCACCCCCCCCCCCCCCCCCCCCACACCCTCCCCCACCCTCACCATATCACACCACACTACACACCCCACCCCATGCCACACACCACACGACACGTCCCACCCCACTCCACACACACACACCACACCCCACCACACCACACACCACACTGCCCTTTCCCTGGGTTCAGTGTGAAAGGGGAGAAAGTACACTGTGTTCCAGAAGCTCACGCCAAGGAGGGCAAGTATGTGCTCGAGGGGCAGATGGAGAGAAAGAAGAAAGGATGTCATGGAGTAGTAAGTAATCTCATTCCAGAGGGTGTGATGGGTATAAACTGAACTTTGGAGGAGGTGCCAGTGAGAGCATGACAATGGGGTTGGTAATGACAGTGATAACAGCAATACGTTGGCTTGTGTAACATCAGGTATGACATGGCACTAAACACTACATTTGTATAAACTCATTTAAACCTCACTACAACCTACATGGTGTGTATTCTTATACTCAGTGACCAAGGAAAAAAACTGAGACACAGAACTTAAGAAACTTGTCCAAGTCCCCATAGTTGGAAAGTGATAGAACGAGGATCTGAACCCTGATAGCATTTTTTTTTATAAAAGCAGCTTAAAATAACACAAATTTATTACCTTAGATTCCAGATAAATCCAGGTGATAAATCCAGACTAAAATCAAGGTATAGCTGTGTTTTTCTGGAAGCTCTAGGGGAGAATCATTCAGTCTCTTGGCAGAACTTAGTTCCTGTGGTTGTAGGACTGAGGTTCCCATTTCCCTGCTGGCTGTAACATGGGAGTTGATCCCAAATTCTAGAAGCCACTGCACTGCTTAGCTCATCACCGACTTCCTCCATTTTCAAAGTCAGCACTGAAAAGTGGAATCCTTCTCAGAGTATCTCTCTCTGAATTAATTTTTTCAAATGTCTCCCACATTTGTGACATGATTTTTTTAAACTGTGGTAACAAAACATTTACCATTTTAATAATTTGTAAGTCCAGGGGCATTAAGCACAGTCACACTGTTGTGCATCCATCACCACCATTCATTGCCAGAACTCTTTTCATCTTTTTCACTGAAACTGTCCCCATTAAACAACTCCCCACTCCCCTCCTCTCAGCCCCAGGCAACCACAGCTCTACTTCCTGTCTCTGTAAATATAACTATTATAGGACGGTCATATAAATGGAATCGTACTTTATTTTGTGACTGGCTGATTCTATTTAGCATAGTGTCCTCAAGGTTCATCTATGTTTTACCATGTGTCCAAATTTCCTTCCTTTCTAAGGCGAACAGTACCCACAATATGGCTACAGCACATTGTGTTTATTCACTCATCTGCTGGTTGGACACTTGGGTTGCATCCACCTTTTAGCTATTGTGAATAATGCAGCTATGAACAAGGATGGGTGCACAAACATTTCTTCCAGACCCTGCTTTCAATTCTCGTGGGTATGTATCTAGAATCTGTTTCCTGCTCATTTAGTTTCTTGGCAGAGTTCATACAGTAATTCTGTTCATTTTTTTGAGGAGCCGCCATACTGTTTTCCCCAGCGGCCGCATCACTTTATATTCTGAAACCAGGTTGCCTTAATTCTCATTCTGTGCCCTTAATTCTATGCCCTCTGAGAAGAGGCGCCCTGGGTGTAAGGACCCAGGGATAAAAGTGCAGAGGTAGGATAAGCAGTGTGTTTGAAGGACAGGGAGGAGCCCATACTAGCTGGCATGGAGGTCAGAAGTGTGCCAGGCAGAGGTATTAGACTTGATGTTGAAGAAACAGGGAACAATGGATGATTCTGAAAAAAGAAAGGGGATTTGAAAACAGGGTTTCATCAGGGCAATACTGCCCTGATGCCAGCACACAGCTTGGTGAACACTGGCATGAATCAGACCCTACATGCCATGGTTCTCTGTGAGGAGCCCCGAGATTCCCTCTTCAGGCATTCACTAGTTCATTCAGCAATCTGGGGAGTCCAAATCCATCCCCACACTTGATGCCACATGCTGGGGTCACAGGCACTGGGGTTACAGATATGAATTAACCTGGGCTCACAGCCCAGCAGGGAGGCAGACAGAATAGTCAACGCTCGCAGCAATATACCATGGGGAGTATTTTGGGAATTCAGGGGTGTCAGCCAGCATGGAAAATCTGTATTTGCAACTGACATGGATGGGAGGGAAAATACCACAGTCCAGGGACTGGTCTGTGTCCAGGGACTTTTTCCCGGCCTCCAAATCCCAGTTCTTCATAGGGTACAGGTTATTCTCACCCACAAATGCCTAACACTGACCATAAATACAAATTATGACCAAGCATTTTTCAGACCTAGGCTTAATAATTAGGAACAAAGGTGGGTAAAGGGATCAAGTCCCATTTGGGTTTTTTTGCCAAGGTTCTAATTTTTATAGCTATTTCCCCCCAGAATCCAATGAAAATAAAATCACTCCCTTTGAAGCAAAACTTTTCCATGCAAAAGAAAGTTGCTGCCTATTCCAATGGACACCCAAGAGCATGTGCTGGGCAAGCTTCTTGGGGCAGCTGAGATGCAGATGTGGAGGAGGGCGGGCCAGTCTCAGTTCCCACCCAGCTCTCCTGCGGACAGTGCTGGGGGCGGGGGACTTTTCCTTGGAAGCCACGTTGTCTTGGGCTCCTCTGCTCCTCCCCATGCCCCAACCCCCAATCCCCCAGTCTCTGGGCCCACAAAGCCCCTTCTACAATCTGCCCACCTGGATGGGGACGGGGTGGAGGAAGTCATTAGAAGGCCCCTGGAAGACCAGGACAGGGCCAGCACCGGCCAAGAGAGAGCCTGTCCTGGGCTGGTCAGCACCAGCCCAGTATCTATGCAGAGATATCCAGGGGCCAGAAGCCACCAGTCAGTCAGAACAGAGAGGGGATGGCGAGGGGCAGGGGGTCTGCACACCATCCACAGGCCCCCAAACCTGGAATCCTTCCTGCTCCTGTTCATTCAGTACCAGCCTCCTCAAAGCCCTGCCTATTCAGAGGCCCTCAGCACCCCTCTCCCTTCACCCACCTGGGCGCGTTCTCTGCTTTCCAACACCCACCTGTTCTTCCCGGAGGGCTTGGACGCCACCTCCTCCTGTCTCTTCAGGACACACTGTCCATGCTCTCCTGGCCGCTCAGCTGTGACACACTCAGTGCTCCATCTCTCTAGACCACCTCCCGGCTCTCCTCTCTTCCACACCTCCCATTCCCTGTCAACCCAGTCTCCCCAAGTAATACACGCCAAGTTATAAGGCGATCACTGCTGCTGAAGCCTGTGGACGCTTATCACGGCCTGGTGTCACCCGACCTGTTCACTGGGGTGTCCACCCCACTTATATGCCGGCTTTCCTCCCTACTTTCTGTGCCTTTCCCTTAAACGGGTTCCCTTCATCTCTCTGGGCACCTCACGTTTAGTGCCAGGCCCTCCTCTCCCACATGTCCTCTTCCCCTCCCCCTCTCTTTTGGAGCCCTCCTGAGAGATGTCACTCCTGTCTGCCTTCGGTCACCGTCAGTCCCGAGACCTAGAACCCAGCAACATCCTGACGCCCCCACCGTGAGGATCCACTGTGTTGCTCTTCGCTTCCGCCCGACCTGCTCCTCCCTCCTGCTCCACAGCCACCCAGACAAGCAACCCCAAAGACCTCCCTGCCCCTTCCGGCTCTCCCCTCTGATGGCCAGTGAAGTCCACCCACCTGCTGAAGGACCAGTCACTGCCTACTCCTCTCAGCCCAGACAACGGAGCAGCCTCCTTACCCGCAGCCCCCCACCCACCCGAGGCCCCGAAAGTTCATCCTCTGCCCAGCTAAGATGCCAATACACTCAACACATGTTCAAAACACCTGACCACGGCGTACGAGGTGACGAAATGCTGAGCTGCCCACCTTCACACTCATTCCTTTCACACAGCCCTGCTCCTGACTGTGCCCTCTCTCTCCTCCCCACACGCACAGGTATAAACTCTACGTTCCAACCATTTTGACTGAAGCTTTATTTCCTTGAATACTGAGGCTCTCTCTTGCTTTCCACGTGCTGTTTTCTCTGACTAGGGGGAGACTTTTTTTGGTTCTCTTCCCAATTCCTATTTATTCTTCTTAACTTAGCTACTACCTCCGTTTCAGAGCACCGTGACTCCTCAGGCCGGGACAGTGTGCCTCCAAGTCCTCCAGGTGTTCCGTGCGGACAGGGCTTGTGTTGACCCCACTCACCACAGCATTCCTGCGCCCCATACGTGTCCTGGTGCTGTCAATAGCTGTCAAACCTAAGAATGAAGGTGCGTGATGTGCTATGTGTGTTAGAAGTACCTGATGAAGCAGGTCTTCCTGGACACAAAGCTGCAGCAGGCATGCTATGCGTGCGGAAAGTGTCCATTACTGTGGACAGACACAACTCTAGGCAGGGCTCCTGTGGGCAAGTCCCCCTGCCAGTGCTCAGGACTTAAGGAGGCCATGCTGGGATGTGGCTGGGCCGGGGCCAGGACCCAGCTGAGATGGGGACTCCAGCTGATGGAGAGCTGCAGCACCACACCCACCCTCCTAACTACCCATTCAGACCCCCCGCCCCACCAAGAAACTGCTAGAACTGCAAGAAGTACCTAGAAAGCAGGGCGAGACATGCAACCATATATTCCTGGGGAAAGGTGTGACCTTTAACAACCATCAGTCTCATCCCACAATTGCATCCTCAATGTCTAGATGCCTGGCAGACAGGCGCGTCGTAAAGATTTGTTGTACGCATGATGAGTGAATAAATGCCAATTTGTAACCCTCACCGGTTGGGAAGGAATGAAAAAATGCCATCTCCCAGCATCTAGGACACAGTGGAGAGGGGTCAGAAAGCTCTCTTTATATAAGGGTACTGCAGGAGCAGTAGGCCACGGGACCAGGGCTAAGCAGTGTGCAAGAAGGATGCCGACAAGTAGTTTACCTCAACAAACACGACAGTCTGTTCAATTCAAACCCCTGTCTATTGACAAGACCCCCATTCTGTCTCTTTCTAGGTGGCTCAGGTTCTCAGTGACAGTAGCCCCCTTTTGAACAGCATGCTGCAGACCGCAACTTTTTTCCAGATCCTTTATCTTCTTCACACCCAGCCTCCATTTTGCAGATAAGGAAATTGAGCTCAAGGGCAAAACATGTAGAAGCAAAGACCAGGCCTCAAGCTGGAGATCGACTGTGAAGCTCTATCGGTGGCTGCTGATAAACACAGCCCTAGTGGAGCACACAGGCTCAAAGGTCTCCTAAGGCTATGGTACACATGCAAGACAACAGGGAGTGTCAGGGTCTTTGGTGAATGACAGGTAAATGCTCTGCGCAGGGTTACCCAGCTCAGACAGGCAGGGCCATACGGCATATTGGGCTCTATACTTCCTGGTCTTGCAGTTTTTCCAAGGGGTCAGAAATCAGGATTTTGAGATAAAGTTTCCTGACTTTTAACACATTATACTGGTTGGAGCCAAGCTTTATTGAAGCATTTTTCTCTCACTGGTCATTGATCATGATCACCACGAAATTCCAGAGCCTAGCACAGGACTTAACCATCCGAAAAGCTTATTACAAATATTGTCTAAGTGGATGGGTGTGGAGAAATGAAAAGATGAATAGCTGGAGAGAGGGATGGGTGGGAGATGGGTAGACAAATGTAATGAGGATAGGTGAATGGACGGATGGATATAATGATGGATGAATGGATGCTGGGTGGACAGATAAATGGATGGATGGATGGATAAGTGGATGGATACAGATGTCATTTATGGATGAATGGACGAATGGGTTTATTGACAGATGCTTAAATGTATAATTTCATGGATAGTTGGATGGATTTCAGATGGTCAAATGGATGGATGGTTGGATAAATTATTTCAGATGAATGGAGGTAGATGGTCATTGGTTTCCCACTTTGAGTGCAGACAGATCCATCAGTTACTTAAAGGTCTTTTCCAACTCCCCCAGACCTACCGAAGAGCAGGGACTCATGTCTCCCTATATTCTCTCCCTCATCATTTAAGAGTTAATTTGGGATACACCCCTACAGTGTCATCTGGGGCCAGGGCTCTGATATTGTTAATGAATTTGGGGTAAAGATACATGTGAAATATCTCTTAAATGTGACGATGCCACAAGAACCAGTTTGTCTCTATGATTGACGGGGGAGAACAGATAAGATGGGAAAATATGTGTTTGAGAGTCAGTTGCACTACAGTCCAATTCTCAGTTCATTCACACACTTACTAAGTGAACTTGAGCAAGTCCCTAATCTCTGGGCTTCAGTATTTTCATCTGCAAACCTGGATGACACCATCTACCTCATACCATGTTTGTGAGGATTCAATGAGATGGTACTGTGTGCATGGCCCTGACACAGAGCCTGATTTATAGAAGATAAATGTTATTTCCACTTAATTCTGTTCAACTGCCCAAGCAGTATTATGAAAATGAAACCCTTAGAGGAATAAAATGTTCTTATTAAATTTACTCCCCCCATATGTTCAAAGACCAGAATTTAAGAATGAGGAGGTTTAAATGTCCATCAGTTGATGAGTAAGTATACAAAATGTAGTGTATAACAACATTAGAATATCAAGTCCTCAAGGGAACTGAAGTGCCGACTGACACCTTAAAACACTGTGCTACATGAAACAAGCCAGACACCAAAGGCCGCAGAGTATATGATTCCACTGATAGAAAATCCCCACACTAGGCACATTTACAGAGACACAAAGTGGATTAGAGGCTCCAGGGGCTAGGGGCTGGCCAGTCGCTGCTTCATGGTCACAGTTTCTGTGTGGGGTGATGAGCATATTTGGGAGCCCTGGCCACTCTTGCACAACATTATACATATAATCAATGCCACTGAATTATACACTCAAAACCGGTTAAAGCGGAAAATAAATGTTACCACAATAAAAGAATTTTTTAAGAAAAGGAGTAGGAAGTCTCTGCAAATGAACAATTCTCCTAGTCCGCCTACAAAAGGAAAGAGCTACATGACTTCGTGTTTTATAAACGTTAAAAACGTTCCGAGTTAACGAGATGAAGGTGTCTTTTGCCCTTTGGGACGGAAAATGTGTTTTCAGTTTATGAAATGAAATTTGGAAACATGACCTGGATGTTTTGCTTTTTGTAATTTGGGGGCAGCAGAGGGGAGAAAGAGAAGAACTAAGAGCATGCTGCTGCTTTTGGAAGACAAGCAACCATGGAACAGGTTTTCCCCCTCTCCACTTCACGTGCCTCTACTCAGCCTTCGTGAGCTCCAGTCAGGACATATTTTAACAGGGACAGCAGTCTGGTCTCGGCAGTCTACCCCAGGACTGGAAAAGGCCTCGCCACCTTCCCCGTACAGCCGGGAAATCATTTGAGCTGCGCAAACCCCAACCCCAGGGGTTGCACAGGAATGCTGAGGCCACGCGCAGCCCACAAGTTGTGCCCACAAGTTGTGCCCACAAGTCATTTGAGAAAGAATGTACCCAAGGGTTGGCAGTGAGTTTCTATCTGGAGGCAATAGAGCCTTGGAGGGCAGGAGGGGGTCTGCCTGTGATCCTCAGGCAGGCTGAAGACATGGCCCATACCAGACATCGTCAGGCAGGCAGAGACACTGTCTACGACCAGAGTCAGCTTCCTCTGCTGACAGGCATCCCTCCATTTTATCGTGGACTCTCCCTACCCTCTCCCTCTGTCTGAGAATAAGAAGGCCCATCTTGCATCCTTGGACCCCAAGTGTGATTTTCATTGTTCAATTCTGGCGAAAAAGAGTTTCAGTAATGAACCTCCCCCCACACAGCAGACCCTATGTCTCTAGCATAGTCTCCAAACTAGGTCCAGAACTAGATTTGAAAAAACTCCTTGATATGGACAAGTGGCCTGTTGTTGAAGATGTGTTGCTGGAACTGGCCAGGGAAGAGCAGCCCTGAAGTTCTGTTCCTGATTAGCCACAGACATTAATGCTCCTTCGTTGTGTCCATGGAAGCAGGAGGATGGGTACTGTTATATCATTTTCTTTCATTTACTGCCATGCTTTATCAGTGCATGCAATTATTTCCATTACCCAACAATAGTGCCTGTGAAATATGAACCGACGTACTCAGAGAAAAAAAAATGAGACCTTGAACAGCGGGAAGGAAATTTTTCTCAATGTATTCAGCACACGTTCTGGATTCTGATGTCCCTGCTACTCAGCCACAACCTGACATGGTGCTATTACTGAGGCTGAGACCAGTTCCGCTGCAGGGACTGTGAACACGGCTTTCACTCGCTGTGATGGCAATTCCCTGAGAAGCCCTCCTCTCCAGGACAGTTCATCTGTGTGACCTATGACAAGGACTTGAAAATGCAAAGACCCATGGGAATGAGCATCATAGGGAAGCTGGGTCTATGTTCCAAGGTTAGGCTCTCCAGGGAACAAGTGCTTTCAGTAGGGCAGTATATCAGTCATGACATTTATCTCAAGGCCAAGACTTGATTAAATTAACTGTAAAAACAAAGAGACTGTATTGCCTCCCTAGCCTGAAAAATCCAAGCAGATTCAGGTATGGTTGGACCCAGGTGCTCCAAAAACATCACTAGAACACTCCAACCCCATCTCTCAGCTCTGGTGTCACGTATGGCAGAAAGGGAGAGAACTGTCCACACTGTGGTCTCCCACAGCTCCCAGTCCACATTCTATGAGGCCAGCAGTCCCAGTCCTCTCTTTATAGCAAAAGTTTCAGGAAAAGTCAGGAATCTGCCTCTCTGAGGGCCACCTGGATCATATGCTTATCAGCAGGTGGTCGGGTAATCAGAGAGGGCTTCCTGGAGGAGGCAAGACTTGGGAGGATCTTGAGGAGAGATGGCAGAGGATGGATTCTGGACTTGGGTACAAGAAGGCAAGGCACACAGGTAGGCGTGCGTGCTGGAACTGACATCTGCAATGTCCCTCCCTCTTCTTTTACCAGTATCCCAAATTCCTCTGGAGAGCCACCCTTTTGCCATACTCAGCCCATGTGATCCTAACCCCTCACCCCAAGGGTAGACAGAGGACCCAGGCCTGGCTGAGCAAAGCCCCACAGCCTCTCAGTTGCAGCCATAGGTTTGGAGGACGGACGTGGTTGCAGCTGGACCAGTGGAAGCCCTGTGGGGAACCCTGCTGGGACCACTGGGGCTGTGCAGCTGGTAGAATGTGTTGGAGCTGGCGGGGGCTGTCACCACTCTGACAGGGTTAGAGCTGCCTCGAAATGCAGCCTGTGCAGGAATGCACAGTCAAGAGACAGGCAAACCTACCAGGAGGACATCAACTGTCCCAAATCCAGAATTCCCCAGAGCCTAACACAATTTCTTTGATGTTTAAGCCAATTTGAGTTAAGTCCTGTCACTCGCAATAAAAGGAGTCCTGATGCAGGCACTGCGCTTTCTCAGGGTAATGAGAAGCGGGACAGTGGGTATGTAATGGGGTGTTTCCATTCCTGAGCTCAGGGGCCAATGCTGGGTCAACAAATTGCCATTGTGATGGCTAAAGAACAATCCAAACACACTGCTCCTTGCACTCCTGTTTATTCTCTTCAGGAGTGTGTACAATTGCTCCTATCGTTACTCGTCCTCCAACTGCTACCTTCAGAACAGATGGTCTCATCAGTCCTTGTCCCTAGGATGTATATGCTGGTGGCCAGAGACTGCCCTGACCACTTAAGAGTCAGATGGTCCTAAAGCTAAGTCACATCCTACTGGACCTCTTAGGTAGGAGCGGGGGCCAAAAGGGGTGGGACATCCAGGGCCCGAGAGGGAAGAGTGAAGAGAGGCAGGCAAGTGAGCAAGGAGAGGCCTGGAGGACCTTTACAGGGCCCAGGCCAGTAGATCCAGGGCTGGTCTGAACCCCAAGTCACACCCACCCTGAGAGTTAGTCCTTCTGTGCAGGGTGAAGAAACAGGGGAGCTTCCTTGAAGGGAAGCCTGAGCCAAACAGCTGATAGATGCTTTTACAAACACCAAATGCTCCTGGCCTCCCTATTTTCAACGTGAGGAGGCTGGACCTTGTCCGCTTTTTTATCTGTCCATCCCGAGATAGGCAGTCAATCCCTTCATGTGCTATTTCTGGGTCTCTGCCAGCTCCAGCAGGCCTCTGGGATCATACCTCGGCCTTCTCTTTGACAAGAAGTTTCCTGCTTGGGTTCTATTTCCAGGAGGTGGCTTGTCCCGAGGGCTGGTATGTCACAAGCTTGCCTGGGGCACGTCACTGGGTACAAACTGTTCTCATGACTGAGAAACCAACTGGGATGAGGTGGCGGTGCCTGGCCTCTGCAAAGAGCTGAGACAACTGTGTGTCCCTGACATCTGCTGAGGGCAGCCTTCAAGGTCTCACCAGGGACCCGGCTGTGCTACAAGCGCTACTGAGACCCCCGCTTGGCCTCCCAGGCAGCCTGGATCCTCATGTCACACCTCTTTGCAGCAAACCTGGGGCGGCTGCTGGCGGCTCAGCCTCAGTCAAATACAACAGCTCATTCCTCAGATCAACAGTCTGAAATGGAAAGTGCCATCATGAAAAGTTTCCCAAATTTCCTGAACATTAAATGGCTTTCCGCCCGTCCCCTCACTCTAACACACACAACACTGACTTAAGTGTAAATGAATCTGAAACACCTGTACACTTTTCTTTACATACGCATGAATTTTAAGCTCAAGAAGAAAGGTGGAAACACATTTTAAGTCTTGACAAACACAACGGCTTTCAGTTAGGACATCTGGCTGTCTTGGGGCAATGTCTGATCCATCTGGCACCCTCATTTTACCACGATTCAGCCAGAGGGTGCTAATTCCCACCTCTGGATCTTCAATCTACTGTTCTATCCTTTGGCATGCTTGCCTCCTAGAAAATCTTGCCCCTTACTCAAGACAAGGCCTGGATTAAATATTAGTCCTTTTAAAAATTCTTCAACTAAGCCACCCAGTATTATTCATTCACTTGTCTCCAATTTAACCCTCTTTCTAGAGAGGGTATCTGTTGATTCAATTAAGCCTTCACTCTCCCCTTCTTGGGTAAAAATAGCCATACTTTTCCTTTTCCCTAGTCCATCTCATTTTGTGTGTTGGGTGGGGCTGGCTAGTTACAAAGATGACCTGGTCACATTTCTGACCTGCTCTTTACCTTCTAACCACAGAGATTGGTTCCAAGATGAGCAAGTGACTTGTAGCAGTTAAAGGAGAGTCAGTCCATGATTTTCCCCGCTGAAACTAATGGAAAAGGGGCACTCTATGTCCAGAGGGATTGCTGAGTCTGGTGCTGCTGGCAGCCACTGTAAGGTTTTTCTGGTCTCCGCGAGGAGAAAAAGTCAATTAGACAAAAAGTCGAATAGCCAGGGCTTTATTGGGGTTTGCACACCCAGGCAAGGTTCCCAAGTCTGCAGAATGGGGCTGGGGAAGTCACGCTTGAACAAAGGGGAGCGCGCTCTTTAAGCAAAGGAATTTCACGGGCTTCCTACATCGCGATTGGGGATTGGCCCTGTGAATCCAGGTGTGGGGGTTGCATCCCTTATTCTGATGTCATCCACCTTTTTCCCGGATTTGGCTAGCGTTTTCCCGGGCATGGCCGCTGCTGCTTTTGTCCCTGGGCCAGCCTAACAGCCATCTTGCCACCATGTAGCGAAGGTGTCTAGTTATCTATTACTGCATAACAAGACACAAAACTCAGTGTCTTTTTATCATTTCTTACGATTCTGTAGATTAAATGAGCTGAAATTACTCATTTCTCTGCTTTCAACTGAGAACTTGCTTATGATGTCTATGATTGCCTTCATCCTCTAAAGTCTTTTTCCATGTGGCCTTTCAGCCTTTAATAGTCTCTCCCTGAGGATCTTCAGACCAGCTGGTTGGGGTCCACAAAGGGTGTTCCAAGAGGACAAGTGACTTCTCAGGTCATTATTTATATCACTCTTATTTATGTCCAACTGGCCAGAGCACATCAGCCAAGCTCAAAGTCAATGTGGGAGGGAACTGCATCATGGCATGACTATCAGAAGGTTTGGTCACTATAAATGCACAGAGGCATAGCAGGGAAGGCTTTCTTATTGTTGTTTAGTCAAACCATTAGGGCTCTGTCACTGACCACTATAGTGACGGCTGCTGCCTCTAACCCAAACCAGGGGTGGACACTGAAATCAGACACAGATGACTTAGCTAGGAAAGGGTGTTCCCCACTGTTGGTCTCTACAACAAAACAACCAACTCCCCACAGACGGGGCCAGACCTGATTCATCACTTATTATGCCTAGGACAGTGCTGGGCACATAAGGACAGGCCAGTAAAAGCTTGCTGGGAAACTGCCATCATGCCACACATTTTCAAAGATCGCTGTATACATATTTTCAAGTCTCGTACATCAGGAAGCAACTCTCAAAGTGAACCTGGAAGCACTGACTTGTAAGACTAAGAAGGTCCCTGTACTAGTGCGAGAAACATCGGGCAAGGCTTTCCAAAGCAGTGCAAGACTGGTAACATCTTTTCCTGAACAGTTTATCTGCAGTCACAGCTCTAAGAAGTCCAGCCTCTCCTGTCTTCTAGAACAGTGAGGCTAAGATCAAAAGAAGAGGAGAACATCAATGAGCAGGGAGGTGGCACACAGAAAAGGACATGGAAGCCTGACCCCTTGTCCTGCTCCTCAACTCTGTTTGACTGTTCCTGAGTTGTACCTTTATAATATAGTCAATGTAAAAAGAAAAAAAAGTGAACAAACGGAAACACTGAAATTGAAACCTACAGTTGCCTCGTAGCTTCAGCCGTCCAAATTCCTTAAAACCTCTTCTCCCCTCAAAAGGCAGACTAATTACTGTCCCCTGAATAGGAGGTAAAAATTAACACCTCCAATGAAGACAGTGATTGCCCAAGTTCCCAGACCCATGAAGAAGCCACTACAGCCTCCTCCAGGCTCTCTCTGAGACACTTGACCTTAGGACTCAGAGGCCATGTTGTGAGGAAGCTGAGCAGCCCCATGGAAGTCCAGAGGCAGATACCACTTAGGTCGCAGACAACACCCAGCATCCCTTGCCAGACACGAGTGACTGCACCTTCAGGTGGTCCCAGCCAACACTGAGTGGAGCAGAGACCAGCTCTCCTCACCAAGCCCTACTGAAGTTCAGAATCATAAACAGGTTCAACACAAGCAACAATGTTTTGAGGTAGTTTGTAATACAGTCATGATAAAGAGAACAAGATGGAAGGGGCTTTAGAAGGAGCACAGTTCAACTTGCCCATCTGATAGGAGGGGGAAAGTTCAGAAGACGGAAGTAACTCATCCCAAGGTGACCCAAGGTTGGAGGTGGGTCTAGATCTGTCGATTGCAAGTTTAGTGTTCTTTGCATTATTTACCTGGGGCTCACCCCACACATTCTAAGCCCCTTTCTCTGACCTCTTGGTGAAGATGAAGGTCTGCTGTCAAAGAAGAAGGAATGTAAAGATAAATGCCCCGGGTTCTGGAAACATTCCAGAGCTCTGAACTGCCCACCTCCAGAATTAACATACAAGGAAAACAAATCTCCATGCATTTAAGTAGCCTTTCTGCTATCTGCAGCCAAATGCATGCCTAATGCATACACTTGGTTTTAGGCTGCAGTGGACTGAAAGTTCCCACTGCAGCGTTCCAACTTACTTTGTTACTGTTGCCAAACACTATATAACCAGCTGCAACATCAGGTCCAAGTCCACAGAGCTTGTTGCCTCAAATGTCCATCCCTTTGCAGCAAGCTGGTCTTTGCCGGTCCTCAGCCTTCTAAGCTGACCGGTCTCTAGCACCATGCATGCTCCTCTGGTTAGTGAAGGATAAAGGAGCTGGGTGTGTCTCTCAGTCCAGCAGTCAAAGACCCACAACACAGACTCACCGTGGGCTGCAGAGCCCTCAGTCCCAGAGTGACACTCAGAACCGGGGAACCCCCAATAAAAGGGCGTGTCCACATCCTGAACACCAATGAAAATGCAGGCAGGCTGGGGAGGTCATCTGCTATGTAGGCAGTGCTTGCTTGGAGACCCAGATCAACCCACTGTGCATGAAGGTGACCTCAGGCCTTGGCCGGAGCAGGAACCAATGGCACACTGTTCACTGAGTCTTTGATCTGATCATGATTTATTATTATTGCTGTAAAAAAGAGCAGGCCATTAAGAGGCACCTTCAACCATGTCTTGGTCAAAGCTCTTGGAAGATGGCTCACATGGTAACTGCCTTAATCTAAAAACCATGGTGACAGAAATGACCTTTACAGGAGCAGCAGGAAACTTTCTACCTAATGGCATGTGAATTCAGCTAAAAGAGCCTCCCAGGTGCCTTAAGAAAAGGACTCCAGAAAGAGACTCAAGCTGATCCCCAACAATCCTTACAAAGATGTCTGCATCTGTCACTTCACTGGAGGACTATGGGCCTATAAACAGTTATTATTGCCCCCAGTTTACAGATGGGGAAACTGAGTCTCAGAGCATCAAAGGGATTTGCTCAAGGATACATGCGAGCAAATGGATGATCTGAGCTAAATGCTTGTACCCCCTCACCGCCACTCCCTACTGATATGTTGAAGCCCCACCCCAAGGTAATGGTATTTGGAGGTCTTTAAGAGATGACAGGTTACATGAGGTCATGAGGCAGGGTTCTCATGATGGGACTAGTGTTTGGATAAGGAGAGGGAAAGACTGGAATTCCATATCCCCAGTATGTGAGTGCACAGCAAAGCAGCTATCTGCAGCCATTACAGGTGTCCCATCTGAACCCACCATGCTGACACTGATCTGGGACTTCAGCTTCCAGATTTGTGAGAAAGAGGTGGCTACTCTTTAAACCATCTAGACCCTGGCATTTGTTGCTGCTGCCCAATGTAACTAAGACAACAGGGCCTCTGGCCCGACGGCCCTCTAGGGTTCTCACTGAAACCCGTGTCACTGGAGCAAATCACTTTTCCCCTCGGAGACTAACTTCCCATCTATAAAATGGGGAGATGCCCACCTCACAGGGGAATGGCAAGGGTAGATCAGAGGATGACTGCCATGGTGACTTTAGAACTAGGAAGCTGGGAGTCTACAGAATTCAAGCAAAGTTGTTTTTTTTTTTAATTGTGATAAAATATATGCAACAAAAAACTTACCTTTTTTCCCCCAAACAAAAGTTAAAGGCAAGAATGAAGGCGAGCAGGCAGGCAGGGAGAGGGAGGAGGAAAATAATCTTTCATTTAGTTGTTCACACTGGTTGCTCCCACCCCCACCCCCTGGGCCAGGACTTGAACCCAGGCCTGCATGCTTCGGAAGCGACTGGCTTAACCATGCTCCACCAGGGGGCGCCACAATTTACCATTTTCACACTGTTGTGCAACCATCACCACTATGCATCTTCAGAACATTTTCATCATCCAAATTGAAACTCATTAAACTCATTAAACAATTTCCTTTCCCCTGGTCCCTGGAAATCGTCATTCTGTCTCTTTGATTTGATTCTTGTAAGTATATCACGTGGAATAGTGTGTATAGAATCACAAACTATTTGTCCTTTGGGACTGGTTTATTTTCATGTCCTCACGATTGATCCATGCTAGAGCATGTTGCCGGAACCTCCTTCCTTTTTCCAACAGAATCGACCCCTTCATATGTGTCTACTGCATTTTGTTTGTCATTCAGGTCTGCTAGAATTTATCGTCATCCCCAGTACAGAGGAACTGAAGGCAAGCAGCCCGTTCCTGTTCCTTCCCACAGACTAGACCCAAACAGCTTGTTCACGTATCAGAATGTGATCTCAGGCCACCAACCCTACCTAGGGAACAATTCCCACAGCACTGAATGAGGACGTATGCTATCTAGCTCTGATGTGGAGCCAGTTTTATTTTCCTTTCTACTTCCAGTTTGATATTTTTGTGAGATACAATCGAATTATGTAGCAGAAAATAAAATTTAAAAACCCCCAAAACATGAAAGAACTATTTTGCATTATTACTATTCAACAGACAAAACTATTGGTTAAATTACTATAAAAGTTTCCAAACACTCAACTTCTGTTCTAATCTTGTTACAGATCTGTAACAAACAGTTCAAAGATCAGCATCCAGTTCAAACCCACATTTTGAGGAACACCGGCCAGAGCACTGCTTGATGGCAAAAATGAAAACATCTAAATGACCACCAATAATGTCGCTGGGTGTATCCAGATTATGGGTTAGCAATAAAAAATAATGAAGCGTATGAGTCAGCAATTCCACTTCTAAGTATATAACCAGGAGAAATGAAAACATATGTTCCCATAAAAACGAACCCACGAATGTTCATAGTGGCTTTATTCCTAATAGCCAGACAGTGGAAATGCTAATGTCCATTAACAGGTGACTGGATGAACAAAATGTGGCATACACATAGGGTGGAATATTATTCGGACATAAAAAGGTATGAAGTGCTGACACAGTCTATTACTTAGAACAATCTTGAGTAAATTATGCTAAGTAAAAGAAGCCAGACACATGTATTTATGATCCCCAGAAAAAACAAAAAGTAGGTCAGTGGTTGCCCAGGACTGAGAAAGGTAAAGGGGCTTGAAGACGGCAGCCATGGGGTACAGGGCTTCTGTGTAGGGTGACAAAAATGCTCTAAAAATAACTGCGGTGCTAGTTGTAAAATTCTGTGTTTATGCAGAAAATCACCAAATGATAAACCTTAAACAAAAAATTCTATGATACATGAAAATTCTATCTTAATAAAGCTGTTATTTTAAAGATGAAGCCATCTTATAGTTATTAAGATAAATGAATTATAGCATACCCTGGTGGAATAGTTGTTAGGTCAATTGCCTCCGAAGGAGCAAGGCACATACCTGTGGGTTTGAGTCCCAGGCTGGGGGTAGGGAGACCATCAGTGTAAACAGCTAAATAAAAATAATAAATATGCCTCCTCCTCTACTCTTTCTGCCTGCCTATGCACTTTCATTCCTGCTTGTACTGTTCCTTAAAAAAAAAAAAAAAAAAAAAAAAAAAAAAAAAAAAAAAAAAAGATAACTGAATGATTGAAAACCTAAAGACAATCTTAGGCTTTGATGTTTTCACCAGTGAATTCTTTCTAAGAAAGAAGCAACACTAAATAACAGATCAATGTTCCAGGGAACAGAAACAGGAGTAACATTTCCCAAAACATTTTATGAGAGCAGTGTAACTTTGACACCAAAACCTGACAATAAAAAAATGAAAATTACAGACCATCTTTCTATGAAGACAGAAGTGAAGTCCCTAAACAAATTGTCAGCCAACTGAGTTCAGCAACATACATTGAAATAATACGTGACACTGAAGTGGGGTTTATTCTAGGAATTCAAGAGTGGTTATCATTCTAAAATCCATCAGTGTGATTCACTGTTTCAACAGAAAAAGGGGAGAAACTATCTTAGGATCATCTGATAAATTCAGAAACACCATTTGATAAGTTTTAACACCCAATAATAACTAAGTGTCCATTCACAGGTGAGTGGGTTAAAATGAAAAGTACAGACAGTGGAATACTACTCCGCAATCAAAAAAGCGAAGATTTTTAAAATAGAAATGGGCAGATGAATTGTAAAACTTATATGGAAACTGCAAAAGCCCAAGAATAGTCAGGGCGATCCTGATGAACTAAACACAATTTGCTATCACACGGAAGCTTTGGCAATAAAAGCATCGTGGTATTGGCACCTGGAAAGACAAGCAGAACAAGAGAAAGAGAGTCAGACATAGTCTGTAGAGATAGCTGAAAGAAAAACAGAAAATTCCAAGGGATGGTGAGGATACAGAGTACCTGGAATTCGGACCCAACTGGAATTCTGGATCTCTAGCATGTTCTTTGGAAAACAATGGGGTACTATTTACTAAAATGTAATATCTGCATACCTTATGTCCAGCAATTCCACTGCATGGTACAAACACAACAGAAACACATACATATGCTCACCAAGACCCACACCAGATAGCTCATACCAACACTGCTCCAATAGCTCAAAACCTGGAAGTTAACCACGTGGCCATGACAGGAAAATGAGTAAATAAATGAACAACCCCCGACTATATGCAGCAACATGGATAAATCTCAGTGCTGCTCTAAAAGACACAAAAGAATCTAGGTGTGAAATTTCATCCATGTAAAGTTCGAGCATGCTCTGGTGGAGAGTGGTTCCATCCGCTGCTTCTGGCCGAACGCAGGCCACATACATCCCAAGGACCCAGGTTTGTGTCCTGGGGCAGCGGCGGGGTAGGGGTGGCCTGCAATGACCAAGATGTACGAGTAAAATAAAAATAAATGAAAACGCTGCTTCTTGCCTGCTTGTTTACTCTCATTCATTCTTGCTTGAACCTTTCCTTTAACAACAACAAAAAAAGGAGCAAAGAAAAAGAAAACATCCAGTTGTTTTTTTTAAAGTTCGAAAGCTGCCAAAGATAGTCTAATACGTGCAAAATCAGGTTAGCAGCTACCCACAGAGGAGTGGGGCATTCCAAGGAGGGTCAGGCCCTGGTCTGTGTCTTGACCTGGACACAGAGGTGATTTTTCTGGGGAAATCCAAGCAAACTCAGGATAGGTACTCTTGGTGTTCCTGCCTTGTTCTATTTTGACAGAACGTTAAAACAAATAAGGAAGGAGACACCACAGATACCGATGTGCTGCTATTATAATGACAAAAGCTATACAGAGGTTTCAGGGACACAGACTAGTCCAGGTGTGGCTATTCGCTGCCTTTCCACTGTCTCCTATGGAAGTGACTGTACAGCCGGCTTGTTACTCTGGCCCCAGCTCCACAGACCCGGAGAAAGAACAGAAAGGCCAGAATCACAAGGAGCTAGAACAGGAGGGGAGACTGGGGAAGGGCATAGTGGTAAAAGCCCAGGAAGGCAGGGACAGGGAAAAAAAGACCAGAACTCCCAGAGGGAAAAATGGGGAGGAGGGGAGAGGGAGCCGCACAGAGATGCCTTGCTGGCTGCTGGAGTCACTTTCTGGTGTTTATTTGAATTAGGATCCACCTAAGCCTGGGCCAAGGACCTCTAGAGCCCAATCAGGTTGGACTAAAGAGAACAGAACCTTCACACTGATTTTTTTTAAAATGTGGGATACCAAGCATTAGAGTTGTTGTTCCGCATCCACGGATTCATCCAACACCACGTAGAAAATACACACATCTGGTTGAATCTGCGAATGTGAAGCCACCGGATACAAGGACCAACAGGAAGGGACCCAGGATCTGCATGGGTGACGTGGGGCAGGAGAATGGGGTGGGTGGGCACAGTGCCCTGGAACCAATATCTTGGGGCTACTGAGGGATGACTCTCATTTATTCCTGTAAGAACTTAAATGTGCGTTATCTGTGTAAGCACAGAACAAGGTCTGGCAGAATCGGAAGGAAACTGACAAAATGGCTACACCCAGGGCATGGGAGTGGATGGGGTGGTGAGCTGGAGGTATAAAGAGATTTTTTTTTTTTTTTAACTTAACAGCAATGGTTTATTTTTAGGAGGGGGACAGTGGGGTAATTTTAAGTATCAACGTTTGCTTAAATGATCAACATTTTGCAAAAATAAATGCATGAGTCGCTAAGAAGACTAGAAAGGGGGTCCTCTGGGGAGCTGGGGGGTCTCCACAAAGAAGAAACTGATCTGTTCAAGGTAGGAAATGAGCTGCTGGAGAGAATTCTGGCCCAGTGCCAGTTGCAGTGGCAGGGAACAGGGCAGATGGCTGGGATCAGGCACCAGTCCCTGACAGCTCCCCCAGTCACCACCCGTCCCTCACCTCCACTTCCTTCCATCACAACACACAGCACCTTCTCTACACAGTGAGGGAGGGACCAGTGGCAGAACTACAGACCCCTCCATTCCCAGTCCTTGAAGGAACACGTGGATTTCAAAAGGGGAGGAGGAGGAGGGGGGAATGTACTGTCCTGGAAATTAAGCTCAAATCTTGCCCTTGAGGTGGTAGGGGGGCAGTCACTCCTGGGCAGCTCCTCCTGACGCTCCTCAGCAGGAGACCCCTGTCCTGTCAGGGGCCCCCTGTTCCTTGCACACACACCGAAAATATTAAGAGCAGGAGCAAACCCAGCCCTACCCTCCCCAGGCCCCCTGGATGGCTGGCCCCCAGAAACAGCTAATAGATGTGCTGCTCCTTGGCACTTGACCTTTCAGCAAGCAGTGCCGCCAACTCTTTAACCCCACCTGTGTGACAGGCAGTGCCATGGACAGAAAGTGACACTCAGGGACACTGTGTCTAGTGCTGCCTAGTGTGCCTTGTTGACACAGCTCAGGGCATACCCTGCTCTGCCTCTAAATCAGCCACCACCACCTCCACTCAAGAGCACAGGTGGTCTCATTTATACATTTTTTAAAAATAAAAGGTTTAGGGAGATGAAGGTAGGTAGGCAGGTAGGAAGAGAAAGGGAAAAGAAGTATTTTTATTATATTTATTTTCATTTAGCTGTTCATCTTGGTTGTTTCCCCAGGTTGTTTCCGGAGTCTTGAACCAGGAACCTTGGGATGTATGTGGACTATGCCCAGTGAACTGAACTACTAGGCCACCAGATTGCGCCCCATCTACATATTTTTCAAGTGCATTCTTCAGAAGCACTGCACAGAAGATGGGGCTGAGCCCTCCTCACGTCGACCATCCTCTGATGACTGGGCTTTTCTTTCCTAATGAGGCCTCATCCTTCTTGGAACCTCAGCCTCCAATGCTTTGAACTAGCTTCTGAGAGGACCACACAGAGCTACTTCTACAGACATGAACAGACAACAGGCTCCTTCAAGTCCATTAATGTCAGGGAAATCACGAGCTCGTGGGGAAAACAGTTCTTCTGGCATTCAGTTCTATTTCTAAAGGTAGAGCTGAAAAAGAAAAGAAAAAGAATAAAAAGGAACAGTGAACAAAGAAAAGGCACCTCAGGCTTCTCATGAGGGAAATTCCAGAGCCGTCCCAAAGAGAAGGGCTTCATGCTCTGCCTCCTGGTAGCATGTGAGGCAGCAGTGGGAACCCCAAGTTCAAAGTTGTTCTTTCTCCAACTTGGAGGTGAAGATTCACTCAGAGATTCCGGCACCAAAGGAATCAAGAGTGTAAGCAGACATGGCATTCTTGTGTGCAGAGGAGGCAACAAAAGTGTCCCCACCTCATGCTGTCCTTGCTTTCTAAGTGCCCTCCCACACCCTAATGACAATGTGTATCCCGAGCTCACCTCCTGGGGACCACACATGCCTTCCTTAGGGAGAAGCAGACAGACATCAGAGATGCCTGCTGTGGGAGCTGCGCCTGCACAATTATTTATCTCGGGCTACACATCTTCCTCATCATATGATGCAGTTATGTCCCAACAGACCTACTGCAAGTTGACAATACTCTCCCCACCGAAAAGTCATCACTCTGGCAGCACAGATACTAAAACTGGAATAACACAGAGAAGATCTGCTCAGCCCCTGCGCAAGATGACGCCCAAATTCGTGAAGCTTCCACATTTCTGTGGAAAGAGTGACCTGAAGACTGCATGTACAGAAAGGGGGCGGTGCTTAAGAAATTGTTGTCCAGCCAAAAAATCACCACCAGAAAACAATGCATTGAATCCACTCACCTACCGAATGAACATCCGAGCTCAGCCCTGCCTGACTTCAACGTGCTCGGAACACTTAGATGAGCCTACCTCTGTAAAAGCATCAGACACAAACCCTGTTTTATAACAAAGTGCTGAATATCTCATGCAACTCAGTGAATTCTGTATTGGAAGTGAGAGACAGTCCCTAGAATCTCGGGTGCTCACCCTCCTGGGAGCTGAGCAGGAGCGCGTGGCCGACAGGCATCGCGAGAGAGTATCGTACTACATATCGATAGTCCGAGAAAAGATCACAATTCAAAACTCAAGTGCAGTTTCTCCTGAACACATGCGACTTTCACATCATCGTAGTTTCCGCACGTCTTTAGACGCCCCACCTCCCTGTGCTGAAGATAGACAATAGGCACATCACCAGGTATTATTGAGGGTGCAGATGGCCCCTGACTTGCTGTGTTTTTATTTACTTTATGACATGCCACCTGCCTCTATCAGCCATGAGGACAAAGGTGAGTGAAGGCCAACCTGTGCCAAGGAGGTGGGCTCACAGGTTCACAGCAGACCTGCTCACACCCCTCTGCGAAGCGGCAGACAGACCAAGTGTGGGCTGGCACCTGGAACCTGGGTGAGCAGGAGGAGAAGCGAGAGGCTCAGGGGCCAAAGGACAGAGAAGACACAAAGGGAAATGCTTGTGAACAGAGGCAAGGCCTTCTCATCCAAGCAGGCCTCTGTGAGTGCCTGGTCGACACTGCTCTCAACACGCTCCACTCAGGCAATGTGGGGATCAGAACAGAATGTACAGGAAATGTTAGCTGCGGAGCATCCAGAGGGCTTTTTCAAAAGGGATATTTCTAAACTGTTTCCTGGAAGGAATACACTTCTGACACAGTGGCAAGACTGGATCTGATTCACAGGGAAGGGATGCTGGCCAGTGACAAACCCAATGCAAATAACTTCCCATCATCAGCCCCTGAAGCCAACTTGGAGCTCAGCAAAGCCAAGACCGAAGATGAGCAAGGAGAAAAGGCTGGAGTCCAGCTGAAAGAGAGTCTAGATAAAGTCCAACAAGGAGCAGGGCCGACACCCATGAACGGGCCTCCCTGAGCGCAGAGACACTGCTCCGAGCAGGTCGGCTTAGTTCCTGGGTATCACAAAACTCAGAAAGGACAATGTCAGCCATGGCAGCTTTATTTAGAAATGCTATTAGCCCTGCCCTGCTCTGTAACAGTCCTCTAACAGACTTGTCACTGTCACTTCACAAATCACCCAAACATATTAAAGGAGCTGACGTGTGCCTGCAGCTTTAGTAAGGCCTGGGGGTGTCTTTCCTGCCCCGCCCCCACTCCCATCTAACACCCCCCCTGGAGGGCTTGTCAAGAGACAGACTCCTGGTAGCAAGAGGCAAATACAGCCCCAGACTTTCAGGGTTTTACAGGGGTGGTGACAGGCAAATAAAGTGACAGCAAATACAATAAGGAATTGTTTGAGCGGAACCCAAAGTGTGATGGGGTCACAGATGCGTAGGGCATTAATTCTGCCTGAAAAATGGGGATGATTCCTGGAGGATCTAAGATTTAAGTTGGACCTTGAAGAATGAGTATGATTCTTCAAGTGAAAAACAGGAGAGACACTTCAAGCAAAGTAATCACAACAAGGTTTCCCAGTGGACAGAATGATTGAAAAATCGTCCTTCCACAGGACAGAAAAAGGTGATAGGACTTGAAAGATGCGTCCAGAGAAGCGGGTGGATTGAGAAATGTTAGGACAAGGACTGCACACTTGATCCTAAGACTACAGAGAACCACAGAGGCTTTGAAACCTAACATCACTTTATCCAAACCCTGAGGAGGCTTAGAAGGAACAGAGGGGGACAGGGTGACCAGGGTCTGAAGACAGCAGCGATGCTGGGGAAGGGTAGGGAGGACTCTGTCAATGCCTGGAGGAAGAATAAGAGAACTGATTGTCATGGGAGAGATGAGGAAGCAAGAGAAGGGCCACAGGAGAAATAACAGAGGAAGGTAAGTGGCAAGTTAGTTTCCAGTGTCCATTTGGTTGAGCCACAGGGCTCCCTATGTACCCCACATTTACTAGGATGTTTCTCTGAGGATATGTTTGGGTGATTTTCATCATCAAATAGGTGGATGTGAGTAAAGATTAGCCTCTATAAGGTGGGTGGGACTCATCCAATCAGTGGAAGGACTGAATAGAACAAAAGGAGCAAATTCCCAAACAAAGCGAATTCTCCAGCAGATGCCCGGCAACTTCATATGGACACCGGCTCTTTCTGACTCAGAGTTAGGACTTACAGGGAACACTGGCTCTCTGGGTCTAAAGCTGGCTGATTCACCCTGAAGATTTGGGAGGTGCCAGCCTCTATAATCACTTGAACCAAATGAGTGTGTGTGTGCACGTGTGTGTGTACACATCCATATATAAACACAAACTCTATTGATTCTGTTTCTCTGGGAATCCTAACTACTACAGTCAGAGACGAGAAGCCTGTCAGGTTCTCGGCTAAGGAAGGAGGCGTACACTGTTGCCCACTGCTGTCTTCGTGACTTCCCACCCCTCCTTTACAGTCTATTCAGTCAACACACAGTGATGAATGCTCACACCGGGCCAGACCCTGCGCCTATGGTGTGTCGTTTAATCCAAAAATTGACTGAGCATCTCCTCTGAGCTGTTCTTGGTCTTGTCAAAGTGAACAGGTCTGAACAAAACCCCCTCCTATCCTCCACCCCTACTGAAGCAAGTGTACCACGGAGTTGCCCAAGTCAAAAATCTGGGAGTCAGCCAGTCTTCTTCCTCCCTCATGTCCCTTTACTCAAGCACAGTCACGTCCTCTCAATGCAAATGTGTTGCAAGTCCTCCAAAATCCATGTGTCCCTGTTCAGGTCTTCCCATTGCCTCTATCACCACACCTCGGGTCCAAGCCCCTGTTCCATCTGGCCTGGGCTCCTACAGTAACCGCCTTCCTTCCTCTCCCCTACTTTGCTCTTGGGAACACCTCCAAGCCCATTCTCCACCCAGCATCGGCCTGAGCCTTTAACAGCACAAACAGGAGGCCGCTCCTGCTGCCACTTCTGTCCCATTCAAGGAAGACCGGGGACTCCTCTGTGAAGACGCCAGTGCTCTCCACAGCCCATGATGAAAAGTCCAAGGAAGGAGTCACAACTGAGAACAATGATCTTATTCATTTGAAGGTGGTAGGGAAGAAGAGTTCCGTGGTGCAGTGTAAGATTAAGGGGCCACTTAGCAACAGCCTATCGTGAGTGATAATGGTTTGCCCATCAGGAAGATGAGATTCTGATTTGACAGCCAATCAATGTGACAGACATACCTGCAGAGGATGAAGGTACAAATGATATGTTCCAGCAGCAGACAGAAGGTATTTACTAAAAAGCAAACCTGAAACTTTACCCGGAACTCTTCTTCCAGACCAAGATGACATTCTCAATAGAAAACCCACGATATGGTTCCATCTCATCCTGTCAACTATAGTACAGTTTTCTCTATTTTCATTTCCCATCCTCATTTCCTTATTGTACTTAGGTAACTGGTATATGTGCACAAGGATATTGCATTTTTTTCAACTAAATAAGCTAAGGTATGTTTTGATGCACATCAAATGGAGATGAGATGGGGGAAAACAATGGTTGCTGTGAAATACCCACTTTCTTAACATGCTCATTCGACTCTACATTCCAGCAAGTTATTCTGCTCTCAATGAGTAACAAAAATAATGATTACAAAAATGTCGCATATTCTATTCAGTTGCAGGCTTTTAATGTTTTTACTGATCATTGTAAAGCCAAGGAAAATTTTATAGCTTTATATAATTTTGAAACTTTTGTACATAGCTGTTACACGCAGGGTAATCTATCTGTAAAGTAGAAATCAATTACTCTAAGAGAAAGAAATCCTAGATTGTTTTTCCTTCAAGCATCTTGTTTTAATAAAATTTTTGTCTAAAATGACAAAAAGAGGCCTGCCCTGGTAGAGTAGTGGTTGGATGCATTGCCTATGGCTGGCATAGTCCACATACATCCCAATGACCCAGGTTTGTGTCCCAGGACCAGAGGGAACAACCAAGATGATCAACTAAATAAAATAAAAATGCTTCTTCCTCTTCTCCATTTCTTCCTGCCTGCTTGCCTTCATTCCTGCCCATACCATTACTTAAAAAAATAAAATGACAATGGATAAAGAAGATGTGGTACATATATACAATGGAATACTACAGTCCTTAGAACAGATGGAATCCTGTCATTTGAATCAACAAGGATGAATCTAGAGGGGATGATGCAAAATGAAATCAGTCAAAAGAAGAAAGATAGAAACCAGATGACCTCATTCATAGGTGGAATGTGAATAGACAATATAAAGGAACAGATGAAATAAAACCAGCCCTTGGACACTTGCAACAGAACTGAGGTCACCAACAGGAAACAGGACAGGTCAGGGGAGGAGCAAGTGGGGGCAGAGCCCACCAGACAATGGTGAAGGGTACTTGGTGACTTGGTGGAGGACAGGGTGCGTGGACATATATCTGAGTAATGAGGAAGCTACACATAGGAAGCTCTTTTATTGTGTAGGACAATTACTATAATAAAAATGATAAAATGGCAAAAGGAAAATTGGAGAGACAAAACACAAATTGGAGAATGTTACCTCTCTATTTTCAACCCAGTTATGATTTCAAATGAAATGCACACTCTTCCAGAGCTAAACAGGTCAGGAGACATAGACATGGCCCACCTCTCCTGTGTCATTTCATCATGCCCACCTCCTGTTGCTTCAGACTAACCCTCCTACTTCCTAGAAGACACCCCAATATCCTGGCTGCCTAAAAACCAACTCGCTGTTCTTGGGGCCTGAGGACAGTCTGGGATGTTTGATTTCTCCTCATGCAGATGGTGACATCAGTGCCCCCACCTCCATGAGGTCTCCCCCACCTCCTTCTCTAATGAAGTAGATTCAACACCGGTGCCCAATTTCACACTCCACCGAGATCTCCCCTCCGTATTTCCACAGCTCTCAACAATGCTGGTTTACCTGTTTGAATTTGTTTCCTCCACCCTACTAATCTAACAGGGTAAATATTTTTGAATGAAGGATAAGTAACAAATAACTACCTTCTAAGTTTCAGATTATTATGGCATTACTAAGGAGTAGTTAACTGAAGCTCACAGGTCACAAAGCTCTCTTGAATAGACCCAGGATTCAAATGCAGGCCTGTCTTATTCCAGAAACTGTCTTCTGTCACTCCCTGTGGGTTTCTGTATTAACCAGCATCTCTAGTGCACTTTTCAGCTTTAAAATATCCTTTACAAACACAATATTTAATAACTATAAACACTTAAAAAAATTTGTATTGTTTTTATTTAGTGTTCATCCTGGTCGTTCTTCCCCAGCCCCAGGATGCGAACCTGGGTCCTCAGGATGCACGTGGACCGTGCTTAGTGGGAGGTAGTGGACCTAACCACTATTCCACCAGGATGTGCCATAAATATAAACATTTCTGGCCATTCATCTCTGTTCACTGACTCTGAGTAGACTCTAAAGGAGGGGTGGGAGTCACAAAGACAGCAGTGGGCGGCAGTATATCTCCTTCCTTAGCCGAGAACCTGACAGACTTCTTTTCTCTGAATTAGTTAGGATCCCCAGAAAAACAGAATCAATAGAATGTGTGTGTGTTTATATACGGATGTGCACACACACACACACACACACACACACACACACACACACACACACAAACCTATTTAGGTCATCGGTTCAAGTGATTATAGAGGCTGGCATGTCCAAGATCGTCAAGGTGAGTCAGTCAACTGGAGACCCAGAGAGCCAGTGTTCTGTGTGAGTCCTAACACTGTGTGCTGTGATGTGACCGCGTGTCCTATAGGAGGAGAGCAAACATTGTCACATGGGGCTGCCTTCCAGGAGACCACCACAGCCCAGGTGGTCGGCAAGAGGGGCATGTGACCCAGCAAACACTTGGATCGGCTGGTGGCCAGTTCAGCGCCAGAAACAGAAACTCTATTACTGTTCAACTCAGTACCTTTCAGCTGCCTGACTTTTGGTTCCTGATTCTGCTGATAATGCATGCTCATTGTAAGTAGATTCAGAAAATGCAAAAAAGATGAGATTAGATAAAATTTCATCACCCAGTGAGAAATGATGTTCACACTGGGATGCTATTATCAGTTTTCTCTCTCTATCAGAAATAGTATAGCTGCCTTTCCCCTGTGAAAGGTTAGGTGCTCTTCTTAACGACCATGCCACTATCAGTGATGTTTCAATGACTATCAGAGCACAGGCACCTTTGTACAACTGTCATATTCTATACCGAACCCAGGAGTGGAAACGCTGGCAGAAAGTTTGTGCTTTTGCAGTTTTTGTTTATATGCTAAACTTCCTTCCAGACAAACAGAAAGGACTGGACCTTTATCAAGCTGACTGTTGGAAACCGGCATATCACGCTACTATGTACCTCCTCCATTATTCCTAACACAGACCAAAGACAGTGCCTGGCACAGAGCGGGGAATTCTTAATTATTCACAGAAGAAAAGTACAAACATTTGTATTTTTCATACTGGGAACTCCTTATGTATACCCTTGGTCCATTCTTCCACTAAAATATTTGACTTCTTATTCTTTTCCATAAAACACTTCTTATATTTCATGAATTTTAACCATGTGTGGAATTTCTTGCTCAGTTTGTCACTTATCCTTAAACTTTATTAAATAGGTTTGTGTGTGTGTGTGCACATCCATATATAAACACACACACATTCTATTGATTCTGCTTCTCTGGGGATCCTAGCTAATTCAGAGAAAAGAAGTCTGTCAGGTTCTCGGCTAAGGAAGGAGGCATATACTGCCGCCCACTGCTGTCTTTGTGACTCCCACCCCTCCTTCAGAGTCTACTCAGAGATGGACAAATAAATGGCCAAAAATGTTTATATTTATGGCATAAGATTTTCTATTGCTACAGAAACATGTAAGCTTTAAGCTTAAAACATGTAAGAAAACATGCCCTGCTACAGCAGGGTTTTTCCAGCCTCATCACCACTGACATTGTGGTAAAGGACAGGTGCAGCAGGAATGAAGGTGAGCAGAGACAGGCAGGCAGGAAGAAGCACTTTATTTTATCTATTTGTTCATCTTGGTATTCATCCCAGCCCCGGGTCTTCAACGCAGGTCCTTAGGCTGTGTGGCCTCTGCTCTCGAGTGAAGGCAGCTGACTAATCCACTACTCCACCACAGCATGCCACCACCGACATTTGGGAGGGGACAATTCTGTATGTGGTGGGCTGTCCCATGCACTGCAGGATGTTTAACAGCATCCCCGTCCTCCACCCACCCCAAACTGAGAAAATCCAAAATGTCTCTAAACATTACCCATGGTCCCCTGGGAACAAAGTCATCCCTGAGAACTGTAGCTTGACGGTTACTGACTTCAGTGCGGTGCTTCTCAAGTCTATTTCCACCTGAGGATTTTCAAAAGTGACATGGTATTTCTCTCTTCCATAGTTTTTCACATTTCAGTCATTAATCCATGTGGTTTATCCTTTAGCATAACAAGGGAGGTAAGAAGCCAAATATTATGACTGTCTGGAAGTTTCCCCTGGGTAAAGGCAGGAGTTGCTCCTGGTATATGGAACCATTAGTAATCCCAAAGCAGAACGTCCTATGAGTGCTGCACGTGAGTGACGTTCCTCTGCATGTGAGCTTTTCACAGAGTGAAGACTTGGCACCTGTCACCCAAGAGCTGGCCAAGAGTTCTCCGCTAGGACTAAACCAAACAGTGTTCAGTGACGCTGGGTGAAACGGGACAACTGTTCTAGGAATGTGTTCCCCCTTCACATAGTCATCAGAACCTGCCCCAACCAAGAGCACATCACTTGATTCTGGAATCATGTAGAAAATCCTGAGGGATCCTTCCTCTTAGTGGGAAAAACACCAGCGTGCACAGTTAACTTTGTGTTTCAACTACCCTTGGTTTGAACTTTTGTGAACTTTCTAGTGAAATTCAAAAATATTAACTATCCTTTTCTTTCAAATTCCTGTTAGATTTCAACAGAATTTGATGAATATAGTGGGCTCCCTCTGGCGGTCACAAAAAAATCTCCACGTGCCCAAAGGTCAGAACCCAGTTAAACCTCAAGACCTCTAGTTACTGACGTGGTACATTTTATAATGAACAGATTCAGAGTGACAAGATCATGCCTTAAGAGAAAACTGCTAATTCTTTTCCTCCATTCATCAATGGGTCTAGAGACTCATTGGTAAGGTTACTATCCAAACCATGCTTACCATCTTCCCTTCTAAATCCCTCTTTGGGGATTTTCTCTTTCTGCTCAGAGTATTACTTTAACCCCAGGTTCACAGCTTCGGGCATTTGTCCCCGTCCAATGCCCATACTCTGAATTTTGTTCAACACATGACCCACTGCCTCTCACAGCTGTTCCCTGCTCTCACTTCTCATGGCCCTCATTCAAGTTCTCATGACCTCTCCAGAGGAGTCATTTGGCAGGTATATACCAACCCTCCTCCACGTGCCTTGCACTCTTCTATGATTAGAGAATGGAACAGGGAGCGAGATAAGACAGTTGCCACACTCAACTCCCTCTCAGTGGGCTTCTCCACTGGCACCAGATCCAGCCCCTTCTCCAAGCTGTTTCTAGAATCTTCCTTTTAAAGCTGAACTCAGGCTTTTTCAACTGTGTCCCATGGAATAAATCCTACCTCCCTCCATAACCTACTCACCTCACCTGCCGCTACTGACTTCCATGAAGAGACCTCCTCACTGTTCTCAGTGTTCCCTTTGCCTCAGCTAGGGATGCCGGGATCCTGGAATAAGTCCCTCATCCCGGCTGGCTAAGACGCCTCCTAGTCTTCAAAACTCTGCTCAACTATCATCTTCACCCCGCCCAGGTGACCAGAGGGGATCTGAAGCCCCCTCCTTTTAGTCTGTGTAGGACTCTTTGTTCTTCCTCGTCCCACTCTCAGCATGTAAAAGTCTTATATCGGTGCCGTCATCCTCAACTGACTCTGATATTCCTCTGACGATCTTAGTCAATATTGCCACAGGACAATATGAATGAATGAATGAATGAACGAACGAATGAATGAATGACCTGTGGCCTCTCTCAAAAATAAATCAGATACACAATGATATCCTTTAACTTTTTATAGACTGTGACATAAAAGGATAACTTCCATTAACCTAATTTTACCACAAATTCAACGAGGAGTTAACACGCGTGTGCGCGCACGCGCACACACACACACAAATAGCACTTAAAAATGCTACAACTAAGTAACTCAAAGGGGATAACAATTTCTTGCTACAAAGTACTAAGAAAGCATCTCCCCTTAACTACACTCATTCCTATGTCAAAAAATACAGCAAACAGGCTAATAACAGTAGTTTTTATCACTTCTGTCCTGCTCCGTAACATCTTCCATAAATTCCCGTGACATGAGTCCAGTTCTGTATCATTTCCACACCGTCCTCTCCACTCACCTCTGTAGCATTTCACTCCTCTATTCAAACTTCCAAACATTTTCACAGAGCAGAGAAGATGGACCTCTGACTAATCTGTGTATTCACTTCTGGAAAGTCACCCTACCCTGCAAGCACAATGCCCATCGTCTGGAAACCACACACAATGTCACTGGAATATCATCATGGAAGAATACAAAAGGACACAAGAAGGAAATGAAAAGTATTACCACTTTCTGAAAAGTTCCTAATAACTTCCAGGGCTGATGGAGCCTGGTGAGACCAGGGTGAACTGCTGGAGGCGGCAGCAGCCCCAAGTTTTGCATGAGGCCTCAGGATGCAGCTGGCAGCTGACAGGAGTTGCCGGACTACACGTTTCTTTTCCGTTCCGGTTCTCTCTGTCGCCAGCATTTTCTCACCCATGTCCCAGAAGACCATGCCAATAAAGCCTGCCAAGCCTTTGTTCTTTCCCTCCAGAATATCCCCAGTCCACCGCCAACTCTGAATCTCCTCTCTCTATCTCTCTGGCAGCCCCGTCTGACAGCAACCAAAATCAAGACGGTCACGGGCTGCACGTGGCCCGTGGGACTAGCCTGGGGGCAGGGGATGTGCATAGATGCTAAACATACTAACTCTCTGGAAGCAGAGCTGGGCTCTGTTCTCAACTTTCTATGGGTATTAACTCATTTCAGTCCTCCCACAATCCTAGGAGGTAGGTACTGTTAGAAACCTCGTTTCACAGAGGAGAAACTGAGGCACGGGAAGCTCAAGTGACCTAAGACCAAGGAATTGGGAAGTGACAGAAAGTCAGTCAGTCTGGACTGTGATCTGTGATCCAAGTGCTTGCTCACCGGGCTGCAATGTTTGCTGGACAAGTTCCACAGAAGGAAAGACAGCCCCATGTGCCAGGAGTGAGGGAAACCTCCGGTCAGAACCAGATTCTGCCTACGGTCCCCAGCTGAGAACCACCTGCACGTGTCCTGACAGGTGTCCCTGGAGCAGGACTAAAGTGGTCACTGATTATCTGTGTCTGTCCAGCTACCTCCATTTTATCTTCTCTGAGAACAGCACTGCCTTTTCCTTGGCATAACCCCCCCCCCCGCCCCCACACCATTCTCAGCCCACATATTTCTGATAGGTCAGCAGGCCTGGTAAGCAGCCCCCAACAACAGTCTCCCCTAGTTCCAAGAAACGTGACACGACCCAGAAGTGGCAAAACAAAGCACCCCGTCCTCCTGGCACGTCCATGAGTTCATGGCTAGGCCCCTGCTCCAAACCAGGCAAATTCAGATCAATTCTGGGACTTGCAAAAGAATCACGGTGAAATACAAATTAAAAATGATTGGTTTAACCATTTAAAAGTGCAGTCTCACAACACAGAATACATTCACAATGGTGTGTAACCTTCCTCACAATCCATTTCCAGAACTCTTCTACCTTTGCAAACAGGCACCCTGTGCCCACTGAACAGTAACTCTGCATTTGTTTGCCAGGCCTGCCACAACAAAGAACCACAGTCAAGGAGGCTTAAACAACAGAAATCTCTTCCCCACAATTCTGGAAGCTAGAAGGATAAGACCAAGGCATCAGCAGGGTTGGTTCCTTCTGAGGTCTCTCTCCTTGGGGTGCAGGTGGCAGCCTTCAAGTGGTGTCCTTCTATCGTCATCCGTCAGTATGTATCTGTGTTCTAATCTCCACTTTTTATAAGGATACCAGTCAGGTTGAATTAGGGCCCCAGTGCAATGGCCTCGTTGTACTTGAATTATCACTTTAGAAACACTTTCCCCAAATACAATCACATTCTGAAGCAGCGAGGGTTAGGTCTTCAACATAAAAACTGGGAGTTGGGGTGGGGAGAGAGTTCTGTCCATAACTCTTCTCATTCCCCTGTTCTGGGCTTTTAAGAAAGGAGAGAGCTCTGTCTGCTGGAGTTTCTGTGAAGTATGACCTGACCCTGGAGCTGTTGGTGGTCACGTTCCTACATCGAGGAGAAAGTCTGGAAAAGACACAGACAAGAGCTGAGAGCTGGAGAGACATCTGAATCCAGCTCCACCTTGGGCCTTTCCATTTCCAATTATATGAGCTAACGTGTTTCCATTTTTTGCCTTATTAATATGATTGAAAGAGTGAGCACAAGGATCTTTTATACCATATGGTCCACATTCCCAGGACATGCAGGATGGGACTATACCATAGCTGTTCAAGTGGCTGAGTCAAGATTCAAATCCAGGCCTCTTGTGTTCCAGGGTGGCAGTCAGGACGGGTCCCATGGTATGTCCCAGGTCATGACTGCCCTTTGTAGTGGGGGGGCAGGTCATGCTTGCATCTCCCAAGAGCAGACTTTAGGGCCTAGTCCTGCTGGGCACTTGCTGCAATGTTCTAGAATTGCTGCTCTGAAGACGGCATTCCCAAACAGACTGAGGGCTTCTGACCTTCCAACCCACCTCTCCCAGGCCCCACAGCAGCACCTGGTTCAGAAGGCTTAGTAGACAGCAAAGAAGAAATCAAGAAGGTGGGCCTCCTTCCCTCTGAGGGTCCCATGCAGGACTCCCTGTAAGAACACAGGACAGGAAACACCACCATGTCTTCCTGAGGGACTGTCCCCACAGGATGGACCAACATCACACCATCTCACCAGAGAGAGGCAGTGCCTGCTCTCTACTGTGCAGACCACTCAGATCACCTCCAAGAGAATCTGCAAACCACAGTAAGCAACGCAGGGACAACAACAAAATTCTATTTGCATAAAATAGGAAGGGAGATACTCGTTTAAATGTCCATATACTGTCTCCAAAGCCAGGCTGTCCAAAATGAGAGCCACACTTGTTGATTTTAATTCAAATTGAATTAAAATTCAGTCCCTCAGTTACACAGGCACATTTCAAGGGCTAAAGAGCTGCATGTGACTGGGAGTGGGCCCCATATTAGCAGAGATCCAGAACATGCTCAACCCCACAGAGCTCCCATTGGCTAGCACTGTTCCAGAAAGATATTAGCAGACCAGGAAAAGGCCTCGGGAAAGGGGAGCAGGAGAACCAGGTGAAGAAGTGGGGAGGAAATTTCCTTTCACGTGTCATTTTTATAGAACATGAGTTTTGTTTTTTAAACCGTTTCCTATGGAAAAATAAATATTTGAAAACTGTAAACATTTTTAACCATTTAAATATTGAGGCAGCCTAAGAAAAGAGGAGGTTGGGACACCCTCTTTTGGGTAAGTCGTGTCTAAAGCCTGAAGGAAGAAAGTCTCTCTGGGGCAGGTGTCTGAGGAACAGCAGGCTTAGGCAGGGCTCCAGGTGGCGCCCTGCACCTCTGAGTCACACTGAGAGCTGGTGATCCCTCAGCACCTCACACTGGTCCTCTCAACAGCCTTCTAAGAGGTCCTATGAGTGATCACTATTCCCACTGGTTTTAGCTTCTGAAGGCTGATGTGACAAATGACTGTAAGTGAGGTGACTTAAAAAGACACAAGTGTATTCTTTCCCACTTCAGGAGGCTGGAAGTCCAAAATCAGGTTTGGGGAGGGCTGAGGGCCTCCTTCCAGAGGCCCTGAGGGAGAATCTTGTCCACATCCTTCTCCAGCTTCTGGCAGTTGCTAGTCATTCTCAGCACCCTCAGTGTTGTGGGCCTGACCAGACATCATTCTGACCTCAGCCTCCACCTTCCCAGGGCTGTCTCCTCCTTGTGTCTCTTATAGGACCCTGGATAAAGCTGGATAAAGCTGGATAAAGCCTGGATATTCCCATCTCAAGATCCTTAATTTGACTATATCTGCAAAACACCCGACTTCCATAGAAGGCAAAATTTCAAATACCAGAGTTTAGGACTGGGGCATATGATTTTGGAGGACATGATTCAATTCATCACACCATTTTATAGATGAGGGGGTGCCAGGTTCTAGGGCCCCTCACCTGCTTGAGGCTGCAGGGTGAGTGCAGGGCACAGTCCTGCAGTCTCCTCACCACTGATTATGTCAAGAGAAGAATCCAGACCTTCCAATGGAAGCCTGCCCTCCTCCCACCCCTACTCTGAGCGCCTGCTTCACAATGAACATACACAGAAGAGCTACCCCCTTCTCGGGCCTTGCTTATCTGTCTCTTGCATCCTAGGCTCTGACAAAGATTACACTGTGCCCTGGGCATGGGAAGGAACTAATGGGGCTGGGGAATCTGTGAGTATCTCCAATCAGATGGGGACTCAAGCTCCATAGGCTAGTCAGCATCTGCAGGCTCCAAAAGTCTGGGGCTGGGACAGATCAGAGATGGGGAGAACAGGAATGACTGAAGGTTTCCGGGGTTGGAGAAAAAGACCTCTGTCCTTGTATGACAAAGGAGACTATGCCAGTCTATGGGATTTTGTCCCCATGAAGGGCTCTGGACTAAGGGGTTCAAGTGAGTCCTCTAGCTTGAGGGGGTAAGACACAGCAGGCTGGGCGCAGTGTACTGGGGGCCGTGCTGCACGTCAAGACTAACCTGAGCACACGTCAGGTTGCCTAATGGCTGTCACATGCTCCTCAGTCAACAGCAGCCTAACAATGACCACTGGCTTCTCTGAGAGAGCAGGCGAGGTGACTTCCCTCCTCTCAGCAGAACGGGGCTTTGGACCAGACTTGTGGCCTCCATGGTCTTCCCTGAGACCTTCCTGGTTTCCTTATTCATGGTTCAGGATCCCCAAGAGGAGGCAGGGCACAGAACTGTTTCCAGGTCTTGGGCTTTGAGTTGAACTTTCTCTACAACCTCCGAAATGTCCACAGAGCCCAACGGAATATTATCATCATGTACTGATACAGGCCTTACTTGGGACTGGGTTCAGATTTATTCAGAAGCTCAAGGCCACCTCACTGCCCTTCCCTCCCTCTCCATCTACTGTCTTTGGGCCTTTCAAACTTTCAGCAGCTCACAGGAAGACATCCAAGTCACAGCATCACTTAGGTCACGCCTACAAATATAAATAGCTGAAATGAAAACTTCACTCTAATTTATTCCAGTCTGTGCTTGTCCAAAGTTTCAAACCACTGGCTGTAAGCCATTAAACAGGTTTCATATGTCACAAAATGTACTGACTCCAGTTTAAAAAACACTTATCTACACAATTCACACGAATTTACACCCATACAACACTCAGAAAGAGGAGTGAAAGGGAGGAGGGATTATTACCATTTTCTATATTTTACAGATCATCCAGTAATTCATTTGCAGATCTGAATATTCCTCCCTTGAATTACAACCTCTTAGACTTACGATCTAATGATGCCATTACTTATCATGTCCTTTTTCCTCCTATTACAAACTTCAGAGGTCCCGTGAAAGGCTAGCTCAAGTTCAACCATAAAATCTTGTTTCACTGGGCCTTCAGAAACTGAATTTTCACACAGTGAGGACCAACTCTTCAGAACTCCAGAGAATCTCTCAACACTGAGATGTTAATCTTCTGTAAGTGTGGTTTCTGGACAAGTTGCGAAATGCACTGGGAAATACCAGGTAACATGACTAACAGGAAGCATGACAGCCAGGACATGGCCACTGGGTTCAGCACCTGTGCTCTCTCCCTTTGTCCTCCCCTGTGTCTCTCACCCTCTTTCACCTCACACTGGAGGGAATCTAAGAAATGATCACCACGCTCCACTCATTCATTGGCACTGCACACCTTCTGATGTGAGAATAATTCAACCTTGAAAACAGTGGGGCTGTGATTGAGCAACTAAATTTTCAACCCAGGCCTGTGCAGAGCTCCCAGGAGAACAACAGGCAGACCTGGTGTGAAGCAGGATTCAAGTTACACGGATTAGGAACCAACAAGTCCTGGTTCTATTTACAGCTCTCCAGGTCAATCCACCAAACACCCGAGAGAGACATGGTTACAGTTGACCCTTGAACAACATATGTGTTAAGGGCACCAACCTTGAGCAGTTAAAAATCTCCATATAACTTTCGACTCTTTCCAATTTAACTAGTTGTCCTTAGCATGGGGTCACTGGTGCAGGATCCCTGTGAATATAAAAATCTGTGGATACTTAGGACCCTTGTAACCATGCCTGTGTATCCACAAATTCCACATTTGCAGAGTCAATAACCAACCAACCTTCCTAGCTGACTGAATCCATGAATGAAAACCCAGTACAGAAAAAATCTGAGTGTAAGGTGGACCCCAGCAGTTCAAAAGCATGTTGTTCAAGAGTCAATTATACTGGATAACTCAGACCACGCTTCCTACTCCCTCCCTCTTCTTCCACCCAGAGAAATGAAAACAAAAACCGTATACTCACTCAATTATTTTTCTTCCCCCCATATCTAAAATAAAGCAGGGAACCAATGAGTGAGTGGTTCATGCCTTTATCCATCTTTAGAATGGGGTGGCTGCCACTTCACCAGCATCTACATCTTTATTCTAAGGAACCTCAGAGGGTGTTTAGCTTCTGCATCAATACACCATCCTCATCACACCAAGTCAGTTCATTTTGCTGGAATCTGATTAGTGAGCTGCCCTGAAAGCTGTTGGAAGGCCCCAGAATACTACACAAGGTGCGACCAGACAATCCGGTTGCCACCTCCTCAGTGGTTTTGACCACACAGAAGAGAGAAAGTCAGGGCTACAGATGCTGGGACCCAGCAGGCCACTTACCCGGTGGGCAGACACACTCGGTCGGAGCCTCCCGAACTGTCCGGAGCTTGACTAGTCCGTCCAACTTCTGTACCAGGAAGAAAAGGGGGGAAAGGAAGATGAGTTTGAGAGCAGGGATGAAAGAGGAAAATCAGCAAAAACCAATGTCTAGGCAAGATCTATGGTAATCTCACGGTGAGTGGTGCTTTCGAGAGTATTTGTCGAAAGGGCATTAAATGCAACTGGCAACTTTAGAATGAGTGGAGAAATAATAATATTGAGCAATTACTTAGGCGTCCCCGAAAGGAAAGCAGTAGGCTCCTGCTTCCTTGCAACATTTTCAAGCGCGCATTCAGTAAAACCAAAGTAACTGCGTTACTGGCGGGAGAGGACAGAGCAAAGAAAAGGCTCGGCCAATCGAAACTGACCCATAAGCCTTTCCAGACGCGAAGCCTTCCCTTTCGCGAGATCACCCCAACTCCGCTCGAGATTTTCCACTATCGCGAGATCACCCCCAACTCTGTTCTCGAGATTTTCTACTCTCGCGAGATTACCCCACTCCATTCTCGAGATTTTCTACTCTCGCGAGATCACCCTACTCCAGTCTCAAGATTTTGTACTCTCCTGACATTATCCCCAACCCAACGTGACCTCGTGGTCCACTGCCCTCATCCCAACAACCCCTCCCAGCCCACGTGCCTCAGACCGAGGGCCCAGACCTAACCAACCTGGAATACATTTTCATTCCCATTTCACCAGTCGGAGCTCCTGACCTGGAAATGTTGGTTCAGGAAATTTAACAAAAATCCCTACACATGCCCAGCCCTGTGCTAGATTTGGGTGAGGGGAAAAGAACCGCCACAGTAGTAAAATCAGTACTGCTTTAGTACCGTCATCGCTTGACTGACTCTCAAAGGGCTTACCCTTTGAGATCCCAGCTGTTGTCCCTGCTTCACAGATACAGGATGCATGCTTGAGAGAAGCTGTCCAAAATCCCAAATCTAGATGCAGGGAAGTGAAGCGATTGGTTTATAATCCTCAAATTAGGCAAGACTAGTCCTTACAAGAATATACAGGCTAAGAGCCTTTAACTCAAAACAAAACACCTTCCTAAATGCAAAGCAAAGCAAATCTCAAGAATATAACTTGAATGGAAAATGCAATACGCCCACCACCAGAAGGGGCACTTCAGCTTCAAAGATAAAAATGTCATTTCTAAAGTCCCATTTTTTTAAGGTAGTATCTTAGGAGGTGAGATACCCCTCCTTCCCCCGCTCAGTCTTGGAGTCTTGACAATCAAGCCCGGAATTTTCACAGGTGTCCATCCAGGGCCTGTGTGCCTCTGGCTGTAACCATCCAGGACTAGGTGCCTGAAGTAACCTGGATAGCTCAAGCTTCCTGCAAAGCACTTCTGAGTTCTATCTCCATCCCCATTGCCAGCCTCACCCTCATTTTACAGATGGACAACAGAAACTGATAGGACAACAGATAGTGTGACAGCCACCAAGTTTGAGGGAACATGAAGATGTGCAGCTATAAACTAGTGGAGGCCATGAGACAGTACCGTGACAGATGACAGACAGCGCTGCAGTTAGGTGTACTAACTTCTCCATCCTTACCACACCTCTGTGGTCCCACAAGACCACAGCTTGCCCCAGTATCCAGCTCTGGCTAGGCCTTGGAGTGCCAGGCTCTCTGCTCCCAGCTGCCATTGACTCCTGTTCTGGAGTCACCCACCTTGTATGAGGCTGCCCAACTGGCCTCGAGTGATGTTTCAAGCGGCTCAGTCCAACCTGCAGCCTCTAGAGGCCACCGTGGGTCCCCACCAGGTGGGTAAAACCAGCTTCACTGCTGACAGTAACAGGCATCACCTCCAGCCTAGCAGGCCTGTGCACAGAGCCCTGGGGAGCCGGTCCTTGATGAGCAGATGCAGGCATGCGCAGGACCATCTCCCCAGTTGTATTTGCAGATACTATTACAGAGTTCAAAATTTACTTGGAAAAAGAATCTAGTCTACTTTAAGGCAGTCAACTGTACGAGAAGCTCTCATCTGTTTTCATCATAGCTAGACAGATTAGAAGCCACACTCATTTCCTTTATTTTTTTTAATAAGTCTTTAAAGCTAAAAAAACAATTCACTTTTAACGACTGCTATCACATCAGGGCCTCTCTCCTGAAGGCATGGGGCTTTATCAAGTACTGATAGGAAACAATGACTTTAAATCTATGCCTATCTTAAAAAGCTAAACAAGAAGCTAAATAAAAAGCTAAACTATTAATGAGAAGAGAAAAAACGCACTGTTAATGCTAGTAGGTGGGATCATACATTACTGGAGTCGAGTTTTAGTTTTGCAGTTTGTTCTAACTCTTCGTATCTACTGATTTTCTGGATTAGATTGTGAACCTGCAGTTTTATCTTCTAACATTCCCCACCTCCAAGCCCCTAACTATCTGTGGGTTTGAAACACAAAGTGAAATCTACAAACACGAAGTGAAATGTTTGCATTGGAAACCCAATCCCACAATCTTTATTTCCATGTTTGTGTGTGTGTGTGTGTGTGTGTGTGTAATTTGAAGAAAATATTCTTTTGTATGCAGGTTTGTAAAAATGATTTAAAAGCCTCAACTTTTTATATTCAATTATCTGGCAGCACCCCGTGCATCTGCAAACAATATGGTCCTGGTTTTACATATGCAAACAAGTCCTGACTCCAAAAGTAAATAAAGGATGAGTTTCTGAGAAAAGACCCCAGACTGGGCAGGAGACTTTGGAAGTGTTCCCTCCAGAAGTACTGGGGAGAACTTGAAGTTGGGAGGAGGGGTGGCAAGAACCAAGGAAAAACTACTTGGAGAAAATCATGGTTCTCAAAAAAGCATCCTATGGTCAGATGGTACGTTTACCAGTGATCTGCTATGACGCTAGTCTCAAACACATTGCCAAATGTTTGATCACATCTTCCAACACTTGCAATTTGAAGAAATACAGATTTATATAGAAAAAGGATGTAAAATGGAAATTTCTGTAAGATGCTACAAATAAAACCACAATGGCATTCATAGCCTTTGACAGAAGATTCAACTGTAGGGAATATATCTCAAGGAAATAAATCAAGACACCCCCCCCCAAAAAAAAAAAAAAAAGTTTGAAGAAGTCGCTCCAGAAAACAGTAGGAATGGTTCAGGGAAGGTTGGTGAACTCTCTTGATGAAGCTGTCATAAAAAAATTATGGGGTGAGGGGTGGGTTTATTTTTAGGGTAGCATTGCTTTACAGCACTGTCTCTTTCAGGTGTATAGTTTCACATCTCAGCACCTGCATAAGTATATCTCACCATCCTCACCATGAAGGTCTAACTTCCACCCACCTCCACTGAGTCAACACCATCTACCCATTCCGCTTCCCCCACCCCTCCGTCCCCTCTGGTAACCCCCATTCTTTTGTCAGATTCTACGGGTTTATTCTTGTTTGCTTTGATTCTTTATGGTCCACAGATGAGTGAAACCATCTAGCATTTGTCTTTCTCCAGCTGACTTATTTTATTTAACATAATCCCCTTAAGGTCCATCCATATTGTTAAATGGCAGAATTTCATTTTTTTAATGCCTCAGAAATACCATCATTAAGACTATGTATCAGCAAAGAGAAATGTTTATGAAACAACAAATAAGATAGCTACATGTGTGTAAAAATGTAGCAGAGGGCAGTAGTAACTACTAAAACCTCAAGCGTTTGGGTATGGGGATTATGGGGATTTATTTCTTTAAAAATTCTTTCTGGGCATGCCCTGGTGGTCTAGCGGATAAGGACACAGCATGCTGTCCACGTGATGTCCACATACATCCCAAGAACCCAGGTTCAAGACCTGCGGTGGAGGGGAACAACCAAAATGAATAACTAAATAAAATAAATGCTTCTTCCTCCTCTCTCTTCCTGCCTGCCTACCTACTCACCTTCATTCCTGCCTGCACCTTTCCTTTAAAAAATTTTTCTGTTTGTAATATTATCTTCTCAGTTAAAAAAAAAATCCTGGAAGGTCAAGAACCCAAATGAGTCCCTGGCATCTCCCTATTGAGGGAAATTTTTGAATGATGGATTGATCATTGTGATGATGATGAGAGTAAATATAAGATACTATTATCAAGGTTATTGATTCCTTACTATGTGTCAGGCAGTGTGCCAAGCTTATCTGGTTCTCCCAGGAACCCCCATGAAGCTGCGACAATTATTATACCCCTTTATAGATGAGAAAACTAAGACATACAAGGGAAATGTAAGTGTCAGGGCTGGACTCGTCGACTCACTCCAGTCCCAAAGCAAGACAGACTTTGCTTATGAACAAGTTTTACATAAAAAAAAAGTTGCTATGAATTTTCAGGTTATACAAAACTATAAGGATATAAATCAGACTAGTGGTTGCCAAATATTGAGGGAGCAGAAGAAATAATGAAGCATAAGGACCCTCAGGGAAGAGATTTAAAGGTGATGGAACTATACTCTATGGTGTCAGGATGGTGGATACATTGTTAGAAACTATGGGACTACTTCACAAAGAATGAACTTTAATGAATACAAAGTTAAAAACAACAACAACCAAGATATTGAGGAATCCCAGGATAGAATGCAGGCCAGACCCACTAATCTAACTCTATTATAGTTGTATGATACAGTGTCAACTGAAGATGATGGGGAAAATAATGTAGCTGGCCTAGTAACTTTGCAAAATGGTGTTTCAACTGAGAAGTTTAGGACTTGAAGACCAAGGGAACAGCTACATAAACATTATACTCTAGTAGGTACAAGGGAGCAATTCTGCAACTACTTTACATATATATTAGGGTTAACAAATGAGTACACGAACTATGGGTAATAAGCAATGTCTTAGAAAGAAGCTATAAAATAAGCCAAGGGGAATTCTAGAATGAACACTGTAGTGCTGGGTTAATCAGAGATACAACTATGAGGTTATGTTTATAAATATACACAGACACATATATACAGAAATTATATGAATGTGTACCTAGTGAGTGACTATATACGCATATCTACCTTAGCTGTCTGCAGAGAAGGTCTATCACCAACAATACCCTAGAGTAACGATCACACTCAGTGTCCAGATCTTGGTTTCTAAATACTATTCTCCAGTAAAAGGAACCAGGAGTCCTTGGGAAAATGGCTAATCCTAGGGCCAGGGCAGGAAAAATACACAATGAACCTGGAGTATCTTGTACTGCTAGAAAGCAAGGAAGCATAACAAAAAATGGATGGGTTTACATCAAAGAAACACAAAACTGACTTGAACGAGCGCAGAGTGGCCCAAGTTGGAATGATTAAAGCAATAAAGTAAAAAATGTAGTACGGATTGTAATCCAAAGAATAAATAAACTATCCAGAAGTTCTTACTGATATAAATGATTAAATAAATAAGAAAAGAGACAAATGTTACAGAAGAATTTCAAATAATAAATGCAGCTATTTCCCTCTCCATTAGGGGAAGCTAAATCCCCTTGACCTTGAATATGGGTCTGTCTTAGTGACTCATATCCATATAGCAGAGAGAAACTATAGTAACTTTATAATGGAGAAATCTGGCAGATACCACTTTAATCAAGTGTTCCAGGTTAATGTCAGCGCAGATAGGTCATACTGAGATCATGAACCTCTGACATGATGTCATGACAACAATTCGCCTTAATCGTATTCTGTCCAGACACTCAGAAGCTAGTCTAATTGTGAGAATCATCTGACTAGCCCAAACTGCAGAACATTCCACAAAACATAACCAAGATTACTTGAAATTGCCAAGATCATAAAACACAAGGAAAGACTGAGAAAGTGTCACAGAGCAGAAGAACCATGACAGTTAGTTGCAATGTGGGGTCCTTGGTGGATCTTGAACTAGGCAAAGGACACTAGAGAAAAATAAAACAGATAAATTCTGAATAAAGTCTTTAATTCATTTGAAAAAAAAAGTAGCAGAATCACAAAGTCATTTACTTCCAACTAAGATATAACTTATTTTTCCATAACATATCTGTTCTTCATTTTTAAAAACCAAGGTGAAAGTCACATAACATGAAGTTAACCATTTTAAAGCCAACAATTCAATGACATTTAGAGTATTCATAATGCTGTACAGCTACCCCCTTTATCTAGTTCCTTCTATCTATTTCCAAAACATTATCATTACCCCCAGTGGAAGTCCCACACCCAGGAATCAGTAGTTTCCCCTTGCTGCCTCCTCCAAGCCACCAATCCACCAGTCTTCTTTCTGTTTCTATCAATTGATCTATTCTGGATATTTCATATAAGCTAAATAACTCAATATGTGACCTTTTGCATCTTGTTTCTTTCACTTAGCATAATGCTTTTGAGTTTCAACCACTTTTCAGTATGTATCAGTATTTTATTTCTTTTTAATGGTAGAATAATATTATACTATAGGTCTATAAAACAATTTATTTATCCATATGTCTGTTGATCATTTGGGCTATTCCCACCTTCTGGCTATTGTGAACAGTGTTACTGTAAATATCAATGCATATACATGTGTTTATTTGAAGACCTGCTTTCACTTCTTTTGGGTATATACCTAAGAATGGAATTGCCGGGTTATACAGTAATTCCATAGTTAGCTTTGTGAGCCTTACCCAATGCTTGTCCACCCCACTAGTAATTTTCCACAATTTCTCCCAACTCTTACCAACAATGATATCACATTATGGTTTTTTATTATTTTTTAGTAACCAATGACTTTGACCATCTTTCTGTGTGCCGCTGACCATTGGTGTATCTTGTTTGAAGAGGTTATGTCTCTTCAAGTCCTTTGCTCATTTTTAGGTTGGGTTGTTTGTCTCTTTGTTGCAGAGCTATAAGCATTCTTTACATATTGCAGTACTGCATCATCAGATATGTGATGTGCAAATATTTTCTCATAACAGATGCATTCGTGACCAGAATTCCAACTATCTCCAACTAAGATACAACTGGGTATGTTAAGATCATCTTGAAAACTGGAGAAGATGGAAGTGGTAACTATGGCTTCTTGCCTGTCCTCACGTATATCTTTATTGAAATCTTGCTAGATTCATAGTGGAATATTGTTACTAATGAATTCAACCTGATTCTTTTTAATGAATAGCAATTTAATTCATTGTAAATAGCTATCACAAAAACAGCAGCTCAAAATAACACACATTTACTGTTACAGTTTCCGTGGTCCCAAGTCTGGACACAGATGAATTTGGTTCTCTGCTCAGAGTCTCACAGGTCAAAATCACTATCAGCTGTGCATTTCATCTTGGAGACCTGGATTCTGGATTCTTCTTCCAAACTCATGTGAATTCCTTATTTATTTATTTTTTTATAAATGTGCTATGGTTATGCACATTATAATTTTCTACATTTTTATTTTATTCTATGTGTTTTCATATCAATCTAAAATTACTCAAAAATGTTGAAAAACATGGAATTTGAGTCGAGATGGAGTAGCAATGACTAATTCACCTTCTTGCCTAAAATGATACTAAAATCAAAACCCTGCCCCTCAAATCAACAACCCCCCAATAAAATATATGAAACAAAAGTTTTTTTTAAAGGCATGGGTATCAAGGAGGGATGGAGAAAAGTCTCTGAGACAAAGAAAAGAACTCTGGCTTCCTGACCAGAGAGTTTCCAGATAGACAGGTAGAGCCTGGCAGCCTCCCAGGTATGAAGAGTTGCAGTGGGAGTCCAGAGATGCCCCCAGTTTGAGTTTGCAGAGCAAAAGATCTGAGAGGTCAGAGGTCCATTGTGAATTATAGAGGTATATGAGGGTTTCCTCCAGGTGTGGGTATTCATATTGGACAGAACACTGATTTGCAAATATATGCAAGAAATATACCGAGGCCAGGGACAGAACCACCCGCAAGTGTGACAGGGCACACTACTCAGTCCTCACACAGGGCTGGGAGGAGTGACTGCTCCCCCAGCAAGACCAACATATTATAAAATTCACTCTCAGAAATCACCGAGTAGAGTATCAAGAAGAATTCTGTCTTAGTAGTGAGGAATAATCAACTCTGAATACCACTCTGTCCCACCTTAAATCTTAAAAATAAGATGCAAAAGAATCAACAACAGTTGACTCTTGAACATGACTTTGAAATGTGCAGGTCCACTTATACAAATTTTATTTCTAACTATGGGTTCCACATTCATGGATCCAAACAACCTCAAATGCTGGTTGGTCGAACATAGTTACAAAATGTATAAATGTGGAAGGCTGACTATGAGGGACTTGAACATCAGTGAATTTAGGTAGAGCGGTCAGGTGTCCTGAAACCTAGTCCCTGCAGATACCAAGGGACAACTGTAGTTAAAGTTTGGGAAGATGAAAAGTTCTAAGTAGGTTTTCATATGGGGGTAGCGGGGTAGTATCCCAAACCTCCACATTGTTCAAGGGTCAACCATATTTCCAAGTAACTGTGTACTTATTTCTAAGCACTTAACTATGACATAACAAAGCTCATAAATATTTGAAGAACAAAAATATGTAGCACCCTATGAGGTAAATTCTTAATGCACAGAATATAATAATAATAATAATAATAAAAATAATAATAATAATAATAATAATAATGAAAAACTACCAGCAGGAAAGTCAGCCCCATAACGAGCAGAAAGACCAATGAATTAAAACCAGCCAACAATGCCAGAAATGTTAGAATCAGCACAAAAAGACTTCAAAGCGATGGTTGAAATTGCATTGCACATGTTCAAAAAGTTAAGTATCAATGCCAAAGATATTGAATAACGTAAAGTGACATCCTAGTGATGAAAATGACCATGTCTCAGATGAAGAATAAAGGGCAGAGGGGGTTAACGGCAGATTAGACAGTGCAGAAGAAAAGATTAGTGAATTTGAAGATGGCAATAGAAACTATCCAAGACGAACAGAAAAAGAATTTTTAGTGTTTTTTTAAAGAACATCAGCACACAATGGGATTTCCAGTTACTTAATACATGTTTGGTCTGAGTCCCAAAAGGACAACAGACAGGGTAGACCAGAAAACAATATCTAAAGACTTGATGGTCAAAATTTTTTTCAAAATTTGATGAAAACTATAAATCCACAGATCCAAGAATAGCAATGAAACTCAAGCAAAATAAACAGGAAGAAAATTACACTAAAGCATGTCATAATTTAATTTCTTAAAACCAGTAATAAAGAAAAAAATATGAAAAGCAGCTAGGGAAAAATGATATTTTAGATGAACAAATGGAACTCTCATACACTGCTGGTAGTAATGAAAAATGAGACAACTTTGAAAAACAAGTTTGTCAGTTTCTTAAATAGTCATACACCTACCAGATAATCAACTATTCCATTTCAAGGTATTTATAACCAGAGAAATGGAAACACATATCCATACAAATATTTGTACACAAATGTTCATAGCAATACTTTTTAATAGCCCCAAACTGGAAACCACCCAAAGTTGTTTATTTGGATAAATAAATTGTGGTCTATCCATGCACAGTCACATAATGGTGAGTATTGGTCATTAGGTGATTTTGTCATTTACACAAATCTAGATGGCATAGCCTCCTATACACCTCAGCTATATGTAGGGACCACCCTGCTATATGCAGTCTTATCACTGAACATTCTTATGTGACGCATGACTGTAATGAAATAATACTCTGTAATGAGAAAGAGTAAACTAATAAAATATGCAGAAGTATCAAAGAATCTTGAGAATCATACCTGAATGAAGGAAACCAGAAACACTCCCCTCGCTCAAAAAAATGTGTACTGGGTGATTCCACTCATATAAAATCCTTAAAAAAATCATTAATAGTGACAGAAACTAGTGATACCTGGGTGGCAGGTGAGGAGGGATGGAAGGGAGAGGATTCAAAGAGGCAAAGGGAAACTTCTGAAGTTCATGGATGTGTTGACAATAAAGATTGTGGAGAAGGTTCCACAGGTGTTGCAATATGTCAGGACATATCAAATTGCACTTTTTGAAAATGGGGTTCATCGTATATGAAGTATACCTAAAACAAACAGCAAAAACATCCAGGTCACAGTTCCCACAGGCCTGACTAGGGTCTGAAGGAACAGGTGTTCTGTGCTCAGAAGATGTCCGTTCCACACAACCTTGGTTCCAGGGTAAACCTCTCAGGCAGAGTCAAGCAAAGACAAACACTGAAAGCCCAGCCTGGCATTTGGCAGGAACTGGGAAACCTTTCTCTCAGGAATGTGGGTTTATCAGTGACTCCCACTGGCACACTGAGTGACTCTCTTCCAAACCACACTGCAAACATTTCCTTAAGGATCTCTGCTCAGTTCTGAAATACAGTAACATGTTTTGAAAGGCTTGGTCTGCAAACAAAATGCCATTCTTCAGTAATACTTAATTTGTGTTCCCATTCATTATTTTTCAAAGACAAGTATCACTTCCTGTCAGAACCTGCCTCCTGACTACTCGGGCCTGACAGAAAGAAATCTCATCAATGGCCCTGAGTGTGTCGGTGGGGGAGAAGGGAATGGACTGTTCCCATGAAAGTCGACACCTTAAGGAAAGCCCTCAGGCTGCTCTCGTGTATGGCCTCCAAGCCTTCTCCACACCACGGCCAGAATCTTCTCCAGAGGGACAGTTGCCATGTCAGTCCCTGTTTATATTCTCACACTAATCCTGCCTGCTTCCTGTTAACCCCTGCACACTCAGTTCATTAACGTCTCGAGTTTTCTCTGAAGGGTCAAATCTTACTAGATGGTGTTATGGGCTGAATCACATCCCTCCTGAATTCAGGGATTGACGTCCTAACCCCCAGTACTTCAGAATGTGACGATATGTGGAAATATGTTCTTTCAAGAGATAATTAAGGTGAAATGAGCTCATTAGGGTAGGTGCCAATCCAATATGAATGAAGGCTTTATAAGAAAAGGAGATTAGGGAACACACACACACACACACACACACACACACACACACACACAAAAGCCCACGTGAAGACAGCCATATCTACAAGCTTTGGAAAAATCAAGTCTAGTGATACCTTAATCTTGGATGTCTTAGCCTCTAGAAGTATAAGGAAAGGAACTTCTGTAGTTTAGGTCCCCCGATCTGTGGTACTGTGCTCTGGTAGCATAGCAAACACACACACTGGTGCCCCACCCATCAGGACCTCCTTCCAATTCCCCACCAGCTCCTGTGGAGACCAAAGTGAGAGGAGGCTGAGAAAGGACTTTTTACCCTATCATCCCACAGGCCGTGAGGGGTGATGGCAGTGGGGGGAGAGAGACAACATTGAAAATGCTTAGGAAGATGAATGAGAAGAAGGAGCAGTGGCCAGCCCTGCTTGGGGCATGGATGGCAGGACTCGGAGAGCCAAAGAAGTAACATTTCAAAGACTGCACTAATGGGACTGAAATAAGGGGCCAGAAGAAAGTCCAGCAGGAAACCATCGGCAGGACAGGCAGCCTCTTTCCAGCTTGTCTCATTCAAAACAGAGTTGAAGGTGGAAGCCTCATCACAGGAGGAGGAGGAGGAGGAAGAACTGTCCCAGGAAGGTCCTGGCTGTTAATAGTCCTGGGATTAACAGGGTGAGAAGTCACCAGGGAGGGGTCTCCTTTCCTGTCTGAGAAGTCATGGGAAGCTGGTATCATTTCATCCTCAGAGACACAGACACGCAAATGCTTTGCTTTCTTTCCAGAGAAGGAAGTTGAAGTTTGGAAAAGTCAACAAATTTGTCCCACGATACTACAGGCAATTTAGAGGCAGTTAGCGACTCAAATCGCTATCTCCTAACTCTAAGCCCCATGCGCCATGAGCTGTGCAGGACCCACTGAGAGGGTCTTCTGGGAGGAGGTGGGAGGGCAGCTTTTGTAGAGAGGCCACGAAGTCAGGCAGGCCTCAGCCTTACTGTTTCCTTCACAGTTCCCATGTGTGTACATGCACACACACATGCGTACACACATACCTGTACACATTCACACTCAGACACATATACCTACACACTGGAACATAAATACATGCAGGCTCCCACACATATGTACTCACACACACTCAGACAGGCGTGTGTGCACACACATACACATTTGTTGCCATATACATGAAAACACTTACACACATACATATATACTTGCACACAATTTCACATGTATGAACACACAACACACCCATACTCATGTGCATGCATTTCACATCCATTCTCATGTCCTCCCAGCCCTCACACCCACTCAGCGCTCGCTCTGTTTCTCTCTTTCTCCCTCTCATCCCACTGCCCACTGAATCTGTCCTCCATTTGACCTCACTACAACATGAGTAAAAACAAGATGCTGTAGGTAATATTAGCCCCTAGCACAGTTAAATAACTAGACAGGCTTTGCCTTTTTTGCATGACAATTCTCCTTGGAGGCCCAAAGTTGAGTAGACTTTATTTAAATTGTCTCCTAAAAACACGAGAATATATTCTAATTGCTTTCTGATTTGTTTCACAACTCAAAGTTGGAAGCATATTCCATTTTAGAAGTTGATGTTACCCATTTGAAAGTACTTTTTCCTCCAGATTTTGTGGCTACATCAGAAAAATAAAGATTTTCTCATTTACCATTGTGAGTTGAAGCAGATGTGTGCGAGGCCTCCGATTCATCAGGTTAATCAAGAACAGTTGGGGTTTTTGTGCCATATTGTATGAGCACCAAAACAGACTTGCTTCTTAATTAAAACAAATGTATTAGGTGCTTGGGTGCCTTTTCACAATGCAAAAGTCACATCATAACTTTCATGAATAATGAGATTTTTATTTTGGTCAGAAATGTGAATTTTTTTAATTTAAGTGGAAAAATCTCAGTCCATTCCAATGAGAGACTGAAAAAATAGGTTACAATGCAAATTCAGTCCTTGCTTTTTTCAACAACCAAATCACCTTTCTCCTTCATGACTCTGAGATACTCCTGTGTCAAGTTAATATCTTTGTTACTTCTATGGGGCCTGACAGGGTGGCAGAATCCCAAGTGCTAAAACGATGGTAAAGGTCAACCATGCAAAGACAGGACCTCCTCTGCAATCACAAACGGACATAGACATTCCTTCTGGATTCAGTTCAGAACGCATTCTAGGGTGTGCCCAGTTAGCCTAGTGATGCAGTCCACACATGTCCCAAGGTCCCTGGTTCAAGACCTGGGACCAGGGAAACAACCAAGATAAACAACTAAATAAAATTAATAAAGTGCTTCTTCCTCCTTCTCTCATCCTGCCTGCTTGCCTCTGCTCTCCTTCATTTCTGCCTGCACCTTTCCTTAAAAAAAAAAAAATGTGTTCCAGGATATGCCCTGGTGGCTCAGGTGCTAAGTCTATGACATGTAGTCTAGGGACCCACAAATGAACTAAGTAAGTTAATTAAAAAAATAGAAATGCTTCTTCCTCCTCTCTCCTGCTTCCTGTCTGCCTTCCTCTTTAAAAAAAAAAAAAAAGAAGAAGAAGAAAGCAAGCATTCCAGTTACTGCCACTGTGTATGATGTGCTCAGCACTCCGGACACACTGACTTGTTCAATCCCCAAAGAAATCTTATGAGGCAAGTCTTCTCCCCATTTAACAGATGGACAAACTGAGGCTGGGAAATCGAGTCATTCACTCAAAGTCACAGAGTTGGGAAATGGCAGGGCTGAACTCAGATTTGCTTAACGCTTCAGGCTAAGTTATTGCTTCCACAGGGCCTGCCATAAATGAGGCTGTGGAAAGGACTTGGGACTAGGAGTCAGCAGAAGCTGCCCCTCTCAGGGAGGGTGAAGCCCACCTCCCACAGGGGTGACTGGCTGGAGTGGGGCTGCTAAGAAACCCCCTCTGCCCGGTGCTGGCTCAGGGAGGCCTCGAGGAGCACAACAATGTGCCTTTCTTCAAAATTACATCTGCAAACTGAGTTTTTTCTCCCAGTGGTTTGTGCTTTATCCTGAAACATGTTTCCAGACACGATGAAGGGATGTGCTCCGAATGACTGTGTCAACAATTAAAACTCAGCCCGATGCTACACGTGGAGAAAAATCACATGGGGAAAGAGCTAGAGGTCGTGTGTGGCCTCCAGAGAACGTTCCCAAACAGCATAACATGTGTTCCCGGAATTGGAAGTCGTGTCACAGATCAAGGACAGTGGCACGTCCAAATGATGCCCAAGAAAGGGTTCTGTCCCCAACCAACAAATGAGCCCCATTCTGAGGTGACATCTTCAGGCTTTCTAAATCTTGTTCTAAGACTTCCTTTATTATCAATTAGGTTTTTCTTTCAACAAAAACAACAAATCTCATTGAAATTTAAGATCAGCCAGATCTACTGAATGCCCTTTGCTCGTCATTGAACGTGAAGCACATAGCCGGGCATTTCTGGAACGCCATGGAGGGTAATTGTACGTGCCATGGACAAATGTGGATGTTCCAAAAAGCAAAACCAAAAACAAAGCCCTAACCAACTTCCTCTTTAGGCAGTTTCAGCTGTTATCCTATAGCCTAAAAAATAACGGAAGTACAAGATGATAGAAAATCTACATTGGTCTCTGCCTTGGGCTCCTGACACCCTGTCATTTCCAAAGTGGTCAGAGCACTGGGAGCATCTGTTGTTCTAATATTTGGCCTTTGACCCCGACCCTGACACAGGGCTCCTGACACGTCATTCCTTGGGTGAAGGAAGTGTCTAATGTTCTAATGAGCCAAATCTGGCTCAGCTCCTGGATAAGGGTTGGTCACCAGAAAGAATGTCACAACTGGAAGCGTGGAAGTTTTAGCCCTAATGATCCATCATGCCCAAGGAGGATGCTTTCCTGAACACCCTCAGAGGACAGGACTGAGTGACCTGCGGGTGCAGAGGGAGGGGCAAACAGCACAGAAGCTCCGTACCTCTCCCCAGCACCTTGCCCCATTTATCTTTTACATCTGGATGTTCATCGCTATTCTTTGTCATATTCCTTTATAGAAAACCGATAAACCTAATTGTTCCCCTGAGTTCTATGAGTCACTCTAGCAAATTATGGAACCCAAGGGAGAGGGGGGTTTGTGGCCTCTGATCTATAACCAGTTGGTCAGAAACACAAGTGACAACGGACAGATTTTCACTCATCCAATGACAACCACAGCGTGTGCACTGCTTATCCTTGTTTGTGTGGTGTCTGAGGTGTATGTGTGCGGATATGGAGGTTAGTTTTGTGGGACTGAGGCCTTAACCTTGGAATCCAGGGCTGTCTCTGGGAAGAGAGTCAGAACTGAGTGAAATTATAAGACACCCAACTGGTGTGTCAGAGAATTGCTTGCTGTGAGGAACAGCCCCCCACACATTTGGTGAGCAGCAGTGGGGTGCTCTCCAGGAAGACAAAGACACATAGGGAAGACTCCCACAGTAGAGAAGAACTGGGTCTTCCCTTTACAAAAAGTACAAACTTTTCCCCACAGAACCATTGGCTGTCCTGTCATCTGTGCCAACAAGAACATGGAGGAGCCCTAGGTGTGAAGTTGACAGAGGGATGCAGATTCCACTGAGGGGATCCTCTGCAGTCATGCAACATGACCAGAAAGATTGTGCAGAAGATTTGTTGTTGCTGCTGATATTTTTGTTGTGTTTTTTGGTTATCCTCCAAATTGGTCGTGGACCCAGGTCCAAAGCAATGGATGGTCTTGATGTCAGGGGGTAAAATACACAAGCACAGTATAAGTGGTGTCTGATGCACTGGGTGGTTACAACTAGTGACTGCAAATTTGTCCATGGGTACGGACTGAAGGGGATTAGGTAAAATGTTAAATAGTTCTTGTTTTAGGGGTGTGGCATGATTATTGATGTGAATCATGTTAAATCAATATACATCTTAGTTATTAGAAAATACACTAAAAGGAAGAGGAGGAGGAACGGGAAAGGTTGTCAGGATGGTGTTGTTTCCCAACACTGGTTCTAAAATCCCAGATAAAGGATGTGGCCCCATCTCAGCAGCCACAGGAGTTGGAGAATTGATGAGAAAGTCAAAGGCCAAAAGAAAAGTGTCTACAAGCTGCCTGTAAGAACTCGATTTCCCATCAGCACCGACCAGTGCCTCAGGGTCAGGATTCCAGTGACGTAGAGAGAAGGGAGAAGTCTGTGGTGAAGGACTGGGCTTTTCTGAAAGTGTAGGATTGTACCAACGTTCTTGGAGGCCTGCAAGTGGAGGGAAAGATCCAGCACTCATAGCTCACTGTCTAGTGAACAAGCTATTCTACCTGCCCTCCCTTCTCTGCACCTTAATGCCCCCAGAGAAGCTGGAGAAGGGCTCCTGGCTGCACGTGGCATGCAGTGTCCAGGATCTGAGAGCTGACTGACCTGCCTGGGTCACGGAGCCAGTAGGCAGTGTGTGGCCGCAAGAGGTGCAAATTTGTGCCCCTCCCGCAGTTCATGTGTTGACATGAAACTAACCCCCATGTGATGGTATGAGGGGTGAGCTTTGAGGAGGTGAACAGGTCATGAGGATGGGGCCTCATAAGACAGTTAGTGCTCTTATAAAAAAGGAGTCAGCCCCCTTGCCCCTTCTGCCATGTGAGGCCACAGCCAGAAGATAATGGGCTATGAACCAGGCAAGAAATCTGCTAAAGTCTTCATCTTGGATTTCCCAGCCTTCAGAGATGTGAGAGATACATTTCTGTTTATAATTATAAGTCACCCAATCTGTGACACTTGGTTATGGCAGCAAGAAGGGACCGAGACAGCAGTCTCCTGACTCCTTGTTCAGAGTGCTTCTTCTCCACCTGACAGCATTCCCCTCTTCCAAATACAGCCCCACCCCAGTCACCATGACACACGGTGCCAGGCAAGACTGTGGCGACCTCCTCACCCCATGAATCTCAGGTCACAGGACACAGGGCACAGGTGCCCCCAGACTCAACTAGACCAGGAGACGGGGCCTCCTTCATCATTAGAACACACCCAAGAAGGCCAATGAAAGTGGGCAGAGGAACGTGGGCCCTGGGAGCAGGAGGCCCTAACCTGGGGCCCATCCACACTGCCTGAGACTGCGCACTAAACCCATCCAGATGGGGAGAGAACATGCCCAGCCTTCTCACTCCTCTCTTCCAAGGAACCCACGGAGCCTAGGCCTGGCCCTGTGTGAAGCCTAGAAGGTCGTTGTCTCTCTCTCTGGTGACATGGCTTCCTCTGTAAAACAAGAACACTACTATGTGTCTGCCACATCTCATAAGACTGCTGTGGAGAGGTTCTAAGATGTTCAGCTAATCTGTAACGTGTTAAATTCACATTATATTTAGAATGAAATATATGTAATTTGATATAGCAACATACAGGCCTAATTTATCAACATACAAAAACACCCACAGAGCAAGTACCTATCAATTTACTGCCCTTTCCACTGGATCAAAAATCCTTTAGCTGGCGTGCCCTCGTGGCTCACGCATTAAGTCGTGACTATGGCATAGTCCATGTAAAGCCCAAGGACCTGAATTTGTGACTGGGGCCACAAGGGAACAACCAAAATAAACAACTAATTAAATAAATGCTGTCTCCATTCTCTTTCCTCCTCCCTATTGACTTGCCTTCATTCCTGCCTGCTTCCTTCCTCTTTAAAGAAAAAAAAAAAATCCCTTAGCTGGATTCCAAGCCATCCAGGAAGAATTTTTCCAGAGGATGGCAGCTCCAGCTTATTGTCCAAGCCTCTGTCTCTCTCATTATTCCTTAGATGGTCACCTACTCATCCTATGTCCTCTCTCCCTTCTTCTCTAACAGCACTCCAAACTGTCCACCCTTTTAGCTCCAATGGGGTTAATCCTACACATGGGTGCACTCACACACACAGACACACAGAGAGACACACACGGACACACAGATATACACACAGACACAGCAACAGAGAGATACACAGATGCACACAGACACATATACAAGTGATACACAGACACACAGAGACACACAGAGACACACAGACACACACCTGATCAGAGAGGGTCACTGTCTCAGTGACGGGAAAAGTTCACCCACATTGATTGTTCGAGTGAATTGGGTGCTTCAGCCAGGACTGTGGGAAAGAGAAACTAACATTAAATTGTGAGCTAGGAGCTGCTGGCCGCTGCCACCTGCTCCATGGGAAGAGGGCATCCCTGAGGAATATGGAGCCAATACCAAGACTAAGGCACCTCCAGCTGCACCTAAACAGACGTTTCCCTGTCCTTCTTGGTTATTCTAGCCAATTCATTCCCTTTTTAATTGAAGTTAGTTTGACTTGAGGTCCTGTCACATAACTATTTGAAGGTTCAAGGATTCCAGTGGCATCTGGTGAGATGCTCAGTGAAGGTAGACAGAATCTCCTGCTCTTAGGACCGTGATTCTAACTGCACATGCTCAGGAAGAGGATCTGAAGGTCACGGTGAGCTGTGCAGCTGAGAAAGCCAAGGAGAACTCTGGCTGGGAGAGAGGGTGATGAGGAGGAGCAGACCTGCTTGGGTATGCCTAATTTATGAAATCCTGAAGCAATCACCTCACCACACATATTTCGCTGCTCCAGGTCTTGTGTGATGATCCATGTTTGGAGCCATAGCAGCCATCTTGTGAGCATGAGGAAAGGCCAAGAGAATGGCAGAGATAGACCATGACACAGTGATGGCCAAGTCACTGAACTAACCCAGAATCTTCTGACTGACTTCCAGGCTTCTCTGATTATACAAGGTAATTAGTGGGTATAGGATACCATGTACTGTACATGGTTTCTCATGGTTTCTGATCTTCCTGGTCTTGGAGCAGCTTGCCCAGTTGTCTCCAGCCTAGAAATTTCTTCCTCTTACTGCAGAGGGAAGTGCATGTGTTTGTCATTGCCTGTGCAGGTTGGGGTATGGAAAAAATGGAAAGCAAGGCTCTAGGGCACCATCTACACCATGGAGCCCACTCCATTCAGTCATCTTGGATCAGAATGTAAAGAATGGGATGGTGCCAGACAGAATCCCAAACACATCAACCTTGCCTTCACATGTGGATGGAGCGGAGCCGGAAAGCAGAACCCTGGGGGAAACAGAAATGTAATGGCCAAGGAGTGTTCCCAAAGCCTGGAGCCTGGGAAACACCATTGTGGAAGGGAGAATGGTTGAGAAAAAATTGTGGCCAGCCAGTGGTTGACTGTCCCCATCCTCCTCTGGGGTGACATTCTATGGCACCTAGTTGTTACTTTTGGTTGTTTCCCTTCCTAACAAAGCTGCGATTCTATTCCCATGGCAACATGCCCAGCCTCAAGGGATAAATCAAGATTGGCCAAATCCTCCTGTGGCAGCTCCCTTACCCTTGCCAGTGACAGGATGATGGCGCTAATGGCCCCTGGATCTAGTGGGTGGCTACAAGGGAAGTCTGCTGTGAGATGCTATGAGCCCCCTCACCCCCAACTCAAATCAAAGAGAAAGTCTCCTGAGAAGATGACTCTTTTTCTTGTCTCCTTCCCTTCTACCTTGATGACTTGTGTATGTTTTTGGTGCCACAGCAGCCATCTTTTCACCGTGAGGAAAGGCCAAGAGAATAATAGCAGGCAGAGACCTAGTGTGCAGTTATAACCAAGACATTAAACTAACCCAGAACGTGCCGATCAGTTTACAGGCTTCTCTTGTTATGTCAGATAATTCAATGATGGTATTGTTTAAGCAAGCACACAGAGGTATTCTGTTACTGGTCATCTACAGCATAGTTGCTGACCAATACTTTCCTCTATGTTATCTTATTTGCTTGTCCCTACTAAAGAAGCTGTGACCATTACCTTAGGGAAGAGAAGCTGACACTCCAAATGTGGAAGAGGTTAAATGTCAGAGCTAGGGTTCTAGAATGGAGTTCACAGAGTCCCCAGTGGCCGGAGTGAGGCTGCGAATCTGCAAAGCCAATATGTAAAAGACCAAGTCAACGATTCTGAAATACGCTGGTGAGAGGAACACCTCAGCAGTTTGCTGGTTCTAAATGTGCTGCTATTATTATAAAGCTCTCTCAGATTGTCTCCAAAAAAAAAAAAAAGAAGAGTTGAGAGAAAAAGTGAATGTGCCAGGAAGTAACTGGAAAGAAACTTTGAGGCTTGAGAGCCAAGAAAGTCAAAGAGCCGTGATTTATACTCTATCTCCATGTGCACCATGGGTTTAAAAGCGAGCCTTTTTGTTGAAATGTACACTCTAGAGCATCTCGACAAGTGACTGATCACCACAGAGGCTAAAAAAATGCTCCACTTGATTCTGGCTTTGATAACTTAACCACTCCATATAGTTGGTGGTAGGGAAGAAAAGCACTTGAACTGAACCCCCAATCTCTGGGTTTTTCTTGTTTACAAACTGATTAGTCTGGACAACAATGAACAACAACCCACAATAAAACCATTGTCAGCTGGAAATGGTCCCCTCTGAATACATTTAAATATTACTTTAATCCTGGAATTAAATGTTTTCAACTCTGAAAGCTCTGCACACTAAAATTTCAGCTTTTGTTATGTGGTGACTAGAAGTATAGCTAATGGAGAGGGTGATGGCTGAGGCAACCCATTCAAAACACTTTAAAAGCCTAATCTCAGATGTCTATTTTGCATTTATAATTTTGGAACTTATTAAAGATAGCATCATGCATGACTCTTACTCCAAAATCTTGCTTTTACGTTCTGAAAGCCATTTCTTTTATTTGGTACCATGGGAAGGGTCTTTAGGAATCACAAATTAACATGAATATTCCTTTTTTAAAAACAGTTTCTGTATCTATATTATCAGGCAGATCAGTCAGTCCCCCCAAAAGTTATTTCACAGTTCTGTTCCCAAGAGAACAAAGACAGCGGCCACCCCATTAACAGTGGCTTTTGTTGGCTTACAATTTTTTTCTTCTTCTAACATTAAAGCTGTGTGTGGTTGGCAAGGATTTTTCTTCTTTCATTTGGACATGGTTTCTGCCTCCAAGCCTCTGAAAACAAGCTTGTTGGTAAAAGGACAAGCTGCGAGTACCCTCACTTACAAACAACTTCAGCTCGGAATTAAGAGGCTTCTTGGAGAACAGCTTCAAACTGAAAAACATGCTGGAGTACAAATGAAAATCTCTAAGGTATTTTCAGTTCAATATGTATTTGTCCCTCTTATCTAGTAGTTTTTTCTCTCTTTTTTTTCTTTTTAAAGTATCTTCACTTCTGTTTAAAGCCAACCACCAGCCTCCTGCACCATCATCCCAGCCAGGGATTCTCAGTGCCACGGACCTGGCTCTGGACATGCCCATCTAGTGACACGTCCTAGAAGAATGGGCAGAATGGAGAGACAAGAACAGACTGGTGCCCTGACAGGGACACCTGCTCACCAGGGATCCCTGAACAGCTCAACCCCCAAAGCATTCATACTATGGCATCTCTTAAGCTCCAAGGCAGGGAAAAACCTGCCAACTTATGCTCCAAGCACAGGCTCCTAGACACTGAGCTTGGTTACTGGTAGTACTGCCTTGAGCTGTGTCCTCTGCAAATACCATTCTGCCCCATGGTCTAGTGAGTTTCAAGTCAAAATCCCAAGATGGTACAGGGGTGGGGCTTAGGCAGGGGAGAACCTTCTGCTCAGTAAGTCCTTGTGGAAGCACTACAGGTTTGCCCAGGTGAAGTCAGTGTGCAGGAGGAAGCATGATAAAGCCAATCGTCTTTCCCAACTGATACCTGAAGTTCAGGACGGAGAAACAGCAGGTCTCCACGGTGGTTGCTTTCCCAGAGAATGGACATGATTTGCAAGTTTCCTTGTAAAAGGTTTACTGGGATTTCTGATTTACTCAATCAGGGCTTGTGGTTTACTTTTATTAAGGAAGGGGGACCTCCTCTTAAAAAGAACAGTCAAACTTTATATAACCTACAGGTAGACCTTTTATTGGTCCTCCATAAATCAATTCAACACCCTGGTCTCTAGGAATTTGCCGAAAGATAATGAGCTGCAATGATGAAACCATTCACCAGGAGTAGCTAGTAGGGCTCCAGAGAGATTTCTGAAGTCTACAGACAGTTTAAGAGGAAAACAGGCTATCAGTGCATAAAGCAGCACTTTTGGCCAAAACCAGGCTAACAGAGAAGCAATGCAGCTTAAATTAAAGTGACTTAGAAATAGGTATGGTGAACAAGGAAGCATGGCACGCTCTTTCCCCATCTCCCTAACGATCCCAGATTAACTCAGCAACAGATAGAGAGCACAAGACACTGGTAAAGAGCATAGAGCCACACAGTTTAGGAGAATTTAAGAGTCTGCCTTCACTCCTCTCTTCCTAGCAGCACTGCCGCTTTTCACACAATTGAGGATCCCTTTAATCCCTGTAAGCTTAGCATCTTGCCAAGCTACCTTTCCCAGGAGGAAAAGGAGGACTCAGGCAAGGAAGAGGAGATAGTAGAGGAGTGCTGGCCAGTGCACACCCCCTGGGGAGGGTCACTGCTGCACACACGCGGAGGTTTTGATGAACCTGACGGTGAGGACTATGAGCTTACAAACCTGGCTCCTGCTTTGAAGACTCAAAGCGGCGATCTTCCTAGGTGTGTCACCGAGTCGCTTCCAATAAGCACAAGAAAACGCAGGGTGTGTCTGCATTGCCCAGGAGGCACCATTTGAAACCAGAACCCATGTTTTTCTGTTTTTCTCCCCCTCACCTACCAAGCTGATGTATGTGACCATGCCCTCACCTCTTGGGACTCTGGGGGCACCTTCAGCTGCAGCAAGCTCAGGGCACTGTACAAATGAGCTGCTCCAAAACAAAACCAAATTCTCCTGGGGGCTGAGTGGACTAGGGGAGTCGGCCACACCAGATCCCTCCGACAGCCCGAAGCTCCAGTGTGTTGGAGCCTTCCTTCTAACCTGGTTACTGGCCCGCTTGGGCGTGGGGTGGGGGGTCGGGTGGTCCCACACCTCTCCAGAAATGCGTTGTTAACAGCAGCTGCTTCCAGGGACGGGTCACCATACACTTTCTGCGTGAGTCTGGTCATTATCCTGGCACATATGAGGCAGGCACGCACCACAGAGGGTGAGCGCACACACCGCGGAGACAGGTCCCCAGGTCTATTTCAAAGTCAGTAATCTTTCCTTACCCTCCTCCTTCTAGAATGAACCTTCTAGCTTGCCTTTCCCCCAGCCTCTGGCCCTCGAATGCGATCCTGAGGCTGGAGCAGAGACAGCAGGACCCTGATCCCTCTGATCCCCCTGATCCCCTGCTCAGCCCCCTGGGGTGAACTTGTTTGCACAGGGCTGGCGGGTAACCCCTCCTCGGAGACAGCCACACGGCCAGGGCTCCCAGCACACGGCCCCGCCACACCCCGGTCTGGCGGGATGGCCCCTGTCCGCGCCCGCGTCTCTCACCTCGCGCAGCAGGCGCTCCAGGTGCGGCTCGGCCCAGGCGGCCAAGGCGCCCGGCGGCCCCGCGCGCTGCAGCAGCTCCCGCTCCTCCTCGAGCGCCGCCACCCGGCCCTGAAGCGCGGCCGCCTGGGCTCCCAGCAGTAGGCAGGCAGCAGCCGAGCCCACGGAAAGCAGCAGGCACAGAGCGCTCACCGCCCAGGCCCTGGCCATCGTCGCGGGGCGCCCCTCGCTGCCGCGGCCGCCCGCGGGGCCGCCCTTCCGCGCATCGCCGCCGGCACGCTGGCCCAGGCTCATGGCACGCTCGTCGCGCGTGGGCTCTCAGAGGGGGCGGCGCTGAGCCGGGGTCGCGGGCTAATCGCCCGAGGCGGCACGCGGGAGAGCCCCAGGCACGAGGTCGGCTGGGCGCGGGGCTTGGCCTCCAGGCAGCAGCAGACCTCGGCGCACGCCCCCCTAGCCGCCGCCAGCTCCTCCACAGCGGCCACTTTGGACAGTTTCCTCTATGCAAATAGACCCTGCCAGAAAAGGAGCCGAGACCCACCCAGGGGAGGAGCGGCCTGGTCGGCCCGCGCGGCGAGGGGGCGGGGGTGGGAAGCGAGCGGGCTCCACTAAGACTGCTGCGCGTCCCGGGCGAACCCCGAGAACAGCGCGCACCGCCACCCTCACCAGCACGAGGTGCAGGCTGCACACACTCCCGCGCGCACCTCCGCGACTCCCCAGTTCGAGTTTCCACTGTGATCACCCCAGAGGTCTGAGGTGCCCCGGTTCTCGGAGCGCCTTCTGCAGCCCACCTTTGAGGAGCATCATTTGTGCCTGCGAAAAATTCCCCTAAACATGTGATTAACCTGACGCTCCGGAAAAAGTAGAAAACTTCAAGTCCGTTGGAAAACCTAAGTTAGTACATCGTAGATGGGGCCTTAGCGCCACTTGGTGGCTGAAAGAGACCTCTGTGCACTCACATTTAGAGAAGCAGTCAGGGTGGAGAATCAACCAAGTGGAAAAAGGACGTTTAGAATTCGAATTCTCTTGCAGACCTGTGGTGCTGTAAGCAAAGTGTAAGATCTTACTTCTGACCTAGGGAGGGCTTCCCTTCGAGAAAACTGAGACTATAACAAAAGGAAAAGACGGACAAAACGAACTCAATTTTTTGTTGAACTGATAGATTAATTCTACAGTAAAAACACAAATTGCCCAAAAGATACAAATTGGGATGCATCATATTTAAACTATGCCATGATTTTGATGCCAATTTCCACCACAGGGAACATGTGGGGAATAAGGAGGCCCTAACAGCCTTGGCAAGAACGGGAAGTCAGATGGGGTTCTCTGCTGCTCAAGGGGTTCTTTCCGGCATACTCGTATCCTACAGTAGGTCTCCAATAACTCTTCTACTAAATCTGGTAATACTCAAAGGAAAATAATTAACTGCTAGCTTAGATCTTTGTAAAGCAGGCAACGCCACTGTTTTGGTTTTTTTTTAGAAAATGACTTGTTTTATCTTTCTTCGCTTCTTCTCCCTCCTCCTCTCGCCTCTCCCGCACCCCTGTACTTTTGGATTATTAATTTCTGTAGATAGAGAATCTTTTATAACAGCTGAACATCTCCAGCTGACATGCTCATTTTTTACTCCCTTAATTCCAAGGGGGAAAACACCAAGATTGGAATAAAATAGGACACTGACGCTGACCTCTGCCACTTGGTGGCTGTCACCTTAGGTACACTGGGGTTAGAGTGTGGTGGTTCTAAGAGATCTGTCTCTACGCTGTGTAAAATCTACTTTCTGGCAGCCCAATAGTCTGAAAAGTACTTGCTATGAGAATCTGACACACCCCCTGCCTCAGGATTACTCAGGAGATCAGGGCACTTGCCAGTGTTTGAAGTGTTCTTTTTCTTAACTCTATCCCCTTTGTCTTGTTCACCTTTTTCTCAGACTGAATAGCATCTGGCCAGTAAATATTTGTCAAGTGAATTAAGAAAGATGAATGTGTTTACTATCTGCAATTCATTTTAAAAGGCAAGGATGGAAATATTGTATCTTGTGTCACCTGGGGTCCTGGAAGGAACAGATGGCACCTCAGGCTAAAAACAGGCTGAAGGTAGACTCTTTACTAAGTGAGGCAGAGGAAGGGAAGCAAGCCACACCCTGGGGTATGAACACCAGGAAACCACACCATCCTCCTCTGAAGGGGAGGGGAGGCAACTGCTGTGGGAATGTGGTGAACGCTTAAAGCAATGAAAGTCTGATCCACAGGAACTGTGGACTTTGATCAAGTGATGAGTCTGCAAAAACTTGACTTGGAAGATAGGCAGCTGATTGGGGCCTGTTGGGGCCTCCCACTGACCAAACTCACAGGGGAGGGAGTCTAGTCAATGCAGATGTCAGCCTCCTTGGGGCAGACAGCAGACTCAGACAGGTGAATGGGAGATGGGGGTTGGGGAGAGGAGGAAGGGGAGGAAGGGGAAGGAGAGCAATCTCCACCATATTACCTATTATGCATATATAGTACTTACCAGTTAAGGTAGCTACCGCTGCTTCCTGAATGGCTAACCTGTCAGCAAGAGACACGAATCCTCTAGGAGACCAACTGGTCAACTGGAGGCAAGTCAGCCACTTTGGACTCCCTCCATCCTGGAAGGGCCAGCATTTTGTTCCTCACAGGGACGGACAGCCTTTCAAGGTTTGGGCTTGCCTCTCCTGTCTACTGAGTCTCAGCCAGTGACACCATCTTTAAAGAATTCTCAATCCACAAGAGATAACCATCTAACCACCTCAGGGGACCCCCTCTACGTGGGGCTGAGTCCATGGTCAAGGAACCCACTGACTGCCAGCTGGAAGCAGCCTCAGAATACTGGAATTGCCTTTGAAGGCACAGATGCAGCACCAACCTGAGTATTCAGAGCAATCATCAAAAAGGCTCCAATGCCATCTTTTAGGATGTACTGCATGCATGAAGTCAGGTACCTCTCCATGATGTGCTTCCAAAGATAGATGGATCCAGGAGCCAAGCGACAGAAGCTAGAGGTGCCCACTTCCCATCAATCCCCATGACCCACAGGAGGACTACTTGCTGCCACAACTCTAGGCTCTGCGGAGTTGGAGACCCCAGATCTCAAAGCAGGGTTACCTTCTTGCTAGAGGACGCAGCCTCAAGTAATGGCTGCTACCCAGGACACTGACCTGATCAGCAGGAAGGGGTAGGGCTGCCTTTACATAGTGGGGGTCAGGGAGGAATATTCCATGTACTTTGTGATCACCCTTTACTCCCATTGTAATCACGAGCAGAAATGTATAGCAACCTGGCTAGATGACTGACAAAGGGATCAGACACTTGGAGATAAAGAGGGACATTAGAGATTATATTTTTAAGGTTCAAATATGTTCAAAACACTCTACTTAAACTGAGGCAGGAGTAAACAATCATTTTTTTTCTTTCCAGCAAAAAGTGGTTGAAATGAGAGCTATCAAGTTTAAAGGGTGCTGATCACCCGAAGAAACTATTACACAGAAAAGACCATGGGGTGTGGTGGGAAAAGGACCAATTTTGACTTGTTATGCCTAGTCAATCAGTCCTGGCTCTACCAGCAGCTCAGTTACTATTCTGACCCCGAGTTTTCTAGTTTGCAAAATGGAGATACTGGCAGAGACTAGGTTTATACTGCCTACCTAAAACTAGAAAACTAGACAAACTATATGAAATGGCAGTTTTTGAGACTCCAGGCAGTGGAGGACAGTGGTCGTTGGGAGATGAGAAACAAATGGAAGTGAGCCTAAGGGTTGTCCAATGTTTTGCAGGCCATGGTGCAGGGAGTGGGACCCAGCAGAGCCCCGGTGAGGTGCAGAGGGAGAGCTGCAAGTCCAAGGAAGTCAAAACAGAATCTGCAGCTCAGGGAGAACTCTTCCCTGGAGAGCACTACATGTGTGAGGAAAGAACTACCTAGACTGAGAATGAGACTCTAATCATTAGCAAAAGCAATCCCCATGGCTCACACAAAGTCAGGGAGAGTTCTTCCTACCAGGAAGCTTGGAAAACCTAATTCAGAAGGCATTGGGCAGAATGCTCAAACAAGATTTTGTGTCCGCATTGGGGAAAATCTTTGCCACAGACCAAACTTTGCTCTGGTCATGCCTAACAAAGCTGAAAACGCAAAGCTGCAAATATCCATCTGATTCAAGTAGTTTAATCATGTCCCATAATAAAGCTTAAGTAGGTCAGAGTACAAAAACATCCAGTATCCAACAAAGTAAAACAAGAAGATAAAATGACCAGACATGCCAAGCAGCAAGAAAATCGATTCTGTAAGAGCAGTCAGTCACAACTGCCCCTGACAAGAAAAAGATGACAATTAGCAGACAAGAATATTTAAAATTGTGACTGTAGCCCATTCAAGGAATGAAGAGGGAAGGTTGTACATTATTTTGTAAAGTCTTAAAGTTCCAGAGGTTAAAATGACCATGTTTGAGATGAAAACTGTACTGGATGGAATGAAAGGAAGATGAGACAGTATAGAAGATAAATGAACTTGAAACTAAAGCAAGAGAAACTGTCCTTAATGAAAGAGGATAAAAGATAGAAACACATGAGCAGAGTCAGCAAGTCATAAAACCATTCCGAATGAGCAACTGGAGTGTAAAGTAAAAAATTTCAATAAACAATGGATGTGGGGTGGGCAGTTAAAGATGAAGGACTGGTAAGGTTTCAAGCTCACCTCCTCCCCACAGACACAATAAAACTAGACCCACTTAAGAAGTAGGGACTTTGAAAAAGAATGGGGACCAGCATCTCCACAAAGACAAAAGGACACAAGTCTTCAAAAGGGTAGAAGCCGAGATATGGTCTTGGTGCAAATGTCCCCTGAAACTGAGACACAGTGACGCGGAGGAGCCTCTTCCTGGGGTGAAAGAGCTCATCACTCTCATTTCTTGCATCTGCCCACACCTGGAAACCGAACTGCCAGCACTTACATCCCAGGGTGGAAAATAAAGGGACTTTACTTCAGAGAACAATACGAGTCTGGGGAGCAGAGAACCCACAGATATAACTGAAGGATTTTGAGTTGTTGAACCAAAAACTTCAGTGTGGGGAATAAGAAAGAGAATTTCAATAAAAAGAAAAGAAACCACACTTAGAAGCAGCAAGACACCAAATTTTTTAAGTGTGGAGAGGAGGTGCGTGAAACTGTGGATTGTTAAAATGAACTCTAGATTAACGTGCTTTTGAAGTTTAAAGATAGTGATATGTATGCTCCCAGGGTAACCTCAAAACCTAAGTCCACAGAAATAACAAAGAAGAAACTGAAGAGACTGAACACAACAGTTTTTAAAGCATAAGAAAATAAGAGAACAAATGTACAATGACTGTCTGTAAAAATTCCCAGAAAACAAGTAACAAAAAGGCAATGAATAGTTATATATCAATAATGACACTAAATGTTAATGGATTGAACTCACCAATCAAATGGCATAGAGTGGTCAAATGGATTAAAAGCAAAACCTAACTTTCAGTTAAATAGAGGAAACCCTTCTAAACTCTTTAAGACACAGACTCAAAGTCAAAGGCTGGAAGACAATTCTAAAAATGGTCACCAAGAAAAAAAGTAGGGAGAATCGTACTTAGGTAAAATAGATTTCCGACTAAAGAAGGTAACAAGACAGGGATGGACATTACATAATGGTTAAGGGGTCAACTCAGCAAGGAGACCTAACATTAATATATACGTACTAAATGAGGGAGCATTAAAAACAACAAAGCAATTATTAACAGAACACAAGAAACAGTAGGAGATTCAACACCCTACTTACAAGAATGGAGAGATGAACCATGTAGAAAATTAAAAGAAAACAAGAGCCTTAAATGACCAATTAGACCAGATGGGTTTATAGACATTTATAGAACACTTCACTAAACAGCAGAATTTACATTCTTCTCAGGCACTCACAGAACATTTTCAAGGAAAGATCATTTTTTGGTCACAGAACAAGTGTTGATAAGTTTACAAAGGCTGACATCGTATCAAAGATCTTCTCTGATCAAAAAAATGAAAAATTAACCACAAAAGGAAAGCTGGAAAATTCTGAAATAAGCGGAGGTTAAACAACATGCTTCTGAATGACTACTGGGTAAAAGAGGAAATCAAAAGAAAATTTTTTCGAAAGTCACAAGAAAACTTGGAGACAACTGAGAATAAAGATAGGAGTTATCGAAATGTGTGGGATGTAGTAAAATCAGTTCTAAGAGGAAAATTTATAGCAATTCAGGTCTACCACAAGAAACAAAAACAATTTAAACAATCTAACCCTGCATCTAAAGCAATTTGAAAAAATACAAATGAACCCAGAAGTCAGAAGGAAGGAAATAATAAAAATTAAGAGTAGAAAGGAATGAACTAGACATCAACATGAAAATTCAGAAGATTAATGAAATCAGAAACTGGTTCTTTGAAAAGATACAGTTGATAAGGCTTTGTTTAGACTAAGAAAAAAAAAAGAGAGAAATAACCAGAATCAGAAATGAAAGAAAAATTACAAGATACCACCTATGAAACACAAAGCATTTAAGAGGTGCACTGTGGTGGAGTGATTTGGTCAACTGCCTCAGGCCGAAGCGCAGGCCACTTACATTCTAAGCACCCTGGTTTGGGCCAGGGAGAACTGCCAAGATGTACAACTAAATAAAAATAAGATAGGGAGCTTCTTCGTTTTCTCTTCCTGTCTGCCTGCCTACTCGCCTTCAGGTGTGCCTGCACCTTTCCTTTGGGGGGGGAAAGAAAGACTATTACGAACAGTTACATGTCAATAATTGGACAACCTAGAAGACATGGACAAATTCTTAGACTCATACAGCCTACCAAGTCTGAATAGGGAAGAAACAACTATTTGTGCTCACTTTATATGGTTCTTACAGGATAAAACTAAAGGTATAGGGATCTAACTTATAGATTACAGAACACTATATAAATTATGTTGGAAATCAAGAAATGGAGACAACAGTGACCATTTACTAATTACCATTTACGTAAGTATTTCATTTAATCCCACAGCAACCCTTAGGAAATTAGGTGTTAGCATTCCAACTCAGAGAATAGATGTAATTTCTTCATCTATACAGGTTCCTGAATCCCGTCTCCAAACTACCTTGTCCTTACGTGTGCAACTTTAAGGACACAGAAAATAAATGTTTCTCAAATGACTTGAAAAATGTAAAGTAAAAAGAAATGACCTTTTAAAATTAAACTCACCTTCATTCCTGCCTGCACCTTTGCTTAAAAAAATTGAATGCTATCAATGCCATACTCTAAATATCATTTACACCTATGCCAGTTATTCATTCTTAGAAATGTACCTGTCCATTGCCTTTAGTTAAGAGTATTTTTTCCAGCAGATCTTAAAAAGCACTGGATGTTTAAGTTAAAGAATTCGATCTTCACTTTTAGGATTATAAACATGGGAAACAAAGCACTGTGGGGGTCACAAATTACGTGACTGTTGTTAGTAGTATCTGAACAAAGACTACAGATGCCTGGCCCCCAAAGAATATTTAAGGGTGGTTTTAGGTTTTCACAATTAAATCTGTCTCAGTCTTTTAGTTTTTTATGACTCTTCCCAGAATTTAAAGCCAAACTAAAATCAGGAAAGGAATGAATATAAGCAAATGTATTTGAATAGTTGATATTCTTGTTTGGTGGACATTATTTTTTCTTTAAAAATTCTGCTTTCTGTTTTCAGTGAAATGACATATTAAAAACTACAATGGCAAGTGGCCAAAAATAGAATTCTAGACTTTCATAATTCCTGGAGCCATAAAGAGGGACAGTTGGCATTACTGGGACAATAATAAACAAGAAGTAAAAAATTAAGGTGCAGGCAGGAATGAAGGCGAATAGGCAGGCAGGAAGAGAGGGAAGGTATAAGCATTTTATTTTTCTATTTATTCACTCTGGTTGTTTCCCCCCAGACCCAGGACTTGAGCTGGGAGGCATGTGACCTGCACTCATTTGGTGATGACTGACCTAATGCCACACCAGGGCAAGCCAATAGTTTTCAATTTTGTGAATACAATCAAGTGTCATTTAACAATGGGGATATATTCTGAAAAATGCATTAGGGATTTTGTTCTGCAAAGATCAGTGTAATTACACAAACCTAGATGGTAAAACCTACTACACAACTAGGTCAACATGGTATAGCTTATTGGGACCATCAGTGTGAGCTTGGTCCATCACTGACAAAAATGCCATTAAGCAACAGAGGACAGTATGAAACTACATAATGTAATTTGCTACTGCCAAGTGGGTAATAGCAGACATGAATTTAATTCATGTACTGTGCATTTTTGATGAATACAAGGATGAATGAGAATACCTGAGAAAATAAGCAGTAGCAGAAAATACTGGAAATACCTTATTTAACTGCACTTTAAAAAATGCCTCATAAAAGCCATTGGAATTCAATGACATCACTGGAATTTATAGAAATAGTAAGCTATGAGGTATCGATTGAAAAAAAGCCCAACTTAAATGATCCGAAGTATTAAAAAAAAAGAAAGGTTAGTAATGTACATTGGTCATTTGAAACTTGTCCCATTAACGCTGAAGCTCCTGGCACTGTCAAATAAAAACCTAGTGATTTCAGACAACGTACTGCTTTCAGAAGTACAAAGACAGACAATAAAGAATAGGAACCTGGGAAGCCCTGGTGTCGTGGTTAGGTTAGTTGCCTCCTAAGGAGCACAGGTCACACACCCCTGGGTTGAGTCCTGGGTGGGGGCCGGGGGAACAACCAGTTATGAACAACTAAATAAAAAAATGAATAAAAAGGTTCCTCCTCTCTCTCCCTGCCTGTACCCTACCTTTAAAGAAAAAAGAAAGGAAAAAAAAGAATAGAAACCCGAGGGTTCAAAGAAAGGGGAGGGGGGAGAGGAAGTTTGACAACAGAAACTTACAGATAATGATCCAGAGGTTGCACACTAACCTCTAAACATTTCTTCTACCTAATGTTTTAAAGTTTCACCTTTAATTCCTAAAGTTTCAAGAATTAAACCTAGGAATTAGCATACACGCTTTGTGAAGGGTATGCTTTTCAGAAGGGAAAAGGGGTGCATAATCATTCGCTTCTTAGAATGCAAGGTGGATTATTTTTTTTCTCCTATATTCTGAGATCGGCTACTCTGAGGGAATGAATGTCTAGTCCAAGAGAGAAAGCAAACTTCAATTTGGGAACTTGAAACACGTTCTAGGGACAGGACATGAGGCACTGGTACCATGGCACTGTTAGACATCTCACTCTCTACAGCAACAAATCAGAAAGAAAACTAGCCTTTACATCAATGCTCCTTCAAAAACGTATTACGGTGCACCCTGGTGGTTCAGGCACTAAGTCAGCAGCTGGGGCACAAACCATGTAACACCCAGGGACCTGAGTTCTTGACCAGGGGCTAGCGGGTGGAAACAATCAAAATGAACAAATGGAAATACTTAAAAAAACAAAACAAACAACAGCCATATTATATGTAATATAGCAACTATTCTGAAAGTACATTCACGATATGCTGACTATCTTGGAGGTCTAAGCATAATTTATGCAGTGATTCTATGGTGAAACTGATTTCAGCTTTCTTAAATTCCTAGTCAACTTTAGGGACACAGCCTTACTATATTGGCAAATGCTGCCTGTCAATAATGCAGAGAACCCAGTGTGGTTGCCCAGAAAACTCCATACATTTATGTTTAAAATACACACACAAAGCTCAAATCTTTGTGTAATGTACTTCTCAAATGGGAATATGGGTGAACAAAAAAACAACCTCTGAGTAAGCAATTATAAATTCTACAACAAACTTCTACCTGATAGACAACAGTATCAATAATTTTTTGGTTTAAACTAAATCAGTATTTACCATGGAGTTTTTAATGTGAGAACATGTAACAGGAAGAGAAAATAACCTATAGGCAAACAGGAAGTTCATCATGGTAACCAACCAATTAGGGTCTGGAAATTCTGGCAGAGATTTTTCTTCTCCAAAGTACTTTCCAATCAAATCTTTTTTGTTTTAGGAAAAAATAACATAAATATAAATTGCTTATTAATAATCTTAATTCTCATAGGTTGAAGTTTAAGTATTTACTTACAAGACTCTTCAAGACCTAGCATTAAAAACTAAAGCTGACTTTCCCATCACATTTTAATCTTAAATTAAGTATATGTGTGGTTTTATTAAACAGCTTGTCACAATGGACAAACTCGGTGCCTTTCCATGGATGCTACTTATCACCACTCACGTCAACCCAATGAAACAGAACACAATATTGATGATTTAATAAAATTTCAACTGTTAACATTTCTATGGGTTTTGGTTTCCAATATCTGCCTAACTAAATACTACTTATTACTTATTCGACAATCACAAAAAATCTTTTTAAGAAAAGTTCAGAATTTGAGGTATATAAAGAATATTCATTTAAGAATAAAGTAGTCAAGATTTCCTTTTACTCAAAAAAAAATCACTTCAAAGAACTGACCTTCATGTACAAGACAAAATCAATCACATTTATCACTGGAGACAAAGGATATTCCAAAGGTCTTTAAAGGAAAATTAATTTTAACTTTTATATTTCATTCATTATTGTCAAGACCATACTTGCTTAACAAGATAATTATACTATTGATACAAAACATACAGTATTTACATTTAACTGTACAAAATAATTTAATGTTTACAAAAATATTAGAATGTTTAGAGTTGACTGACACAGTCTTAAGTAATATCTTCTAGAGAAGTATATAGTAAGACAACTGATTTCCATTTCATTTCTTTTTTAATAAGTCAAAGAAAGGATGCTGCAATGCTTCATCCAAGGTAATTCTTTTCAGCGGATCATATTCTAACATTCTTCGAACCAGGTCAAATAGTTTCTCATGTTCCTCATCATGACAAAGCATAAATTCCTGAAGGGTGGGGGGAGGGAAATGTTTCTGTTTAATATATTAAAAAGATTTAAAATGTATTTTTTAACTTTTATTCTTCGTTCTTTTACCTTTAATGGCTTGCAGCGTCTCCTAACATATCTACCAGCAGAACTATGCTCATCCCAATCTAGCTGATTATGGTGAAAATACTTGCGTTTTCTATAGGAAAAAAAAAGTCTGAATTAGGAAAAAAAGAAAATCACATTTACATGTTACCCTGCCCCAACTAGGGATTGGGGTGGGAGACAGATGACAACATAACATCTGTGTCTATATATACACACATCTAATTTTTTTAAATGTCAGCTGCAACTATTGATAATACTTTACACAGCTTCCTTAATCTTATATCCTCTGAGGGCTGGTCCCAAATACCATACATGGATCAATATCAGCTTGAAAAATAAGAGACTCCTGGATCCACTTCTGTTAATTCTGATTTTATGAGCTGTGGAATAGGGCTAGATAGCTTTGAACAATTACTTGGGTGACTTTGGTGGTAAAACTGTTTGAAACCACTCTATCATCTTATCCAAAGTACACAGCTGGTTAGCAACAGTATGGAATTCAAACTTAAGACTGAGAGGACTCCAAAATGAAGCTCTTTTTTATTATCTATTATTTTTGTATCAATTTAAGAAAACATTTATGCAAAGATAAGCCTGAATGAAAAAAATACCACTGTTTACCAGCTAACGAGGTAAGTATTACATTATTATTATTATTTTTAACTATGGAAACAATTCAAAAACTACAGTTCCTGGAACAAGCAATAACAACAAAGCTGAGTTTTCTGTAGTATGAACGTGGTCACTGTATTTGTCTAACAAAGAGCTTTCATCTTAGGGCATACCTCGTTTTTTGAATCATGTGTGTCGGTATGGGTCCTAATATTCGTTCCATCATTGCCAGGTGCTCTTTACTATCATGAGTCTAAAAGACATAGGGAAAAAATATTTAGTACTTTCCATTTACCTGTATGTATAATAAAGGAAAACACACCAAAAAAAGTGTTGCTGTAAAAGGACTAGACAGCTATATAATCTTTAGAACACTCTCCTTACATGGAACAATACTGAACAAGCTGTCTTATCTGCTGGAGACCCAATAAAAGTTTTTCTGAACTAGATTAGTAAGGCTCAGATGACACATAATATAAAATGAAGCTCCTTATCTCCTGCACTGTCTTACTGAGAAACTACCTGGAAAGATTACCAGAAAAAAAACTGTCTCATTTAATCAGCTATTTAACTAAAATTAACTTAAATTTCTCAATAAATAGCAACACAGTAACACTTACTAATCCTAAACAATAAAAAATATAGTCCCAGCAATCTCACAACAATCCTGAGCTAGTGATAAGAAAACATGAGTTTCAAGGGGGTTACAAGGTCACAGAGCTTATAACTGAGGAAACTTAAAAAATGAACCCAAGTTAAAACTTAATAATAGAGCTTTAGCTAAAGTAGAATAGAGAAAACTGTCAAACTTAGAGCTAAAATGTTACGCTCCTAGAGAAGAGGTTAGAAAATTTTTCTTAAAAAGTCAGACAGTAAATATTTTAGGGGTTGGCTGGTTACAAATGGCTCCGGTCATATAGTCTTTTCATTTTTCAAAGCAGGCATCATGCAGGATACAGTTTCCCAACCCTTGCTTTGGAAAGCAGAGCTGTATGTAATGGTTTTTAAAATCTATCAACTACTGTACTTAGCATATTTGTAAAATGTTAGGTCCTTAATTAATGACAGGAATAAGTAACACTAACAGGCAGAATTCAACTATAAACCACATCTCAAACCATTGTTAGTAATCTGCACATCACGGCCTAGTAATTTACAATCACGAAATCTTTTTATAAGTGTCAGAATGAAGAAGTGTGCTCTCTATTTAACTTTTTCTAGACCCCTGCAGCCTACTACCACAAAACTGGTCACTATCACTTCTTAGGGCTAGTTAATAACCATGGTCCTAGAGAGCAAACTCATCTAATAAACTCAAGAACTCAGGAGCACAGGCGCTCTAGGGATGAGAAGCAGAGCCTGGTGAGGCGCCACACAAGTAGTGAACCTTGTGCCATAGCCACCCCAGTGCCTTTCAACTCCTCATAGCTTCACCCTCCATTCAAATCAACCTCAACAGGAAGAGCCGCATCTACTGAAGCCCCTGCCCCAATCACAAGACAGAACACAACACCTCGATCACATGACCACCTTATTCAAAGTTCTTCAATGCGGGACCACCAAAAACTTTCAAAACATTGTTTTCATATTTAAGTATAAAATTATGAGGGGAAAACAGTGGAAACCTTAGTTTCCTACTTTTTGTTGTGTCAAATAAGTACTTTTATTTTAAAAAAATCCAAGAACTAATATCATTTCATAAAAGGAAATTTTAATACAGAAAAAAATGAGGAAGGATAATCTCTAAATAAACGCCAGAAGGACAATTCTACAAAATCACTTTCATTTTGGACCAGTTTACATTTGGAAACTACTGACTTAGAAGACAAATCAAACATTTTTCTATGGCAAGTAAGTCCTTAAGAGTCGGTCCTTGTCATTATGTTTCCATTTAGACAAAACACTATGACAACACAATTCCTGAGACTAGAAGAAGCTCTTTCATACATCTATGAACTTCAGACTCTAGCTGTCTGAAGCACTCCTATTCTTTCCTTTAGCACTGGTTTAAACTCCCTCCTCTTTAGGTGATTTTACTGTTCACCTTTCCTGGGTTCTCACTATACTTTCTACATTGTTTCATTATAGAAATACCATATTAATCTGTTAACATTTTTCCCATGTCTATCTTTTGCACTGAGGACAGAGATGTCGTCTTTTCATCTCTATACACTCAGTATCCAGAAGTGTGTCACAGATGCTTACTATTTAGAATAAGACACATTTTATTGATCCTGAATATAATTTTTAAAGAAGTTATGTTCATGGTCACACGGAGAGTCAACATAACTAGACCTGAATTAAAACTGGCCAGTGACACTAAATGTAAACTTACGAAGTTACATAATTAAAAAAAAGAGATAATGAGTCATACATTAATAACTCTAATCACATGGCAAAATGAACTACAATCATTCAGTACGAGTATTTCATTTAGGGGAACCAACTAAGATGACTAAGTAAAATAAAGTGCTTCTTTCTCTCTTTTCTTGCCTGCCTGCCTATTTGCTTTCATTCCCTCCAGTACCTTTCCTTAAAAAAAAAAAAAAAAAAAAAAAATTCATTCAACTTAACGATGACCATTTTGCATAAGTTTTAATCTTAAGAATGACACTTATGGCAACATTTTAACATGCCTTCAACATTCAAATTTCATTATGAATTATTAAATGTTATTAATACATACCTGAAAGACGGTGAAACCAAGGTAATATTCAATAAGAATGCAACCTATGCTCCAAACATCACAAGGCTGAGACCAACCTAAAGCTATTTAAGACAGAAACAAATGTTTTATTATGTAATAATTTATAATTGCTAAAAACTAAATCCTTCCCTGTACGGGTGCTTTCATTAGACAGCCCCACTTGGGAAAATATGACAGTCAATTCAGAATTTACATCTTTACTTTTATATCAGATTTTATTCAGCATGTCCTCATAGTCCTCTACATCCTTTAACAGTGTCCTAGAGGAAGAGTTTGATGTAAATTAAGGACTAGCAAATATTTTCCAGGTATACCACCAATTTGTGAAAATATTCCAGTCTGAAATGCTCGCATAATGGTGTATGGTATACTCAGTTCATGATCGTTGTAGAAACCTTAGTGACTAGTTCAAATGTAGACCAAGGCCTCAGAATCTAATTAACCCCTAATTAATAAAATTATCATTATTCACTTTCACCAACCTCTCCCAACTTTGTATGTTTACTAACAATACCCAAGACAGGAGATGAACTGTAATTCCTCAATGGTTGTACCTGACATCTTTTCAATCTAATTCTGCCTTAATTCTCAAAAATAATATTTCAAAAACAGAGAAGACGCTTCTAAAATCTCCCAATCTCTAATTTTTTCTCAAGGCCAGTAACCCCAATTATGGATTTGTATCAGTCATCCTAGCCTGGCCACACTTGGAACTGTATTATTATATTTTACCCAAGCTAGGAAGGCCATTAACTGTTAAGATGAGCCACTTATTTTATGCACAAGAGTAAGAAAGAAAAAATAATTGTTTTGTGTTGCGTCTATGTTAAAACATGGGGGGTGGGGAGATATGCATCTTAAACTTGATAAAACACAGGGAATGATTTCTTTTTAAGCTCCAAAAATACCTCTCTGTCCATAATCTCTTTCTACACTCATGACTTTTACCCTCATTGTAGACTTCAGTCCTCAATTGTGAATACACATTCTAACTACTGCAATACAGCAACTCTTTTCAGACCATATTAAGCAGAAATCCTGCATCATCCATTTTAAAGACAAGTTCTAATCTGTGTGTATCCAATATAGTAGACGCTAGCCATATATGGCTTTAAATTTAAATCTAAACATTTAGTTAACAGAAAATTTAGAATTCAGCCCCTTCAACACTAGCAAACTGCAAGCACACAGCAGCCTGCAGGCAGTAATTGCTTTTCACCCTGGACAGTGCTGACAGCACATTCTCATCGCTGTCAAAGCTGTACTACAGTACTGCCTCAGAGTCTTATTTCCTTACTCTTTACCAGTCCCCTGTGAGAAGTAAAACACATTAGTTTGCTTTCACTACTAATCTGAATTACTAAATTCTATTGAAGCAAACAAAAGCAAAAAGTAGAAACTGATTTCAAAAGAACGTTTTACTATCCAAAGTTAGTTGGACCTTACTTTTGGTTAATAAGCTTAGCCCATTTAAAAATCTCCCAACAGCATCTCATCCTGAACTTACCCCACTGCTGCCAAATCCTCAAGCCCATCTCTAACTTACCTGCTTTACTAATATGATCTGGTCTCTTAACTTTTTAAATTTAGAGGCATAGGATGCACACTCCCTTACTGAGTCCCCTTCTTGCCTTAAAACCCTGTACCTTAATTCATTTTCTTTTACAGCCTCTCTAATGTCAAAGGTTATCATCAACGCTCTCCTCTTAAGTCAGCCCCTTTCTTCTCCTCTTGAGCTCCATCCACCCTAGATCCAGATGCCTGCCAACTAAACTTTTAGTATTTTTATCTGCAATTCTACTGTGATGACACAAAATCTCACTGCTATGCTATACTGAGTCAACAGTATTTGTTCTCTTATAATCTTAGAAGACTAGCTTGTTCAAAATTAACAACCACCTGGAATATGCACTCAGGAAAAATACTTGTAACAATACCTTATTTTTATGAAAATAAAAATGTTTTCTTTACACTGCTATGAAAATCACATCCATCCCTAGGCTGCCCTGCTAATAAAAGCTGTAGAAAAAAAAAAATTCAATTATATTATCAGGAAGTCTGGTGTCTACTGACCCAAAATGACCTCTGGAGCTCTGTAATGCCGTGTAGATACTAAAGTGCTATGATGCTCATCATCGTACGTTGCACTTCCAAAGTCAACAACTTTGATATCCGTGTTTTTCAGTGTGCGCTCATCACGTTTCTAAAAAGAAAACATGAATCAATAGATACGAAATATTTTATAGCACTGTTCCAAAGGCTTGCATCTGAATTATCTTTTTTGATTTTCAAAATAACCCCAGAAAAATGGCAAAGAAAGGTTTCTCTGGCCCCACTTTTCGGTTAAGCATTGGGTTATAAAATGAGCCTCAGAAGTGAAATTCCTTTTCCAAAGACCATCGATTCGAGCTAAATTCATTTTAAAGACAACCACCAAAATTAAAATAAGTCTTTTTCTTTTTTTTTTTAGGAGGAAGACAGGCAGGAATGAAAGTATGCAGGAAGGAAAGGAGAGAGGAAGCAGCAGCATTTTATCTATTTGTTCACTTCAGTTGTTCCCCGCCAGCCCTGGGTCCTTGCGTTTTACATGGACTATGCCCCAGCTGCAAGTTTTAACCCCTGAACTACCAGGGGGCATCTAAGACAAATTTTTAACTTACCATTTTAGAATTATATTTTACTATATAGTCAGACTTCACAAACAAAATGTTTTCAGGCTTCAGATCTGTATGGGTTAATTTATTATGATGTAGAACTAGGAGAGAACAAAAGACACTGTTAGTTTCACTTATAAATTTAGTATCTTCAGGGAAAGGGGACGATTAGTACTGGCTATAATGATTAAGAGGGGTTTTATCTTTATACCCATAATATATGTATTTTTAGTGACACTGATATGCTGCTTGTATAATAAAAACTAATTATCTGGTTGTTTCAAGTTTACCAAGTATACTCACAATTTATCGACTGGCAGATCTGATAGGCCATCTGTCTGATGTGATCAATTTGAAATGGCAGAAAACTATTTTCTTTAATGAAATCATAGGTGCTAAGTCCCAGCAATTCAAACACAATACAAATATGACCATGATGATCAAACCATTCTAGCATCTGGACACACCGGCTAAAATAGATCAGAATAAAAATAATTCAGTTGACAGAAATCTGATTTGTAAAATGTAACATTAGTGGATCGCATTTCATGTTTATACTTACAAGACACTATTGGGATCAGTACTATTTAAGTGCTCCAATACTTGGACTTCTGAACGAGCTGCTTCACGGTATCGACCTACATTTTTTACAATTTTCACTGCTACATGCATGCCATCACTTAAAAACAAAATTCAGATGAAAATAGTAAATACACAGGAGGGAACCAAAGACATGCATCCTCTAAAGCTTAATCTGATTAAGTATCAATTTCAGTTTGCTAGTTTTTCTTTGGGGAAGATGCAAACAGGAATGAAGGTGAATAGGTAGGCAGGCAGAGAGAAGAGGAAGAAACATTTATTTCTATTTGTTCATCTTGGTTGTTCCCCTTGACCCTGGGTCACTGGGATATACGTGAACTATGCCCGGCAAACTTAGCTAAGTACACCAATGTACATTGTCTATGCTATTTTTCTAAAATAATCTTTCAGAGCATATTATAACAGATTCATATAACACCTTTTTAAAACATTTAGACAAAATGCACTTTATTAAGTGATAATTCCTTACATTTATAAATCTTTATGTTTTCAGAATTTTAAATTTACCTAGATTGTATACAAAATTAAAAAACAAACAAACAGGTAAAAAGATAAACCTTGAACAGAATATACTACTCTGAAAGCACATGCTCATTCACCAGGCTGGACCCGCTTTGTGCCAGACAGTACGTAGGTGTTAGTGATGAAAAGACAGGGCTTATTCCTTTGTACCTCACAGTCTAATGGAAAAGAGTAAATAACTTATTATAAGATCATAAGTGCTTGGTATGAAGTACTATGGAACAGAGAAGAGAGTCTAACCGAAAGGGGGTGAAAGGGGAACTCAGACTTCTTCAGAGAAAAGGTGACACAAAAGAATCATGAAAGACAACTAGATAAGTCATAAAGTCAGTGTGTCCTGGCGGCTTAACAATTAAGTTAGCCAGAAACAGTCCACGTAATGCCAAGGACCCAGGTTCGTGACCCAGGGCTAGGAGAACAACTAAGAAGAATAACTAAATAAAATAAACAAATGCTTCTTCCTCCTCTCCCTTCCTGCCTGCCTGTCTCTACTGTCCTTCATTCCTGCCTGCATCTTTCCTTCAAAAAAAAGTCATGAAGTCAAACTAAGTAAAAGTTTAGTATATTCACAGAGATAAATGCTATGAAGGGCAATAAACTTTAGACTGGGACAGCTGTTAATACTTTTTAGGAAGCAGTCATGACTGATCTTGAGGAAATGGATTTCAAATCTTCAACTTCCTTCATCCTCTTTTTCTAAATCTCATCCTCCAACATCCAAGCCTTTTTTATCACTATGCCTTTTTCACTTTATGAAAGAAAACTCTCATGTATCCCTAATTAGTCTATCACGATATATGAGCTAGGCTGTAAAAACATCTTTGAGGCAAACCAGTATTTATAGTGGCTGAATAGCAAATCTTTCCCCAAGGCTGGTGGTTTCCAATTCACGGCTTTCAAATAAGCCTCAATGAAATCTGGACTGATAAATCACTGAAAAGTTATTTTTGATAATCTCCCTATGATATTTGGCATATTATCTTAAGACTGAAAAGAATTATTATACAATTGCTGTGACAAAATTCCTTTTAGTCTGTTGTACTTAACTATATGACCAAGTTTTTTCAAGAGTTTATAACTATAAAAAATAAAAATGGAAACAGACTGACAAAAACACCAAAATACATTTATCTCTGAATACATGTTTTTAATACTTTATTATAGTAATTATTCCACACAATAAAATAATTTCATATGTATAGGTTCCCCATTTCTTATCAACACACCCTGCCCTCTAACAAATCACCAAGTGTTCTTCCCCACTTTCCAGTGGGCTCCACCACTACTTGCCCCCACCTGCCCCACTCCCTTTTGGTAACCTCAGTTCTGCTGCAAATGTTTCAGGGTTGGTTATATTCCATCTGCATCTTTGTTTTGTCTATTCAAATTCCACCTATGAGTGAGGTCATCTGGTATCTATCTTTCTTCTTTTGACTTTTTTCACTTGGCATAATACCCTCTAGTTCCAAGCATGTTGATTCAAATGACAGCATTTCATCTCGTCTAAGGTCATGTGTCATTTTTTTTAAAGCCCCCAACCACCCCAAGATCAAATTTTGCTTTAGGTAGGTTTAATAAGTATAAAAATTTGCATAAGATATATACTTGATCAATGGAATTAATTCATTAATTAGAATATTTCAATTCATTCCTGGAATCTCAAGAAATTTTAAAAGGACATTACTGGACAAGCAGAGAAATAAAATCTGTCAATTAGCTGGCAAAATTTGAAAACATGAATAGAGAATGATACAGCAAATACTATATAATGTTAATATTTGAGGAACATGGGTGAAAGATGTTATAGGAATTCTTTGAACTATTTTAGCAACTTTTCTCTAAATCTGAAAATATTGTGAAATATTTAAAAATTTTATGTTGACATTTCTGTTGCAGAAAATGTCAATATGTTTTATGGAAAGGAATAAAAATGAAGGTAAAACAGAAATGCATTCAAGAAGAGTTTGTTGATGGATAATGGCAAATGTTAAGTGCAGCTATAGTATTTACATTTCCTCACAAACATTTAAAGGATTTAATTTTTATGCTATTTACAATAAACTGTAATTACATCCTTCCCAACTATTTTATGATGAAAAATTTTAGGCGTCAATACAGAAACTCAGTTTGACTCAGCCGTTTTAAGAGGTTCACTTTGCAAACCACTAAAGAGGCCCCAGGGAAAAACGTTAAAAATCAGGCAGAGATGATCACATCATAAAGAATTTGGACTTTAGTCTATAGGCCTTAATTCAATTTCTTTATGACTTAAGGGGCTAACTCACTCGAGGTTTCCCCTCTGTATCTCAGTGAGCTAAAGTGCTTGCTCTGAAAGTCATAGACCTGGGTTGGAGACAGGGGCTGCAGGGGATAAAAGAGTTAACAAATGAAGCTCTAACACAAGAAATTAAAAAATAGACACGCCTGGTGGAACAGTGGTTAGATCAATCGCCTTCAAAGGAGCATAAGGCGACATACCCAGGGATGTGAGTCCCATGACTGGGAGGGAGAACAACCAACATGAACTAAATAACGATAAAATAAAATGCTGCTGCTTCCTCTCTCTTCCTGCCTGCTCAATTTCATTCCTACCTGCACCTTTCCTTCAAAAAAAGAAACAAAAATTGTTTTAAGTAACAATTTTTTTAAAAAGCACCAGCTAACTCTAATGTACAAATATTATCCTTTGGGAATAAATATTTTTGAGCCAAGGTAAGACATGTTTTATTGCTTCTGCAATTCAGAAGCCAAGGAAAGATAAAGAAATCAAAAGCTCTCCAGACTTACAGTCAAAGGCATACGTTCTGAGAAACCCCTTCGTCCAAATACCCACCTGAATTTCAGTGAAATCCGACAGAATTTGTCTACATTCTTGATCAAATCCACTTATAGAAAAGAAATCACACAGAAAATTCAGGAAAATTTGAATAGTTCTATTTTCTGAGGAAGATGAATGGTTACTACTTAAAATGTTAATCTAAATTGTAGTTCCTTCCCCACCAGAAAAAACAAACAAACCAGTGTTTAAAAAAAACTTACGTGCCATGATCAATGCATTCCACAACTTTTCCAAAGGCCCCTTCACCTAAAGTGTCCACGATTTCATCTAAAGTGAGGGGGGAGAAGGAGGTGTAAGGATCTGAGTGTAAATTAACTAGTTAATCAAACAATGACTTCTTAAGTGTGGAATATTTTCAAATGATCACTATCAAAGCATAACTAAAGTTTCAGCACTCAAATTATTTTAGTTTCAGCTGCTACAAAAACAATTAGATAGATCTAGCTTTCTTGCTCTAATCTCAAATTCCACTGATTATTTTGGAACTTTTAGAGTAGAAATATTAAAATTCTACAGAAAAGAAGAAATACAAAACAACAACAAACAAACCCACAAAACAAAACAAAAAAGCAATGAAGAGTTCTTTAGCCCCCCGCTGACAAACTATTCTTAAAAAGATTATATTCTGTCTGCAAAGTTTAAAAAGTGTTGAAAAATAGTCTATACATCTTGCTCTTAGAACGTCTCCACTTTGACAGATCAGGTGACCCTCCTCATCATCCTCTATACTCCTGGATCTTTTCCTTCGGTGGCTCTTCTGGAACGGCAAGTGGGCAGCACCAAGATCGTCCAGCCAATCAATATATCAGAGTGAATTCAGGGCAGAATACGCAATTCATTCAGCGGGGAGATATTCAGGCATTCAGATAAGCACCAGGCCACGAACAGTTGGCAGGAGCAATTTCAAATTCAGTCCCCAGAAATTCACAGGGCACAGTTTATGTTACAGAAGAAAAACATGGCAAGGAACAGATTTTCAGATAAGATACTTAAAGTGGCAATAGAAAAAACAACACAATTGTCTCTTTAAAATACTGATTTAATTGAAGTCTGAAATTTAAAGAATGCAATGTCATGATCTATTAATCTCTTGCTATAAAATAGCATATGCTGTGAGTTGAGATGTCTAGTTTGCCAGAAAAATGTTTTAAAATGTCAAGCTGGAATTGTTTATTTAGCAATATTTAAAAATCTAAATATGATTAAAATAAAAGGGGAAAATAAAAGCTAGTTCATTTCAACATTCAATCTAATCAAAGGAGTTCTATTGAAAACAGAAAAAAACAATTCAACAATTACTGAGGTGATGATGTCTGAATGTAAAAAAGGGGAGGCTTTAGATCATACATTTCCTATTAAGCACCCATTTTCAGAACTTCAATAGAACTAGTTAAGACAAGGATGCACTATGCTATGCTATACAGAGATTAATAAACATTTAAGTACCCGCTATGAAATTTTCTGTATTTATTTCCAAGTATTAGGAGCTTCTTTTAAAGCAAAAGAACGTTTCAGCTGAAAGATGGGTGCTCTATCTTTCTATAAGATATTACAAAACAAAAAATTTTAATATAAAAATCAAGGCACTCATAATCTGGCCTGCAGAAAATGGGTAAATTTGGACAAATAAAGGCTAAGAATTACAGATTAGTTATAATTTGAAAGTTTCCTTTAAGAATTCAAGTAATATCAACACAATTATAATACATAAAATAGTACTACATATGTAAACTTTTCCAAACTTCTGACCTCATTAAGAGATTTTACACACAAATAAGGATGCACCCAAAATAAAAACAAAATCAATCATACCGAATGGGACTGATGACTTGAACAGAGTCTATTTTGCTTCCTTTTAAGACTGCTTCTCCTGCTTCGAACTGAAGATTTACTACAGTGGAGTCTATAACTGCTTTCAATGTCTCTAGGATAATGTCTATGAATATATCCTTCGCAGTAGTCATTTCTGTATTCATCAATGTATCTCCGGTCCCGATAATCTCTCTCATTCAAGGACCTTGCTTCTAAATAATGACTGCAAACATATGAAAGGATTTCAAATTATCTCCCTCATTCTAGAATAATGTATTTCAAACCAAACAACATTCTCTCAAGAATTCCTGGTTTAAATAGCTAATTCAATAAAAGAAAAAAATTAAAACCAATGGATTAGAATTTATACTTAACTCACAAAATTTAAGAATTTTACTTTAACCAATAAATAGCAACCAAGGAACAAAGCTTAAGTCATTTGCTTATTATGACCAGTTTTTACTTCTCTCTTTACCTTCTGAAGAATTTTTTAAAAAATTCACAAAACTGTTCTGAAATTCATCAATTGTATGATAATGCACAATGGTAACTAAGCCTTCTTTTCTCATAGATCCACAAAGCATCAGAGGCAGGCAAAATGACATTCTTTTCTCTTTTAATGTAAGTGAACTTTAGATATCTCTGGCACATAGACAGTTCTTCATGAAAGATGTTTTAGAGTTAAAGGAATCCTGAATGCATTCCATACCTTTCATTTTAAAGAACTAAATTAAGAAGAAAAATGTCATGATTATAGAACACATGCTAACTCCTACTAAATGGGACAATTTTGTTACCCACATCGCCTATCCACTCCCTTTTTATTTTTAGCTTCCTAATATTCTTCTTGGAGTAGACAGTACAGCTTTTGAAGTTGCCTCATGTGCCAAAGACATTTAAAATATATCCCCCTTGAATGAGAAAGGGATCTTATAACTGCTTGCCTAGGATTATAATAGTTCTACCATCCTAATTCCTTTTGCACTTTTAATTTTTGTCATGTCTACTTGTGAAATACATAAGAACCGTACAAGGGAAACAATATCATCTAGTATTAACTTGCTTAACTTCTGAATCTACAGATAATGTGGTAAAGATATGGACCCTCTTCCCCTGAGAAACACAACAAATACATAAACAAAACTTGGCCAAGGAATTTCATAGAGGTCATGGACCTCAGGAAGTCAACAGATCCCAGTTAAGTAGCCTTGATCTGATGGAAAGAAAAGGACATCGATTCAATAGGCCCGGTTTCCCATCCCCCTCTCTACCTGGGATGAGTGTCCTCTTCAACAGAGTGCGAAGCTTCAAGAGGGATGCACATGGAGCACTGAGGGAGAGAGGGGACACCTGCCCAGTCAGACAAATCAGCTAAAATAATCCTGACAAGCAATGGAGTGACAGATGTTGACTAGATTACCCTCACCAACCCGACTTTTCCCCAGAATAAGGTGTTATTCTTTTTCCCAGGGAGCTGACGTAGGCAAAAATAAAGGAGAAACATCTCTAAAGTTGCTACTCGATAGGGCTGGCATCAAATCCAGATCCTGGAGATGCATAAACCCCTTTTCCCCTGTCCCCACTGTCAGTCTTAATTAAGTTCTACTATTGGAGAAATTCAGGATATTAGTGTCTAAGGTCAGGGACCAGATCAGCTGACTTGTAACTGCCGGAGAGAGGTATAATACAACAGGCTAGAGAGAAATGATCATACACTAAAGGCATCCTGTAATTCTGTAAGGCATCCTCTCCAGAAAGTCCAAAATCAGAAAAAAACTAACAGTAGTAATGTTTAGCTGGAAATAATGCATAAAATTAGAGTTGCTGATCATCTATAAGCAATCTATAGGATAACAAAATGGAGTGAGTACCATGAGGATAAATTAAAAAGATGAGGACTGTTTAGTCTATAACAACCAAGGGTCAGAGGTTATATGAACGAAGTCTATACAATTATGAAGCCTATGGACAGAGTGGACAAGATGAACAGATTGATTTTATTTAAAAAAAAATTCATTGAATGTCCAGTGAATATTTCACTGTAGTTCTTCAAAATAGCCAATACTAATGAGGGGATGGGCATTCCTTTTATTTCCACACAGGTCCTGTGGAAGATAAAAAATATATAAGGCAAAATTCCTGCCAACAAACAGTGAATAATTTGAGATTGTTAACATAAAAATAAACTCAACAATGCCGTGTTTAGGGTCATAGAATGGAACAATCTCAGAAGTGTTTAAAACGATGAGGGAAGACTTCTCAAAAAACACTGAATTGTCTCTTAAAAGGAAGTCAGGATTGAGACAAAGCAGAAAGGTAGAAATTCCAAGAACGGCGTATTACCATCTTACACGTAGCGAGCACTTTCAGCCATATTGGCTTAGAAAGAGGCTTGTCTAGGTATTATACAGGAAACGGCAATTGACAATTCCAGTAAGAGAATTTTCACGTAGGGAACACAGGCAAATAAGCTGGGGGAAAATATCATGCAAAATCTTGCATGCTAGGCTAAGGAGTTGGAAACTGTTTCCTCTCAAAGGGTTGTCTGTTTATCAATAATATAAAAAAATGGAATCATTAAAAATGAAGATACATGGATCTCAGGTCAGATTCCCTGAATCTAAATCTGGTAATAAACATTTAAAGCATACTGTGAGGTGATTCTAGCTACACTGAAGTTTAACAATTATTAGTTTAAGACTTGGTATTTTATTTTATAGAAAGACATTTAAGGATTTTTATCATATCTATAAAGGTGTTTACGGCCACATCAGTTTTGCTAATATTGTGCAGAACTGACTAAGTGTATAGAGAGACATTTTATAGCATAGTGAAAATTCTTTGTAATAGATATGAAAAAAAGTAAAATAACTGATATACAATTAAAACTCTTGTAATTCTGTATATTTTAATAGACAAAATTAAGAATAAAAAGTATTCTAATGCTCAATAAATACATAACATTGAACAAATTCACTAGAAATTTAAACATTCAAATGAAAATAAAACACTATCATAGGCATGTCATAATAGCCGAGACTGGTGAGAACATGAAACAGTATGCTGTAGGAGTATAACTGCGTACAAAACTTCCTAGAAAAAATGTTAATAAGTAGCAAGACATTATGTAAAAGTGTACAGCCTTTAACTTGAAAATGTCCCTTTTTAGAATCTATTTTTTGGAAATAATCAAGAATGAAAGATTTGTGTACGAAGGTATTTTTAAGATTAATTTCCATCCAAAAAATGGGGCATGGACATCTGACTGAATTACCTTGATACTATTCTGTATCGCTCAAAATAATTTTTAAAAACACACTTGCAAAGTTTTTAATCTTCAAAAAAGACTATCAGAATATTTTAATTAAAAACGCAATTTCCACCCTATCTCTGCTCCCAGTGTCAAAGAAGTTACTGGTCTGGTTTTAATGGACTGACTCATATCATGTTTATGTAGCTAATTATGAACTTGAGTGAATTGTTCATCATTCAAATTAACTTCCTTTCTATTTATGCACTGTATAATAAACCTATAAAATGATTATACTATGTTAAACCTACAGAGTATTTTGTATTTATTAATAATAGGGTACAGATGTTTTTCTAGAGTACATTAATTAGCTCAGGTCATTGAACTCCTGGCATTAACCTTTCCCCTCTTTGACCAGCGTGTAATGAGGAATGATTATTCTGCACTAACTACCAGGTAAGCTCACTGTTCTGCAGAACAAGACTGTTTAGCATGGAGAAGGAAAAAGATGACATACTGTTTTTTTTACAGTAACCCCAGCTGGCTAATTTAGAAAGCAATCTGGCAAACAGTCCCAATGGAACATCTGCACAAAACAAGCAGAAAACATAGAACCAACAAAACAAATGAGAAAGAGAAATTAATGGAAGACAGAGTGAAAGGACTATCCGTCTATTCTTTCTTTAATCATTTAGGAATTTTAAATCCCTTTAATTCTATACCAATGTATTATCCCTAAATTTTATACCAGTAACAATACAGAATAGCAGGACACATGCTATTGGAAATTCTTATTGATGCCCTTTCCTAAATTACTGGCTACTGCCAGGGCAAAGGAACGATTCTTAAAATAACCAAGCTTCTGAAAGTCCCAAGCATATTTATTGGTCTTATCTATTACAACCTGTAGAACAAAGTTTAAGTGACTAATGCCCAACCTACATTACACATTCCCAAATAGAACATGTTCTTCCAGTCTGGAATTAACCTCTCCACCTCTCACCTATCATTAATGGAATACTAAATGAGCACTCCAACAAACCTGTATCCCTCTTCTACATACAAATTAAAGGTTCTCACTGGGCATCCTATTCTCATTATTAATTTTTGGTGTATCTCATCTCTCCAACTAATTACTGGCAGTTGGGACTTAATAAACTGTCCCCACCACTCCCAGGTAGACATAGATTTATGAGGGCAAAAAGTTTGTTTTATCCATGGCTGTAGCCTCAGCACAAATGCAGTGTCTATCTTTGAATAGGCACTCAAATATTTTCTGAAAAAATATCTGACTGAATACACAACAATTTGACAGATGAAAGCTATATAAGCTAATGACAAACATTATGAGTGTATTCAAATGCTACTATTTCAAGAATAATTTACCAAACAGATTCTTTAAAATGGTGATGTGGTTTACAGTGTCTGTTCTCTTGTGTACTACTGTGGGATCTTTTCTTCCGTTTTTGACTTCCACTGTAGCTTTCATGGTCCCAGCTTTCCCTGCTATCCCACTCAGGGCAATGGGTTCGTTTGGAATGCCGCATCTGCTAAGAGAAATAAAAAGTGAGTTGTAGAGGTTAGAGATGGCTTTAGAGATGGCTTTGTTTAGCAAATAAAATATACATTATCATTTAAATATAAGTAGCTAGTTGGCAGGGTCATGTAGGTTCTAAAATCTTTGTAGGTAATGTTTCCAAAAGCATGCGTCAGGCGACTGTAAGCGGCATACAGTTCTAGTACCAAATGCTGGATAACACCATCAAACCGTTAACATACTTTCTTTTAACTCTTCTGGATACATTTGCAGCTTGATGGTGCGCACTAGCGGAGTAGTGGTTTGGTCAACTGCCTCTGGCTGAAGCGCAGGTCACATATATCCCAAGGACCCGGGTTTGTGTCGTGGGTTGAGAACCACCAAGATGTACAACTAAACAAAAATAAAATGCTTCTTCCTTCTCTCTTCTCCTGCCTCCCTGCCTGCCTACTCGACTTCATTTCTACCTGCACCTTTCCTTTAAAAAATTTCATCTTGGTGCTTGTCTTCAACTAATGCTGACATTTTAAAAACAGAGAGTTAAGTTCAGGTTTAAAGCCTTCACTAAACAACAATATCTAACTAGAATTAACTCGTTTTCAGTTTAAATTTATTTTTATCATTACTTATTGTCTGTGGTAAATGATTACTGATCTAATTAAGTTATATTTTTTAAAAAGTCAACTTTAAAATATGAGCTGATATAAACAGAAATATCACAAGTACCCTATAGTTTAGGGAAAATACTATATAATATACCTGTTAGAAAAACAATAACTGTGTTTTTTTTTTTTAAGGAAAGACAGAAAGAAGGTGAGTAGGCAGGCAGGCAGCGAGAAGAGGAAGCATTTTTAATTTTATTCAATTGTTCACAGTGGTTGTTTTCCCTGGCCCCTGAACTCAAACCCAGCGACATGTGTTCTGTGCTCCTTTGGAGCCAACTAACCCAAATGCTACTCTGCACCACCAGAGTACTCCTGTTTTGTTTTGTTTCCTAAGCTAGTTAATCAATTGCTCATCCTGGTTCTGAGATATACATGTGGACAATGCCTGGCCAGAGGTAGCAGACACAAATGTTACTTTACCAGGGTATGCCAAGATAACTGTTTTAAAATTAAAGAGTCATTAATGAAACTTCCTTTTCTCACTCAATTTCTTTCTCTAAATCTCCGAATGACTCTAAGCATTGAAAAAATTAAAAAAGAGAAACTGAAGATTATTCTATGAACCCATTTTCTCAAGTTTATTTTCCAATCACTGAGCATTTGTTCTTAAAATTCAAGCATTTATTGCAGACCTGGGGTGACTCAGAAGACACTATCCTTGCAAGGACGCACAGTGAAGCATGGTTATAGTGAAATCAGATGATAATGGTGACAAGTCCTACAATCTCTATTACACACTTTCCTTCCAGGATCAGTATCTATGGCCAAACAGATCTCTTTTTGTCTCTCCCTATAATAATTCTTTTCTAAAACAGTTAAGTTTTCAAGTTATGTTCAAATTCTCTAATGAAGAGTGAACTTCACAACCTAGCAAGGAGATGAATGGTAAAATGGTACTGAGTTAACTTCTTTCAGTATGTCCAAACGACTTAGTGACAAATAAACAAACTCTAGTAAAAAATTTAAATGATTTAAAATCAATGAAAGATTTTGAGGTGCACCCTGGTGACTCACATGTTAAGCTTTGTCTCCAGTATAATCCACATAAAGTTCAAGGACTCAGCAAGTGGAGAACAACAAAACCAACTAAATCGAAAGCTTCTTTCCTCTCTTCCTGCCTACCTACTTCTTTCAGTTCTGCCTGCTTCCATTCTCTTAAAAAAAAAAAAAAAAATTGTAATGAGGCAAATTTCAATACTCTTGGGGAGCAGTCCTTAAGGAAATCTATCACACATCATGAGCCTCAAGCCATCCAATATTCATAGATCTTTTAACTGACTTTTTCTGATGATTCTAATCAGTGACCAGTAAGCATCCTCTTGACAGGTTCTCTTTCATCTTGCTTAAAATAGGAAGAGGAGGCACTGGTCAGGTCAAACAGAAAATTCTAAAACTTGTTAGGCTTCTTATTGGATATTAGTAAGCGAGGATTCTGGTTTGTTAGAGTCATTTCAATATGGGAAACTGAAATAAGTATCACTACACAAAATTATCTTGAGGAAAATGGCCATCGGAAGCCATTTGAGCCATCAAAGAAATTATATATTCCTAGATGAATTTTTCTGATCCTTCAATTACCAAGATTTTATTTTAACTACATTAGAAACTCTTAAAAATAGCTTGGGGTATGCCCAGGTGGTCAATTGCCTCTGAAGGCGAAGGCCACATACCACTGGGTATGTGGTATGGAGGGGGTCGTGTGTGCAGGGGCAGATGGACACAGGCTGACAACCAGTGTGAATAACTAAATAAAAACAAAAAGATGCTTCTATCTATCTCTTCCTGCCTCCCTACTAGCCTTCATTCCGCCTGTACCTTTCCTTAAAAAAAAAAAAAAAAAAAAAAAAAAGCTTGGCCAAACATTATTATTAATAGCAAAAATTACAGCACCCGATCAGAGGATTACTATGACCATCAATTATTTGGCATTTTTTGCAAAAAATTTGTGCTTAGTTTAGTTTTGTATTTCCTTCTACTGTCAGTCTGCCACGGTTCACCTCTAACAATGCAGAATTCTCAAATAGCCAAAGTTATCAATATACAAATATGTAAGTAAGAAAACGCTCCTTGGGAGACCCAAGATTTTTTTTTTTTTAAATTTCTCTGGTCAAGTTCACTATTTTAAATCGAATTCAGCTATTAGGAAGTTTTTCCCTTACTAACATTCAGTTCTCAGGAGGCAAACGGAAGATTCCCAGATTCTATAAAGTTACACACACACACACCCCTCTCTAGAATAACTGCACTACCTCGAATTAATAAAGCATCCTACATGTCAGAATCACCAGAGACCTTTGAATAAACACATCAGACACAACGGACCCATATGTATGTGTACCCATAAGAAATCTGATTCTCCACTGCTCTTCGATACCCTATGATACTTCATCATTTTATGCTATATAATTGGCTTACAAATACCACAGTAGGTTAAAGCTTTGATTGGATGACTCCAGGAGGACTGCATTTCGTGCGTAACAAGAAGTCTGTGGGTGTGCACAATCTATACAACGACAGCTATAAAATGAGAACAGATGGCCGGCCTGGTCAGGCTGGAAGGCTGCTGCCTGAGGATGCGATGCGCATACCAAGGCTACTTTAAATAACCAAGCATCAGATGACGCAAAAGCATCAGTCGGCCCGGCCTTTGCCTTTGCCATGTCTATACACCACGCTCTAACCCCACCACCTGAGCTGGCAGTTTTGCAGTTCCTCCAACACCCAGTGGGCACCCGCCTCCCCGCCCCTGGGCCCCTGGCCAGGGCCTTGGGCACAGGCACAGAGGGGGCAAATGTTGACAGGCTCCGACGACACCCCCTCCCGCCTCAGAAAAAGCAACAAACGGCGGAGGCCAGCAGCCCGGGGCAGGTCCTCATCTCCCACAGCACAAATTCCAGGGGCGGCTCCCGAAGGGTCCCGGGGCAGGTCCTCGCTCTCGCTGGACGAGCCCGGGACTCTGGAGACACCGAGCGAGCGGCAATGACTCGCGGAGGAGCGTCTGACACAGGACCGCGGCCCTCCGCCCGCAGACTTGAAATTACCCTGACACCTCAGGAACTTAGATCCGAAAGGCCCCCAGCCCAGCTCTGCCGCGAAGGATCTTGAGGCGCTGAGGCCCCGAACCCTATCCTTTCCGACAGCTGACTTGGGGACCTGGAAGACTAGGAAACCGCGCGGCCCCGCGCCCTCCAGCCGAAACTTTACCTCCACAAACGCAAAAGGCCCTTTGGCCGAGGAATCTCGCCAGAGCGCCGCCTTCTCCGTCCAGCCGCTGCGACAAACACCCTACAAAATGGCGGCAGCAGCGTCTCCCCACAAACCCCGGGCGCCTCTGGCTCCACCTACGCTGCGTGAACGCGCTGGCGTGACAGAGCCTCGCGCGTTCCCGCCGCTCCCAGTAAGGGGCGGGGCTTTGTTTGGCGTCAGGGGGCGGACCCCAGCCCTCTGTTCTGTGAAGGCTGGACGCCTCAGTTCATCGTCTGGGGGACTCCTGGGCCTGAGGCTGTCCGTAAAAAGGCCGGAGTCCTGCCCTAACCCGGTGGGACGTGTCTGCTCCAGTTATCCTGACTGAGGCGCCCTTTGGCAGAAGTCATCAGGGGCTCCGTTTCTCACTCTCCTCAAGCGTGCCACACCGTGACACTTTGCTCCCTGGCCTTCCCCTCTCTAGGACCTTCAATCCAGACTTAGCAAACTTGCAGCAGAAAACCCCAAAGGGGACAATTTAGTGAAGGAGGGGTGGATACGTGTAGTCCAGCATCCTTGGAGCTTCCAGTCTAAAAGGGATTTGGATAAAGAGGGAATCTCAGAGAACAAACTCAGGCTTGCTTGTTTCTTCTCTTTAACCCCTGTGCTCCTAATCAGAACACACGCGCGCACACACACACACACACACCAAAAAAAAAAAAAAAAAAAAAAAAAAAGAGGATGTTTCAATTGAGAATCCTCAGGATTTTTCCTCAGCGGTTTCAGGGACATTTGTCAGAATTTGAGCTGAACAGATAGGGCCATCTTGCAAAGTAAAATGTGACTTAACTTGCTTTTGTTTTCCAGCGAAGTTATCCCCTCTATTTGTCCTTGCACATAGTTTCATTTAATCAAAGCAAAGGAATATCTGGGAGCTAGTGAACATCAATTAAGGGACATGCTTACCTCAAACTATTTTGCAGTTCTAATCCCTGGACATTTCCTCTGTATGAGTGAGGAGACTCAAATTCTGAAGCCCTGGGAAAGATAATTAGGCAAGAACTCAGGGTACAGTGTCAGAGAAAGCAAGGGGCGAAGGCCTTAAATAAGGGAAAGGCTGACAGTGTCCAGTGCTGGGAAGTGAGCTGGCACACTTGGTGCTAAAAATGTCAAGGGGGTTCTGTATTCTGATAAGGAGTCCCTGCGTAAAAAGAAAAGCCCAAAACCAAATTTTGGATGGTAGTCCTTGACAGCTATGGGCATAAAACAAATAACATGTGAGAGACCTGAATGCTTGTACCTTGTTTGTTGAAAAGACAACAGTAACCTTGTGATCTAACCTCACAGGAACTTGTGCCAACCACTCTGGATAAACTGAATTATCTTGGAGATTGTGCTCTACATCAAGAAATGGAGAAGTTGAATAGAAAATTAGAAAATTGTAAGTGAAATTTTTTCCCTCTTCCCACCTCCCAGTCTTGGATTTTGAACCCAGGTCCTTAGACTTCCCATGGCCTGCATGTTAGTCATCTTAGCTGCCTGAATCACACGAATTCAACTGGAATTCTTTATACTGCAGAATGAGAAGTATTATTGGTAGAATAGCCACCATTCCTGTATCTAGAAATTTAAATCTCACCTGTCCTTCAAGATGTTACATTGTCCCTGATCCCATTTGTATCCACTCATCTCCCTGCTCTTGACTACTACAGTTACAAATGGGAGTCCTCAAATAGTTGGCAATGGCACGTTGCTGTGCCTGGAGCCACTAAGGTAGGCCGACCAATTTTGCCTAAAGGGTGAAAGGTACTGGTTCTACAATTGTTTAAGGGACATTTGTCAGAATTTGAGCTGAATGGATAGGGCCACCTTGCAAGGTAAACTGTGATTTCACTTGCTTTATATTGAGGCATAAATTCAAGCTGACACCAAAGAAAGTTTCCCTTTTTGCTGGGGTATCTAAGGTCTTTGGTGAGGGCATAAGACAATATGGTTAGAGCAGTGTACAGTTTTCCTCACCTAACAACACAGAGTTAAAAGGCTACCAAGTGAAAAGGCTGCCTACAGAGGTGTTTCTAGACATCACAAAACAGAGTTACTCAGCAGTGGAGTCTGCTGTATAGGCCGTTTTGAGTATTTTAAATCAGCCACCGGTAGGACTAATATTTGAAAGTGTGTAATGATGGAGGAGACTGAGAACATTCTATGATAAGTGTCTCTATTGCATGAACTATAGCACTAGTGCTTCTCTGTGACTTATGTGCTTGAACTGGAGACAAGGACATGAGTTATAGTACCTTTGGTATCTGTGCCCACAACCCCATACATGTTGGTAGGTTGTTTACATAATCTGCTTCTGTCCATTTTGCTCTCTTGGTTTAAGTTCTAAAGTTAGATATTTAATACCAGAATCCCTCGGAGAATTAGCTTAATCTTTCATGGCAGCCTCAACTCTTTCTACTAAGTCAGTTATCAGAAAAAGTCTTTGGTTAGACTTAATAAAAAGATCTGCTTAAATTTCTGAAAATCACTACCAATGCCAGAAAAACCCTCAGATCCAGTAGCTCTGCCTATATTACATGAGAACACATATGTTGGGGAAAACTTAAGGTACACCATGTTTAAAGAAATTTATCTTTGAAGAGCAGTCCACGGAATAGTCTTATCATATATTCTAGCAGAAATATCTTACATGCTTAACTACAGACATAGGAAACAATCATGTATGAAACCAGAGCTCCACAGTAAAAGTCTAAATTATCATGTAAATTAAGTTTAACAAAAGTTTATCATTGTTAATAAGCTTTTACAAAGGGGTAAACAAACCTTAACAGAGTTATAATTTTTGTTATAAGCTACTTATTAGTGATAATTACCCAATCTTTAGTTAGTTAGCTTTTTTGTTTCTAGCTATCAATGAAATATTCATTATGTCCTAACCGTTTTATATACATGATCTCATTTAATCATGTAAATAACCCTGTAAAGTGTCATTGGTTTACAGTTATTAAGTAGCAGAACCAATATTCAGTCTCTAGTCTGACTTGTTCCAAAGGTCTTGCATTTAACCCACTCAACCGACTCCTTCAACTCAGACAACAAGCTACCTGGCGACTTACTTTACTTAGTTATTAGGGGGAAACATGCTAAGTCCATCTTTCAGCAAGACAAAAAGAATCTGTCTTGAAAAAACCCCAACAATTTCTGAGGTGACATATCATTGCAGGCTCCTCATGATGAAACACAATGGGTCAATTTACCTCCTAGACATTAAGGTCATCAAAGGTCCCAGTGTGCCTTACTCACTAGGTGTCATAAAGGGTCTCTTGTGCACTCCACCCTGCCTGAGATGGATAAAATGCCAGGTTTTTCTGTTTTTTTCCTGACTTGGTTGTGAAGAGACTCACACAGCACACTTTTAAGCCATGCTCTGTCACACCAAGCATTCTCTGATACACACACAGTGCACCTTGCTTTTGTATATGCGAAGTGGGGTGTGAATGGTTTCCGGGAGGGATTGAAATCAGTATCTACTGGGAATAGATAGATTGGTCTCTCCAAACTCCTAGACCATTTCCATTTTCTCCAATTAAAGCATTTCAAAACTACATTTGTATATTAGAATTTCTCAGTACCTGCTGCCATTAGTCTCAGCTATCAACCATCCAATGAAACCATTGAAGGCAAAATATAGTTACCCAAATTTGTCATATGAACACTATAGAAACTTACATAAAAGTATGAAATTAACATCATCTTCAAATCTTCTGAGGTTAGCCTTTTAATATAAAAACATCAAATTTATTTTTCACCTAATTATAGGAATATCCTATATCCTATACGCCAATATTTGTTCAGATATTTCTGATAGTCTCTGGAAAGTGTTGACTTTTCTGATGGTTTTCTGTTACCTCTTTCTCCAAATTCCCATTCCTGGTGCTACCCTTCAGGCTCTTTATGCCATCTCATTTACAGTTACTGTTCTTGTTTCATAACACTTTGTGCCAACCTTAGACACAGATCTCTTCCCCTTTCTTCTCTACAGGTCACTAACACATAGATTTTATGAGTAATATGCATGAAATTTTGAGGTGATTGATGAAGGGGAGGGTGAGTGAGACACACTGATGAGATGCTGGGTCTGTGGAGAAAGATTCGTGGAGAGAACCGTTTGATCAGGATCACACAGCAAGTTTATTAAAAGCAAAAACAGCAGTTGAAGTGCCATGAGGGCTAGGAAAGTTACATTAGGGGCATGCACACATGTGTGTAGGACCTGTGCTGCCTGCCTCTCACTCAGGCAAGACACATTCTTGAATATATATGAGAGGTGGGGATTTCTTCCTTCCTAGGTGTGTCCAGATTACCTGGAGTAAAAAGGGTGCCAGTATCTATGAGTGTATCCTAGACAGTTGCTAAGGTGCAGTCCTTGCTCTTTGGGTCTTTGTTCTTAGAAGTCTCAGATTTTGCCTGTTAATTTTGTGTCCATACATCTGCATACTGCCTTAGAGATTTTAAGCTATGCTGTCCTGGCATCATAAGGGTGCCACAGTATGCAAATCAAAGGTTTCCCTAAGGTGTAGGCTTTTACCTGCCCTCACGAAGCTTATGTTCCAGTGGGAGAAAGAAAAAAAAAAACATGTAAATAAAAGAGTTTGACTTTTTACATATGCTGTGAAGGAAATACCCCAAGGACTGAAAGAAGAGCTGAGGAGCTTCTTTAGGTAGGGTGATAAGAGAAGGGTTCTCGGCAGATGTAACATTTTAATTGAGGGATAAAGAAAAAGACTTGCTGACCCTGTGAAGAATGGGGAAAAAACTCACAGAGCATCTGCATTAACTCTGTAAGGAAATGTTTGAGGATACATTCTGTTCTTCAAAATATTCTTTGACATTTTGTATTAGGAAGAAAATATTGGCAACAATGTAGATTTCCCTTACTAGAGGAATGGATAAATAAAATGGATATAGACTATATATCAGTTAAAAGTGATGAACTAGATTTATATATAGCAATATAAATAAACCTAAAAATTAATTAAGTGAAAAACAAAATGTGATTTATAGCATAATATCATTTGTACAGATTTTGAAAATCACACAACTACCCTACATATTAATATTTATATATATGTATATATGTCATGAGGGAAAATTGTAAGGACACTATGTTAGCAAAAACTACAGATGTGTTTCTCAGAGTTCTGAACTTTAGCATAGGAGGCCATTGAGGCTATGCATTTAGTTTCTTTTGTAGCTTTGTTACCCTTAAAATGAGATCCTGGGTCTGATTTTCAACACAATACAGGAGGACTGGCTCCACAGTGTTCCTTAAGTTGACAATTGACTGACCTGAGCTTGTCATTTTCTTTGTTTAAGGCATTTAAAATCAAGGAAAACAATTCAAAATTCTAATAATTGCTTTTACTCCCCTATTATTTAAGTGCCTACAGCTACTGCTTAAGTGGATGTTTGACTGAACCTCAACTGAATTCACCTCCAGTGAGATTATTTCTAGATTCAAGGGATCTATTCTTTTGTCTATTTCACCCTCTGTCTCCCTTACATGCAGTGATAAGGGACATCCTTACCTTAATCCTCAATCTAAAGACAATGCTTCCAAAGTTTTAGTTAAATTTCATGTTGTAAATTTTCTTCTCAATACATTGGGGAAATATGTTCATTCCAGTGTATATTTATATACAGCCAATCCTCATTATTGACAGATACCATGCATATAAATTCACCTACTTATTAAAATTTATTTGCAACCCTCAGATCAATGCTTGCAGTGCTTTTGTACTTAATCATGGACATGAGCAAACTAGCAAAAAGGCTGAGGTCCAGCCTTCTAATTTCAGCTCTCGTCCTGTAAACAAGTCATTTTCATGGTCTATTTAGTGCCATGGCTTTCACATTTTTGTGTGTCTTGTTGGTGGCTTCACTGTTTAAAAAGGTCCCTAACTGTAGTGTCAAACAAAGTGCTGTGAAGTGATTCCTAAGAGGAAGAAGTCTGTGATACCTGCTGACCTCTGTCCCCAGAGAGTGTGTTTCAGTTCCCCCTTGGGATGTAGGCTTGAATTGTTCAAGGAATGAAATCCATTTCAAAAGATAGCTGTGGCTCGTGTCATCAAAATTATTCACTTCAAGTAAGAATTTCTTTTTCATTTTCATCAGTAAGAGTTGTTACTTTTAAGAATTGTCTTGGAGGCATGTCCTAGTGACCTAGTGGGCCAACACACCTGGGAGCAATCACACGTATATTCCAAGATCCCCGGTTCAGGACCCAGAACTTGGGGAGCAACCATTGTGAACATTTAAATAAAAGTAAATGAAAATGCCTTTTCTGCCTTTCTCTTCCTGCCTGCCTATTCACCTGTATACCTACCTACACCTTTACTTAAAAAACACCCCAAAACCAAAAAACAATTGTCTTGGCACTTGAAGGAATGAATATCTCATCAATTCCTTTTTTCCCCCTCAAAATTATTTATTTAGTAGCTTTCTTAAAATGTATATACATGTCAAAACAGGTAAAATTGAACAATTTGGTGGATATCCGTATATTCATTATATTATCATTATACATATATGTTTATATATTTATACTATATATATGCATTTTATTATTTCACATTGCTATATGCTTTTTAGGATGCTGAATCCACATCTCAGTCTGTCTTCAGTTCATACTGCACTCACCACCAGAGTTCTAGTTTACTTTTGATTTTTTTCAGGCCAAGAAAAGAACATAATTTATCACATTAAATACTTATTTCAAAAGAAACTCAGGAGCACACAATATATTGGATATTTCCAAAACAATTAAACTTTAAAATGAATATGGTAGAATATATGAAAATACGTAGTGTAAGCTTGAGTCATAGTTCCTTAATTTATGGAAGTTAAAAATTAGAAATATCAAGAAGAGTAAGGTAACTAAAAAGAAAAACTCAGCACGATGAAAGTAAAAGTCAAAAATTTTGGACAGAGTTATCTTTCCAAACAAAACAATACCAATAACAATAAAACTAGACAGGATCAAGTATTAGGCACACAGCATCTGGGCATAAGAGATCAATTTGAACCAGGATCTGGGCATAAGAGATCAATTTCTGACACTTGTATGCTATATAACCTTAGACAGATTTCTAAGCTTTGGTTTTCTCACCTACAAAATTGAGATAATAAAATCTGCTTCATAGGCTTAACCTCAATAAGATAATATATGCCAAGTTCTTGAATAGGCCCCATAGAACAATCACAAGGAAAGAAATTGAAGAGCTAATCAAAAACCTCCCTGAAAATGAAAACCCAGGACCAGATGGCATAGCCAATGAGTTTCATCAAAGCTTTGAGAAGATTTAATGCCTATTCTATTCAAACTCTTCCAAAATATTGAAGAAAAGGGAGCACTCCCAAGCACCCTCCATGAGGCCAGCATCACACTAATACCAAAAGCTGAAAAAGACATCACGAAGAAAGTAAATTTCAGACCACTGTCTCTAATGAACATAGATGAATAGGTCTCATAAACCTGTTTGAAATGGAGTTTCTTTGCATTTTATACAGGATCTTTTAGTATTTTTCGCAGAACTGGTTTTGTGGTGATAAATTCCTTTGACATTTACTGTTGGAAAAGTTTTTTTATCACTCCTTCAGTTCTGAGTGATCATCTCACAGGGTATAGTATCCTAGGTTGAATTCTTTCAGTCTTTTGAATATATGCCATTGTCTCCTGGCCTGTAGAGTTTCCGTTGAGAAATTTGCTGACAGGCTTATGGGAACTCCTTTGTATGTGACTCATTGTTCTCTGGATGCTTTTAAAATGTTTTTTAATCTTGTATTTTTGACATTTTGATGACAACATGTCTTAGTGTAGGTCTGCTTGGGTGTCTTTTATTAGGGACTCTTTGAACTTTCTGGGTCTTGAGGCTTGTTTCATTCTTCAGGTTAGGGAAGTTCTCAGCTATTATTTCTTCAAATACAGTTTCTGCCACCTTTTCTCTTTCTTCTCCTCTGGGACCCCTATAATGCAAATGATGTTTCTTTTGAGGTTATCCTATAGGTCTTGAATGCTGTCTTCATTTCTTTGCATTCTTTTATTTCTTTGCTGGTTTTCTTGAGTGCACCCCTCTGCCCTATCTTCTAGTTCACTGATTCTATTTGAAGCTTTGTCCATCCTATTCTTGAGTTCCTCTATTGAGTTATTTAGGTCAGGTATTTTGTTCTTTTTTTAAGGCTAACAGAACCTCTGAGTTTGTCTTAGGATCACAAGCAAGTTAATTTCTACTTTCTGTTTAACATATTAAGTGCTATGTAAAGATTCTCTTCAATCCACTGCTCCTTCTGCTACAATCTAGTTTATGTTTCTTTTCACTAGTTTAAATAATATTTTGGTGTCTAGAACCAACCCCCCCCCCTCCCCACCGCGCGTCTGCTTCCAAAATACATACAAACACTGACACCTAGTGGTTTCTTTTAAAATCACTTCAGAGAGAAAGATGAGCAGAAAAGGACAATGGTTACAGCTCCATCTTGTCCTGTTGCATGGAGAATGCCAGATTTATAAGTCTTATCCTTCTAGTAAAGACCTAATAATTTTCTATTTCTTCTAATTTTTAATAGGCTCTCTGGTAAAAGTATGAACATCGTAACTCATGAACATTGTTATGTACACCCTCAATTCTGAGCAAAGTCTTAGAAACTTCTTCCCCTGTGTACACATCTGGTTTGATTTAGCCTACTTTTAATCTACTGATTGGTATAGTTTCATGTCCCTTTTTTTTTAAGGTGCAGGTAGGGATGAAGGCGAGCAGTCTGGCAGGCAGGAAGAGACAGGAGGAAGCATTTTATTTTATTTTTATTTAGTGTTCATGTTGGTTGTTCTCTCTGACCCAGAATGGGAACCTGGGTCCTTGGGATGTATGCAGATTTCATGTTGGGATGTATGTGAACTGTGTTTAGACTGTAAGCAGTTGATCAAATCATTACTCCACTAGGGCACACACCCTCTTTTTTAAGGTCCTTTTTCTTTAAGAAATGGAAGTGAGTAAGCAAACATGAAGAGAGAGGAAAAATAAGAATATTTTTATTTTTATTTAGTTGTTCATTCTCTCGGGGCCCAGGATGCAACCCAGGTCATTGGGATGTGTGTGGTCTGCAATCCGCTGGAGACAGCAAACATAAACATTATTCCACCAGGATGTTCCTGGCTTTGTTTTTGAGAGTGACATATCTCAAGATGATTTTTCAGCCAGAACTGTTTGTCAGGGGTCAGCCTGAGTGGTTTAAGGAATCCAGTAAAAGAGAACCCTGAATCCAAATCCTAATGAAATGCAAACAGTAAAAAATCTTAAATCTAAAGAGCACTTGAGCCCCACCTTGTGGCTATGAGACCACATGCCTCAAACTAAGGCAAAACCTGAAATTCTGGAGATGCCTGAGAATGGGAAAGGAGACCCCAACCCCAGACTCAAAAACTACAGAGCCACACAATTCTGCTTCCTGAGTGCCTAGCAATTGTGTGCGGAGGCTCGTCTCAAAAATGGCCTCCAATGAGGGCTCCCGGTCAAAGTCCTCCTGGAGAGATGGACTTCTTGGCAGATGGACATGCCGACAGATGGACGTTTAAGGCAGAAAACACTAATGCAGCAGAGGTGGAGTATGACTTTGCAGAATGATTTGTAAAGATGGGATGAACAGACTAAAGACATGACTGGAGTTAAGGTTGAGGTCTTATCAAAAAGAAGGCTAAACTTTGGTCAAGAAGGGGTCATAGTAAGGAGGACATGGCACAAGAGACCTTGTGGGGGCAGACTGTTTTATTTCTTGATCTGGGCCTTAGTTTCACAATGTGTTCACTTCGTGGAAATATTTGTGCATGTTTCTAAGAGCATTACTTATAATTCCATTACTCAGAGAGTGTTAGTGTTTGAAATAAGGTTGACTTTTCTTAAAAAGTGAAGAACGTGAATTTACATCCCAGCATGTTTTGACAAAGACTTAGCACTGCTGTTTATCTCCATCAACGACCTCAAAAAATTATATTATATCACATGTTTGTACTCCAAGGGGGAAATAGTATATAGATGAGAAGTTCAAGAATTCAGTGCTAATTGCAGTGGATTTTAGGGATGTTAATTTTGAAACTCCATTAGATAATGTATTATTATTTTTTAACTTTAATTTTTATTATTTTTGCAGTATTTTATGAATTTCAGGACAATCGATTCACACCTCAGTCACACCACACCCACCACCACACTTCTACTTCCTGGCAGTCACCTCTCTTATTTATACTGTCTAACCTCATGTTCTTCTCTTTTCCACTCCTGTCCCCTTGCATCCTGTGAGTTTTGTTGCATTATTAGTTTGATCTTTTAAAAAAATATTTCACGTATAAATGAATAATCTGTTTCTTGTCTTTTCTTTTTGACATATTTTGCTTAGCATAATCACTTCGAATTCCATCCAGGTTCTTGCCAAACACACAGTTTGATTTTATATATATATATATATATATATACCTAAAAGTAGAATTGCTAGATCAAATGGTAGTTATATATATATATTTTAATGGAAGGAAGCAGGCAGGAGTTAAGTCAAGCAGACAGACAGGCAGGGAGAGGAGAAAATTTAGTGAGTTATTCTTTGATTGTTCCCCCAGCCATGGGTCTTGAACCCAGGTCTAGGACTGCATGTGGACTATGCTGACTGGAGCTGAAGACTTAGCTACTGAACCACTAGGGTGTGACCTATTTTTATTTTTCTGAAGTATCTCAATACTGATAGAGAAGTTACGCTAATGTATAGTCCCACCAGTAATGTAGCTAGTTTGCTTTTCTCCAGATTCTCGTCAATACTTCTTTCAAATCTTTTTGACATAGGGCATTCTCACAGGTGTAAAGTGGTATCTCATCGTGATTTTGATTTTGATTCCCTTAATGGTAAATTGATGCAGAACATTTTTCATCTGCCTGTAGGTCATATGTGTATCTTCTCTGGAGAAGTATGTATTCAGATCTTCTGCCCATTTTTTTGTGTGGGTCATGTGCTGTTTTACTGTTAAGGTATATGAGCTCTTAATCCATTTTGGAGATTAACCCCTTGTCTAATGTTGTGAAAATATCTTCTCACCTTCAATAGGTTGCCTTTTTGTTTTAGAGGTGGTTTCATTCACCTTTTAAATTTGATATAGTTCCATTTGCTAATTCCGCTTTAGTTTCCTTTGCCATTGGTATCACTCCCCCCAAAGATCTCTCTGAAGTTGATATCATGGAATACATTGCTTGTATTTTATTCTATGTATTTTTCTGGTTTTAATCTTACATCCATATCTTTAATCCACTTTGAATTAATTTTTGTGAATGACATTAATGAGTCCAAGTTTTGCTTTTATTTTTGGCAGGTGGCTGCCCAGTTTTCCCAATATCACTGGTTGAATAGACTTTCCTTTCTCAATTATATGCTTTGGATCCTATGTCATAGATTAACTATCTATATATGTACAGCTTTGCTTTTATTTATTTTTCTTTTTAAGGACAGGTACAGGCAGGAGAGAAGGCAAGTAGGTAGGTAGGCAGAAATAGAAGAGGTGGAAGAAACATCTTTATTTTTAATTTAGTTGTTCACACTGGTAGTTTCCCAGCAGATCTGGGACTTGAACCCAAGCGTATGTGATCTGCTCCTTGGAGATGACTGAACCACTGCTCCACCAGGGTGTGTGCCTATATGTGGATTTATTTCTGGGTTCTTAATTTTAATATTCCAATGATCAGTATGTCTGTTTTTATTCCAATACACACAACAATCTCTCCAATTGGAGAATGTGATTGTTCCATTTTCTCCTTTTTTTCCCCCTGAGGATAGTTTTGGCTTTTTGAGGACTTTTGTAGCTCCATCGAATTTTAGTTTTGTTTGCACTTTTTCCCTAAAAAGTTGCAGGAATTTTGATAAGCATACATTGAATCTGTATGTTGCTTTGGATAAAGTGGCCATTTTAGCTATATTAATTCTCCCATTCCAGAGTCTGAGTAGGGCAGGGAGCTGCCTTGAAGCCCTCTCTGCTCTTTCTCTTCATGTTTCTCCACAGAGTGCGGGATGGAGAAGACCCTATTTCCAGGAACTCTGCTCTGGAAGGGGACCTGGTAGTTGGATGATCTAACCCCCCATCAGTTGAAGTGAGCAGGTTCACTGACTGGAAGTTGTGTAGACAACCCCTAGTCAGACGTATGGCCTGTAGACATCAAGTATCAGTTTCTGGTAATGTTTTTAAATGGGTTTGCCCCCCTACCCCACCCTGGGTTTATGGGAAGAGCAGCCTGGAAGATAGCAGCTTTCTCTTGTGCCTGTAAACTGTGACCTTCAGTCCTTAAACTCTGTGATTATCAAGAAATACTAATCTGAAGGCTTAAGACACACTAGTCTCCTGGTCCTTCCAGGGTCCTAAAAGTCTGACCTGTCCTTGAGTTCATCATCATCAGAATCAGCACCTTGGTGACAATAAACAAAGCCTCCATGGGTAGGGGGCGTTCCTTCACTTCTCTCTTCAGGCCTTTCCCTGGCTGTGCTCACCCAATGGGGCTTGGGGCATGGCTGGACAATGGAGCCTGGGTTTCCTCAAGCCCATAAACACAACCCACAGCCTAGTGTTTCTCTCTCTCTCTCTCTCTCTCTCTCTCTCTCTCTCTCTCTCTCTCTCTCTCTCTCTCTCTCTCTCTCTCTCTCTCTCCCTTCCTCTCCCTCCCTCTCCCTGTCTCCCTTTCTCTCTTCTAGGTGATTCTTTGAATGGAGAGGATCAGGAATGCTCATCCTAAGAGTAGAGCCAACCTCCACAGCCTTGCAGGAGTTTCACTGAGTTGCTCTCCTTGGTCCTGAATTCTAAGGAAGGCCTTTAAATATCCTGAGTCAGCAGAAATGCTGAACATCTAGGATAGGGCATTTTAATTAACCAGTCTTTCTTTTATCTCCTTGGTTGTAGTACATATATACAAACACACATATATGATAATATACTTATATAACTGCTAGCCTACATATATAATGCATATAATATTATATAAGTATCAGTCTAATCTACTAATCACTGAAGCTAAGAATGTAAGCACAATGGTAGAGATGTTGCATTTTCACACAAACAATCGTGTGCCTTATCTAATTACTCATATGAGGACAGAATGGGGTCTGCAGGCTTTAGTACTTAAATGGCAGAACAACTCTATTCTGGAACTACTTTGGGAAATCATGGCTAAGTTGCCAGTCAACACACACTCAGAGGGGTGAGAGTAGGCAGCAAGTAAATCCTTTCCCAAGAAAATTTTTTATGTGTATGAATAATCTGTAAAAATGACTGTCTAGAGGTTAAATGTGAATGATCATCCTCGTGGAGGTAGACATGGTGAAAGGGAAGGAAGAGCTACCTTATCAGCAGATAATTTTTAAAAGTAAAAATGCTTCATCAAGAGTAGTTAAAATTATTCCTAGTCATAAAGCTTCTGAAATTCTTGTCATTTTCCATCTTATTTAAAGCTGCCTACCAACTTATTTTTGTTTGACATGTGATTTTCCTACTTCTCTTCCCAACCTTTCTTGTAAAAAATGTGGGATTTTTTTGTTAATGAACTAAAAAAGACATGTAATATTTTATTGTCTTTTGTGCTGTGTAACTTAATACTTGGACACTGATATAAAATGGTGATATGAATTAATGTAAATTCAACTATATAGTTGTACTATCTAGAAATATGTGGTTTTAGTTCTGTGAAAGAAATAATTTGTTAGTGTTCATGAGTTTGAAAGAGTACAAGAGCTTGAATATCTAAATAAATAATGAAATGCAAAAAGGATGAGGAGGAGGCAAGGAAGAAAGAGAAAGAAAGAAAAGTGAGAGGGAGTAAGGGAGAGAGGGAGAGGAAGGAACACTATATATCTGGCTATTGCTGTTCTGGATATTTATGCAAAGAATACAGAAACACTAATTAGAAGAGATATATGCACAATAGCCAAGAATTTGAAACATTCTAAGTGCCCCTTGCTGAGTGAGTGGGTTGAGAAGATATAGTATATATTCACAATGAAATATGACTCAGTGATTTTTTTTTTAAGAAAGATAAAATCCTGCTATTTGTAACAACATGGATGGACCTAGAGGGTATTACGCTTAGTGAAATAAGTCAGAGAAAGATAAACACCATATGATTTTACTCATATGTGACAGTTTAACAAACAAAAGAAATGATTGAATCAAACCAAACCTAACTCTCAGACTAAAAGAATAAAACAATGCTTTTTGGAAGAGGAGGGGGAAAGACGGGTGGGTAAATAGAGTAAAAAGGGTCATTGTGCTGTGAAGGGTAGAAATTAGACTTTTGGTGATGTGCATAATGTAGTATATTCAGGTGCTGATATATATATATTGCAAAATACATAGTATGTATTATGTAACATATAATAGACTATATAACATACTCATGCTCTCTGTAAATGTGTAGTTATAGTTCTGTGAGAGAAATTATATACATATATGTATATGTATGCATATATACATGTTTGTATGTGTATACACTCGCATATGTACACAGACAAATATTAATTCTGTATACTTGCAGCTATGTGGCATATTCTCCATAAAGTCCAAGGATTTGTGTTTGGGGTCTGGGGGAACAACCAAAATGAGCAGCTAAATAAATTTCAAATGCTTCTTCCTCCATTTTCTTCCTTCTTACCCACTGTCTGCCTATTTGCTTATTTGCCTTCATTTCTGCCTGATTCTTTCTTTTTAAAAAAGAAGACACTAAGTGAAGGTGTAACCTGTGGGGTGGGAAGAAATGGGATGTGTTTTCTGTTCTAAGAACAGCTCTAAGAAACTGCTTTATTTTATGAAATTGAAAAGTGCAGATTTTAGCAGTAAATGAAGAGTTTAATTGATTTAGGCCATGAATTATGCACATACCATCCAACACTCTCAAATATCAAAACATTATATTTAATTATCAACATAGAAGAGGAGCTACGTTGTAATATGGTAAGTATACTGGAAGTGGTGTGTTTGAATAAATTAAAGTTAGCTTAAATAAAGCACGTGGTTTACACCCAGAAGATTTCATCCTAAATCACCACTTTGAGCCAAAGCCAGCCTGAACAGCCAAACAATTAATTTTTGGTTGTTATCTACAAAACTCTTACTTACAGGTATGGAATATAGACTTTTTAATAGACTTTACAGAGAAAGTACTTTAAGGGAATGATTGAAAGAAATGATTTAAAGTGCTAACTAGCAAGCAAACCCTTTTATATTTGCATAATGATTTTAAAAAGAACAATTTAACAAAGAGAGCTTATGTTGAATGCCTCAAAATCAAACATGTTACCTACAAACACTTTTAAAGGATAAACTTACCTATGTGGTAAAATTATGAAAATATTTCTAATCAGAGGTGAAAGACCTGCCAGGTCTGGTGATATCTGATGTGCAGAAGAGAATTTTAGTTGAACAATTCATGTACAGAAAATATCAATATTTATAATGTTAATCTCAAGAGGTACAGTCAGTTAAACACTGGATACAACTTTCCTTAGAGAGCATTAAAAAACCGTCATCAATATAAAAGCAGTCACCAATTCATATAACATTCAACCTCAGTTATATATTCAGATTAACCCCACTTACCAAATCCTGATGTCACTGAGTCTGGAGCCTCCTTCCTTATAGTGGCCCTCTTCCCTGATGACACTTGTTACTCTTTTCAGCTATGTGTACTTGTCGATAACAGAAATCACTACCTGCCCAGCCAATGAGAACAAGGACTAGAGAAATACCTAACTACAAAAAGGAAGATATAATGCAAGGGGACTTCCAGAGCCCTGAGCATGCGCATCAAGACTCTTTGCACTGTCTTTAATTGATCTTGCTCCATTAGAATGCTAGTTTTGATGCCCTCCTCATGACAAATCTGACTTTGACCACATAAAGTCAGAAAGTGGTGTCAACACTCCTAGAATTTGCAATTCATCACCTCTCCCTACCCTTCAATCTACTGGTATAAAATCACCAAACCCCATCCTTCGTCCCTTGGGAAGACCTTTAGAGTGAGAGCTCTTTCATTGGCCAATGAATAAAGGTTTGCTTGCTGCTCTCAAATGCGGTTTAGTTTTGCTTAATGGCCATTGGGAAAAGGGACTAAAAGAATTAAAATATCCGTGATCAAGGTTTTGGCAATACTAAATTAACACTACATTAGTCTATTAATTTATAGAAGCAATATTGTTAATATGAGTAACAAGGATGATTTCTCCTTATATAAGCTTATATCAGAACAGTTGACCACTGATTGTTACCAACAAAATGAACTTCACCTCACAGCAGCTTATTAAATGATTTTCTGTTCCTACACAAGACTACACTAAAGGAAAAGATGACAAAAGCAAAAGGAACTTGGCAAACACAAGCCCAGCTCTGTTTATCAAAAATATCAACTCTAGCATTTCCAGTATTAGAATCGCTGCTTGTTCAGAACACTTACTTAATGGCGGAGGTGTCTTACCATTCTTCACCTTTTGTTCTCTAAAGAAGGAATTGTATGAATGACCATGTGAGAGTTTTACTCTTACTTTTAATGAATGAGATCAACACTTGTGAAGAGATAGGAATAACAAATACAAGAACATATGAAGCTTTCATTTATTAGTCCAATACAGCAACAATACAAAACACAAAGTTAGCCTAAACAAGGGCTAACAAAACTTTAAATGAACTAATGATTTCCAGCAGAGTGACCTCAGAATGCAATATGATCTTCAAGTGATTAAATTTTTGCATCAGCGATTCAAATTACATCATCCCTTATTGATTCAACCCCTGATCAATGGAACATGTTAACCCAGAGACTGCACAACCTGGTCTGAGTCTAGAATTCTATCCACAGTTGGGTTTAAAACAGGACCTTGAGTTGAATTAGGGCATCCTAATGTTGTAATAGCTGTTATTATTTTGTTTATTAAATAATTAAAATCCTATAAACTGTGTTTCAACAAGAACAATACATGTTGGTTTTTATTTTACATTTCCCAATATGGAAGAAGAGTAAGATCTACATTACAGAAGTACCTTCAAACTACTAGACAATTTCATCTTGTCTAATTTATAACTAGACCTGCCTGAGAACATGGTTTTTTGGGAGGCAGAGCCCAATAAATGCATAAAATTTTAAATCTTTTTAACCAGAGGTTCAACTACTCTCCATAATAACATGTTTATAATCAACCTTCTTTAAAATAACTCGAGAAGATGTTTAATGTCATGAGCTAATAAGGTCTGTAATTGAAACCACGATGAGATTTCATTGCTCTGTGCTGATGTGCAGAGGAAACCAATGTGCAGAGATCAGGCTATAATTCTAAGGTCTGTTCAGGGCAGATGATGTTGGGATAGGTCAACTGATGCCACTCACTAAAGTACTGCCAGAACTGCTAAAATATGAGTGACAACACTGAATGATGGTGAAGACGCTGAAAAACTGTGTCACCAAATAATGCTGGTGGGAATTTAAAATGATACAGCTCCTTAGGAACAGTTGTGTCGTTCCTTTGAAAAATGAATCAATGATTGTAATAGATGCTGTGGTCTTGGGAACTACTCCCAACAAACTTGTATTTATATTATAACTAGAGCCTTCATACATAAGCAGCTTTATTTATACACCCCCCACATTGGAAACAATCAAGCGTCTGAATAGTTAATGGGTGAACAGTTAAATGGTAATACATCTATCCATACAGTGGATCACACTATTAATGCATGAAAATTCTCAGTGAGTCATGAGTCCCTGGAAAATAAAAAAAATAGAAAATTCCGAAGCATTAAATACTGTTTCTATTTATTTAATAGTTTTGACATGAAAAGCATGTAGAAACAGAGAACATCTTAGAGGTGTCAGGAGTTAAAGGAGTGAATGTGGGAGGGCTGTACTAAATTGTAAAAGGGAAAAGTGAGGGATCTTTTGGTGATACAGTATATTGACTGAATCAATGTCAGTCTCCCAGTTATGATATTGTACTTTGGTTTTCTGAGATGTTACTACAAACAAACATAACAGTTGCAAAACTCTGAGATTCTGTAGAGGTTCAACATAAAAATTTATGGTAAGGATGCTGGGGTGCACCCATGCTCTCTACATGAAATTGTTGACAGCAAGATAAATATCTGACGTATGATCTGACTGGGCAGTTGGACTCTCTAGTCTGTAGTGGTCATTCTTTAGAAAAAATTAATAACTTGGTCTTTGCAATTTCATATGCACAAAGAACATTTTTTATCTCTAACAAATAATGTTAGCAATTAACCAAATCATCCCTTATTTTTGATAAAAAATCAGTGTACTACTTTTCTGCAGATAATATGATGCTGCAAACTATATAACAAAACCAAAATATAAGGATTTAGGGATGCAACAATGAAAGCTTTCCATCCTGGTTTAAATCTTGGGTTAAAAATCATTAAATTAACTCTGAATGTTCTCTTAATAATTTTTTCTTTATTAAATTTGTCTTTTCTTCACAGTAATGCTTATATTTCAGTCAATATCACCACTGAGGCATCAAGTATGCAAGGGATCTGTCTGGGATACTGCTATATTATTTGTCCAAACGAAGTGAAAGTAGAGTGGTTTCTAAATAAAAAGTTTTACAGACTGGATTATAAATAAATGTCTCTGTGTGTCTGTGTCTGTGTCTCTGTACGTGTGCATGTGTGCATGTCTAGCTGTATCCTAAAACTATTTCCTGAAATAAACATCAGCTTCGATTTAATGGTAGGAACATGAGACTCAGAAGCATGAAACAAAAGCCTATGATCACACAATAAGGAGACGATGAAGACAGGATGGAGCATGGTTATCTCTGAGTGTCAGGATTGTCCCTTACGGTGAAGAATCCTCCATGTAGGCAGAATGATGGAGAAGAGCAGGAGAGAGGATGACAGGTCTTAAGTCACCAGCACCCTGAGCTGACTCCTTTCCCCTTAGCCTCTTCATAATCTGAATTCCATTCAAGGACCAAGTCTAAGGCAGAAAGGAATAAGAGTCACATTGATTCATTCAATTTCACATTTTATTCTCATATCATTGGGCAGGGAAAAGAGTAAGTCATGACTATATGTGATGGCATGTTTGTCATGCAAATCAGATTGGGATCCAGGTTCTACCTGTGTAAATTTTGAATCTGAGTCAGTGTCAGAGGCCAAGTCCAGCTGGGATGAGGCTGCTGCTTCTTGTCCATGGGACTGGAGTATGTGTGTGAGGTGATTAGATCCTTAGGGGCTGAAACTTGTTGGAGAAAAGGAGGGATGCCAAACATCTCAGAAATCCGTGGAGCTGTGGGCCAGGTTAGCTTGTGGTTGATGTTGTTGACCTGACCTGCTTGATAAGCACAGACTGGGGCAGTCGGGGATTCGATGGAGCCGGCTCCCACAGAGGGCACCACAATGCTCTCCTCCCATGTCCGGTGTGGAGTCATCCCCGAGGTATACCACTTGTAGTACGGGTGGCACCTCCAGCTTGGCCTCCAGCAGCAGGGCCTTAAGGTTCATCAGCACTGACTCATCAAAGGCCTTGTTGCTGAAGGTGGTGACAATGTCCATGTTTCCTGAACACCTGGGGCAACCAACCTGGTACACACAGTTCTCAGTCTCCTTGAACATGTTGTAATTGACAACATGCTGAATTACAGGGAAGTCCAGTCCTTTGGAGGCTATGTTTGTGGCCACTAGGAGATCATTCTTGGCCTCTCACAATGGCTTGATGACCTTGACTCATTCCTCCTGGTCTCTCTCCCCATGGATAACCATGTCTCAACCCCCTTGAGCAGCATGTTCTCATGGATGGTGTCCACATCAGCTGCGTTCTCTGCAAAGGTGAGCACAGGTTGCGGGGAGGCAGTGGTCTTCTCCAGGCACTGGAGCAGGTACAGCATCTTGGTTTCCTTCTTGATGACATTCAGGCTGGCAGCTGCTGCATGCCCCATATTGATGGTGACAGGCTTTATCAGGACATTCTTGACAAGATCAGTCTTCTTAGGCATGGTGACACTGAAGAATGCAGTCTGTTGCTGATTCAAACTAGGAGAAGATAGTGTGGATGTTGTCCTTGAAGTCCATGTCAATTATGTGGTCAACCTCATCCAGGGTCAGGTAGTGACAGATGGCTATCTAGGCTGACCAACTTCTTCTGCAGCAGATCCATGAAAAGCCCAGGGATGGTAATGTCATGTGCACTCTTGTGTCTCACAATGTCTGTCTGCTCTTTGACACTCATGTCCCCAATGCAGGGAGCACAGCACAGGAGTGACAATCTGTCCTCCAGGAGCAGGCAGCAGTAATATTCCAGGATTTCATGGGTCTGCTAGGTGACCTCCTGTGAGAGGCAGATGATGAGTTCATGGGGCCCTTCTTGCTGGGAGAAAGGCAACCTCTTCTCTTGTTCCACGCAGAGCATGATGACAGGCAAGATGAACTCCAGCAACCCACGAAGGTTATACTCATCATGGATCAGCCCAATAAAATGGTGGGGATATCCTGGATCAGAATGGCCAGTGGGTGGTGGATGCCTTTCTTCTTCAGGACCCTCAGGATGGCTTCAGGGAACTGCATTTTCTTGAAGCTCTTCATGGGAAAGCATCTTCCTCTACCAGCACGTGCTACTTCTTTTAGACATGCTGGTGCTGCTCCACAGAGATGCTCAGGATACAAGTGAGGCCCTACAACTGGTTCTGATAAGGTGGTCCAGAGTGATGCTTTTAGTCATCTATTTCATGGCATCAAAGTTCAGCCCACTTCAGACTTCTCCTTGAGGTAGTGGTATTGATCCAGGAGGCTGATGTAGGACTGAGGGCTCATCACCCTGTAGCTCACTGCCACTGTCTTGTGGCTTGTCCTTCACAGCACTTTCACTAACTTGCTGCTGTTGCTATCACAAGAACATGTTGGGAGCATAGTTCTTGTCTTCATCCTCACAGTGGCTTCCCTGGACAGCCACCTCTTTGGTGTGAGCCTGCTTCTATTTTGGTTCCAACATACCGTACTGGACTGGGCAGGAGTGAGGAATGTGGATGAGCTATATTATAACTCACATGCACACCTGAGGTTTCTCAGAAATCCTCCCATGAGACCGAGAGGCTCAAATGTGATGATCCAGTTAGTAGGAATGAGAAATTCAGAGACTCTGGATCTTGTTCAAGGTCAATCAATTATATATCAGATAACAATTACAAGGCTTGGATGGTTCATGTACTGCCTGGGAGGACTCTCCTGATGTGGTGTTCACATCCCACACCTGAGGTCACCGGGACAGTCAGAGGTGGCAGGAAACTTTAAAGTATATTACATCCTGATCCACATTTTGTAGATTTAGACTTGGGCATTCCAGAGAGGCACAATGCATTTGTCAGGACACAGAACTAGTAAATAAAATCAGGTATGTTTTAAGTTGTGTCTCCTCAAAGAAAAGGCCCTAGTTACATATACAAGGAGTTTGGCTAAGTCTGTGCTGGCAGACTGTGTCTACTGAGATGAAGACATGGTAGATAAGAGTGTCAGTTAACTGCCCAGGGTACTTTAGGTAAATCTGAAGGAAGAAGGCCAGGTGATAGAAACTTGAAACAACCTCACTTCCTTGATGGTAAAGTCTAATTGAACTTAAAATTCTGGTATCCAGGAACTCAAATTAAAACAAAAACTCTTGTTCAAGTTTCCCTGATCAGAGACACTCAAGAGAATAAGATAGTCTTGTGCTGTGTCCTGATTTTCAGAGACTGCAGAAAGCCTAGAGCGAGAGGCTTTCATGCCCATGTAGATGTTGAACCCGTCCTCATTCCCCATGCCATCAGCCATTTCGAAGGAGGTACTGCAAGGTAGCACATGGAAAGCTGGGTGGGACTACTACAGTTAGGCAAAATGTGAAACCTATCTTGGTTCCAGAATTCTACCTTTGGACAGGTCCTTGGTCATCCTATCCCTGAAGGAAATAATTCAAGTGAGGCACAGATGTGATGGTGTAGTGAAGAATTTTATTTAGCAAAGCAAAAGTACACTTTCAGATGGGAGAGTGGCTCAGCTCAATGAGGAGTCTATACTGAGAGTAAGCTATTGACCTATTTTAATTCATAATTTGGGGCTGGATCCTGCCCTGACTCTGGCCATACTGGAGATGACTAGGAAAGTTGTCAGCACTTCTAGGAATGGGTGAGGAGTAGAGGGCACATGTTCAGTACCCAGAATTCTCCATTTTCCCATGGGGAGGGGGTCAAAACCACACTGTTAATTTTATTATAATGACAATATAATGACAGTGGTTTGCTCTTTCTGCACACATTTGCAAACTCATCCAGTTTCTACCAGATTGGTTTGAGACAGGAATATTTGACAACCTCCCCTTCTAGAGCTCTGATTGGTGTCCTTATAGCTAATCAAGAGATAGCCTCCCATGCTTAGTTCTCCATCCTGCTCATGTCTAACTACTACCTAACAATCTGAGCAGCCCTACAACCCTGGCCAAGTCTCAGGCATGTATGAGGGGTGTGGGCAAAGGCAAGTGTTGAAGGTTATAGCCTTGCTGGGTAGAATCAGGAGATTTGGTGTTGAAAGACTGGTAGGTCTCTTATGATGACACCTAGATCATGGTTGTTAAGAAAATGGGTATGCTGGAACTAAACTCATTCTCCCATACGAAAATCCTAAAGAATATAGTTTCCATGCTCCACTCCCTAGCTGGATGTTATGCCCTTTGTCCCAGAGTGCCTGAGCTGGGCAGTAGAAGTTCTCAAGTAGGTCTCCCCGTGTTTGTCCAATCATGTCCCTGGACTGTTTCTCATGCATGGTTTCTATAAGACTCCACCCAAAGGGTGACTGAGGAGCCTTTATATGGATTCCACAGCACTAAAGCCCTAGATAAGGAGCAGGCAACATACACACAGCAACAAAGGTATGAACGGACAGCAGAGGCAGGACTCTCTAAACTCAAAATACTCAGAGGAAATGGTCAGTCTTTGAGACAAACTGACATCTGAGAATAAACCTGGTGTATTCCCATGGCTTTTCCCTATGAGGGTCCCACACACCCAATTCAAAGAAATCTGGACATGCCCTATCTAGCCATGGGCTATAAGGCAGGATGAAAGAAAATCTTCTCATGTTTATTGCAATAGGAGAGAAAGCATGTAATGTTGTTTTGGCTTTTCACCAGTTCGTTGCATATTTGCATCTGGCTCCTAGTTCTGTTGTTTAAACTCCCCCACCTCATTTATCCTGGATAGAGATGTTTCAACTGTCCTTGGAAGCCTTCTCCAAGTCAAAAAACTATCACACTTAATAGGAAGACTTCTATAACAATAAAGAGTGAAATAAAGCTGTTCTATAAGTGTCTCTACAACTTCTTTCCATAAAACATATCAAATCATTCTAGGTCTGCCAGGTAAGAAGCTGGAACTTTATCTTTACTAAATTCCATAAAGGTAACTGTTTAACACAGAAATTCAGACTTTCAAGGCTTTTGCTCTTGACAGGATTCAGTCCCATTGGCATTTCAATTGTCCTACTGAAAAATATCTAAATTGGGCCCTAATAGGTGGCATTGCTTTATTTTTCCTTCCCACATAGGAGCACAGGTAGGGTAAGAGGCCTCTGTTGCTCACAGACCTCTTTACCTTGACCTTATTTGCAGAGCACTAGCCAGGAGCTCCTCGAGGATATGCCATGGGTCCCTGGAGGCGATGATGACAACCAAATCCAGGGCTGTTTTGGGGGTGAGAATGAAGAGTGGATGGAGGCCCTAATGCTGGCTTTCCCAGAGAGAGGTATATTTTCCTCAGAACCCCCTTCCTTTTTACCAACCAGGCTGTTACTGTCAACCCAGGGCAGATATTCAATATCTGGTCCCAGGGCAGATATTCAATAGGTGAGTGCCACCCTATCTGGAGGGTATGTACTGACTCTTCCACCAATTAATGAGGTAGGATAATGATAATATCATTCCACCTCTGTCAGTTTCATTTAATCTTCTGAAAAGCAGGGTAGTTCTATGATGAACATCACTGGGTTATTCTTAATAATCATGAGATAGGCCACGTCAAGTGCTTACTTGGTGTTCAAATTTCAGAAAGACTGGTGGACATGCAGTGTGTCTTTGGGTTTATCAATTCTCTTTCCACAATGAAAGCTCTCTGGTATACTCTTCAAATATCTAAAATCTCTTTTGAGTTTTAAAAACATGTGCAAAGTGTAGTTTTCCCCAATATTCAAGACCTTATGTGATTTCATCTATTGTTCCTGCTCTTTATCCTTACTCTGATGGAACTGATTGTTCCCAAATTAGCAGTTTCTGTTGCAGAGAGAAGAGTTCAGGCCCAATAGGTAGGAAAGTACTCTTCAAGGTTCACTCAAATAGATGTATAAATAAATAAAACCTTTTAGCTTTATGCTAGACACTAAGATGTCAATAAATGATTAGATGCAATCCCTGGTACTCATTTCTAACATGAGAATCACACAATTTCTCCAGACAACGTAAGTAGTTTTGCTTACTATATGTCATCTAGATGGTCCTAACGGCCTAATACAGAGATGTGGATACTTGACCACAGACTCTACCAACAAAGGGAATTGCTTTTGAATCCAGAAGGAGGGCCTTTTTTTTGTACAGAACACAGGGGAAAATAGAAGGGCTATGTCTAGGGATGGCCTGGCAGGACTTGAAATCTCATGTATCATTAGATCTCCAGAGGAAGATCTGTCCAATGGCTTCCCAGTTAGCCCTACTGGGTAACAGAGGACTATTATGGGACCTTGGGAATCAGAGGGGAGTTCAAGGTGAGTCAGTCCGGTGCCCTTGTCTGTGGACAAACTGTCCATTCACACTCTACCTGCTCTTCTCCTCTCCTCATCCCCTTCTCCCAGAACCACCTCTGGGCCCTGAACACGAGGTAGTCCTCAACCTTTTACTAAATTTCCTCACAACCTCAGGCCTGATGCACATTTCTATAGAGGATGGGGAACATGATGCTCATGACCTAAGAAAGAAGTCTCTATGTGGGACAACCAGATTCATAAGGTTCTTCGTAAGACCTATTTAATAAGAACTTCTGCTCTTAGCACAGCTACAGAAGGGAGATACTGGCCTGTGGAATCTTTGGAGGCCGTGTCCCAAAGACAGATGATGTGGGAGCATGTAAGAGAAGAAGGCAAGGTTCTTGACTTTTCCACACATGCCTTTCTCTTCAGAATTCTGACTACCATGTTGGGAACCGGGCCAGGCCAGTATCCTTAAGATGCCTGTCAGTCTCTGCATTATCAGGCCCTCTCCTAAAGGTCCACTTGGAGCATCAACTGGCACATTGTTCTGAACCAACAGGAAAGGTAGACTGCAGCCTCGGAAGACTCTGGGGTGGGGTTGATGACTAGTGTTCCTTTAGAGATTATGTGTTTTTCCTTTCCTTATAGAGGGCTATTTAGTGTGTAATTTATTTGCATTTATTTGCTTTTGATCTTGCTATAGCACAAGCTACAGGGTTTCTGTCCACTTTAAGGATTGTCCTATCTCCAGCACAGTATCAACCTTCTCTTCTCAAGCTGGAGCCAGTATCCCATGTAAACACATACTTCTCTGAATAACAACAGTAGGACTGTTACAGGGAGAATGTTAGAAAATGTTAGAAAATTCTGATGACTTAATCATCCTATTCTTGCGATGAAATGCATCTCACCTTCTATTCCAGCTGCCATTCTGTGAGACAGCAGTTGATAATTGATACAGGTGAGAAGTTGTCACTTTTATACCTGAATCTTGAAGATGGGAAATCTGAATTGCTGCTCTAAAGGTATGTTCATAAAGATATTCTGAGTGCTTTTGCTATGATTATACTAGGTAAACTTTTTTACTCAAAGTATTTTTAATCTTTTTTTTATACCTTCATCCAATTTGTCATTCAGAATTTTGAATGTGTTATATGGTTTTGTTTAATTCCCCAATCTATATTTTAGGTAATTCTGTGAAGTTAGTTGCCTCGATTTCTCCTCCATTAGAAAGATGTGTACTTAGTATACCCACCATCTCCCAATAACACCATTTAGTGTTAGATGGGAGAAAATATAAAAATAACTAGTTTAAAACAGTTTTATACCTCATTTGTTATCTATTAAAATTATTCCAGACTTTCAGAGTGAATCAGAATTGTTGAAATGAGTAGGGATGGGTTTTCCATAATGAAGAACAACTACCCCTGTTCTTAACATGCCTTCACTGTTTTGGAGTCAATGTATTGTGGCCTCTTAATGATATCAATAATTTTCTAAAATGATTAAAAATATGAGAGTTTCTAAGTTTCAGTTGTGCCTGGAATTGAATCCTGAGCTCAATTCAATGTGACCTATAATCTGGGACAAAATGATATATAAACACAGAATGTAATTTTGTATTTATCATTTATAGATTGACTCCATCATGTTGCTTCAGGATGTTTTTGCCTAGAAGTAAATACTGATTTTCATTTATTTCTTACACTCCTGCTTTGCTTCTTTATTGCCATAAAAGATGGTTGCTCCATAAATAGCTCATGCCATGCTCTTACCACACACATGGTTCTCTTCCCAGATCAAGAAAAATTATCTAAGTTCATCCTGAGCTGCATCCCCACAGTACTGATAGTTGCTCTTACCCTCCTAGCTTCCTGTAAGGAGGAAAAGAAGAAGGAAGAGAATTGTCTTCCAGTGAAATGACAGGGAAAGAGGTTCCACCTCTTCTCCAGGTAACTCATCTTCATTTGTAACAGAAAGGTGACTTTCCTGTGTTCTTTTCAATCAAGATCAGATACGAAAAAGTGATCTTTTCATAATAGATCTTAGATCACGTCTGCTTTGGATGGACAGGGGAATTTCATACCAACTGTGATTTGATAAGGACGTTCAAATTTGTCACTATCAGGACATAATTTCAATGCCTTTTCATCAGTAACAATATGTTCTCTTGGTGTCAGTATTTGTAATTGTCATACCAAATAGGCTGAGAGACATTTTCCAATAAATGCTTGTACTTTTTCCATGTGTGTTCCATATTCTCTATAGGGTCTTTTTACTTGACTGGTTTCCCATCAAATTTCCTAGAATCCCCAAAGAAAAAATTCTTGTGCAAACAGGACAGAGTGTGATAAAATTCTCATCTTGTTTTTAAAATAATTTCAGATGTCCTAGGAAACAGAGGGATATGGTAAGTATTTTGGAATCACTTATTTGCTGAGAAATGGTCTAGATAAGTCATGTGAGGACTTCTTTGGGGATTTAGCTTCTGGACACCCTAATCCCAGGCACCTGGTGGGAATGAGGACTGGGGTGGTAGTAAATTATACATTTACAGGTAATGAAGGAAGACCACATTTCTACAGTTACTAAAAGCAGTTGTGTTCCCTTGAGATGGTGTTTGTCTGAGGATGGGGCAGGTAGGGAAGGTATTGCTTTATGAGGCTGTGGGGTATAATGTCAATGTGCATGTCTGTGTCTGTTCCCCTTAGGTAAATGTCCAATTACCCAATATAATTCCTTGTGGTGACATTTTTGAATAAAAAATATTCAGACTACTTCTTTACCTTTATCAAGTATAAAGAACAAATTTCTTATTTCTGTCCTATCATTTTTTCCAGTGAAGTAACACACTTGATAATGCTCACTTTTTATTATCATCTTTCATTGAAATTTATTAATGTTTCAATCAGTATTATCTGTGATATCACACACCTCGGTATTATAAAAATATGGTATAACTCTAAGGTACGTGCTGCTTAAATTGAAGTATTCTTTTCAATAGACTTGCTAGTGGATGTTCTATCAGTTTAAAATCATCACCTATTTGTCAGAATTTGAAGATGTCATGATGTTCTATGTTTATAATGTTAATTATTTCATGGCAAATCTATTAAAACTACTGATTTTCAAAGACTCGTTTTTGTACTTCTACATGAAATTTATCATACAATGGAATGGGATACTACAATAATATGCATGTGGAATAAGTTTACAAAGATTCAATGGCATTAATATAACAGAGTTGTTTAGGCCAATCGAATCCCAAAGGCTGCGTTGAAATCAGTGAATGGGATTAATCATATGTTTGTGCAGACTTCAGACAGAGTCAACTCCAGTTTCAGAGCCTCCTTACTCTGGGAAGCGACCAAGAAGAACTCTCAGAAGACACCCACCTTTTTAGTATTCCCTCCAAGACTGGTGGCAGAACAGCTAACATTAATGGATGTGGTGAGCAGCAGCGGCTCTGACTAAGGGGCTGGTGAAAAGCTTCCTTCTTTCAAAAGCTTTCCCTGCCCCTTCTTTCCTGATATGAGCTCCTCTGATCTGGGTCCAAATCCCCATTAGATGACTTATAGATCATGTAATGTGGCTGAGATTATTAAAGCCCAGCCTTGGCCAGATACATGTGGACAGAGATGAACACAATCAAGAATGTTGCACAGAGTGGTTGTGTACACTCAGTGCATGAGAGCGGGGTGCACTGAGTGGTGTGCCTGTCCTCTCTGGTGGAGAAGGGTAGCTCACCATCTGCAGTCAGGTCCACATGTCACCCAGCCATCTGCCCAGGAAGTTCAGCAGCCTCAGCAGCTATTTGGCATCTCAAGTGGACTCACTTACAAAAGATACCAAATATAAAATCCTGTACTGCTAACTGCTCCCAGGGAAAGGTGAAGTGAATGGGGAATCAGATGGGAATAATGACAGGGTATGTGGAAGATAACCCCGGGGACTGAGGCTTAAAAGTTCCTAAGGCTCTCTATAGAGTGAATGAGGATGAACTGAATCTAAGTATTCTTTTCCTTTGCCAATGAGGGTCTTGAGTCATCTTATATTTGGAGCACTCTTTGGACATAGAAGTTATCTCAAGAATTCTCAATGTTTTGATCCATACACAACTTCTAGAGCTCAAGATCTGAATGGCAAACACTGCCAATGTTACTATATATGGGTATGTGACCCAGTCAAGTGACACTTTCCCTATTCTCAAGAAGGTTGGTGCAAATCACTGCTTTGGTTCCATCTGGTCCAAAAGAAACAAGCCTAGAAATGAGCATGTGGCACCCACTGTCCATGCCACTATCAGTTGGTTCAACGGAGTGGCCAAGTCATCATGACTTGCCCTCAGGGACCTGAGCATGACAGCCCAGGACAGGGCCAGGGTGGTGGAGCACTGGATCAAGGTGGCAGGGACAGGCTGTGGGAAGCCCAGCAGTCACTCAGTGAAACCTCAGGAACTGTCTTTTCTCCTTTCTCAGCCCTCAGGGTAGAAGTCTGTGGTCCCAGCTCCTGCAGTGTCCCTAGGTCTCCTGCAGGGGCTCACAGACTTCATTCAGATGTCCCAATGAGGGGGTGTTCATTTCAAATTTGCCACCTTCCTAGAGTTGAGCAAAACTTTCTCCCTTTTGGATTGTTTATGATGGGGATGCATTTGACTACTGTAGAATACTTGTTCAGTGATTTAAGCAGGATGTTAGGTGGAAATGAGGAGGCATTGGATCCTTTGCAAACAGGATTCCATTTTTTCCATGTCATGGTGCAAACTCTTATGCTCCACAAGAGTGTCAAAAGCTCAGAAACCAGTCCTCAGTGCATGCCATCATTTCTGCTATGCAGACGACATCCATTCATTGGATGATGAGAACATTGGTGAATGTCTCTAGGTGGGGAGACCTCTCTCTCTAGGAGGACTATAGTGATTGAGCCACTTCATGTACATCTGCCATTGACCCCTTGGCCTTGGTCACTGGGTATGTCTTAGAAATCAACACAAACATGGTTCAGGAACTGGGAAGGTGGTTGGACACCTAGTACAATTTAGGAATCATTTCCAAAAAGAGACATATTGAAGATTTTTAGCTGTTTATATAGCATTAAAATTAAAGCCCAATTGAACAACGATATAGTTAACACAGATACGCCAGCACAGGGGAGTCAAGTTAGGACCCATTGAGTGTCCGAGCTATCTTCTGCCTGAGAGGCTGGAGCCTCCCAGTCTGTCCAAGGGGATGGTTGGACTCAAGGGTCCTGAGGTTCATTCCTAGCATCCACCTGTGTGGAGCACAGAGGCTGTCCCAAACACAAATCCTTTCTGTGTTTCCATTCTGGTCCCCTCTGGGTACCTGTTGGGAGTACTTAAGAAAAGTGGGTGGCCACAAAGAGCTAGTAATGTTTAGGGAGCTCTTTCTGATGCATGTTATTTGCCGACCAGGGAAATGAGATCAAACAGGTAAAAAAGAACAAGGTGAATCATTATACCTGTGTGGAAAGTAGGCCTTCCCCAGGACCCCCCTCTCCTCATCCAAACCCTCTATGCATTGTATTTCACTGGAGGGTTTGGTGACTGAAATGGAGGAACCCTCCAATGGGCATGTGGGGATAAGATTTCATGATAGATCATTTTGTGGAAAAGGAACTTTTAGACCCCATTTCAGAGAACAGGGTGGTTGTAATTGGAAGACAGCAGGGTGAAAAGACCCAGAATTGGTCCCCTGTTGCATGCATCACCTCTGGCCCCTGATGTGCAGCATCATTCACCCTCTATTTCCCTTGATTCCAGGAATACCAGCTGATGACGAACATCATGGTGCTTCAGGTGGCTGCAGATAATTATCACCAAAAGCCTGAGGAGCAATTTGGGACCTGGTTCCAGGACATGGAGTGGCTCAGTGGAAATGAGAGGTGACACAAGTCAGGGGTTGGGCACAAAGAGGGGAGGACAGTTCCAGGAGTCCAGCCCACGGAACTGTGTCTGTTGCCCTCTGGTCAGCCATCGAACATGTGTCATCTGGCAATGCTGAGACACCTGATTCCAGCTGCTGGCCAGATGCTGTGGGAAGGAACACCTGAGATGTGGCTGTTGGTAAGCTGACAGATAACATTTTATCCACTAACTATGTCCTGTCCTGCCAGCTGGAGCTTAGGTCCTGGTGACTAGAAGAGACATGGTGGAGATTAACAGGCTGTCTGAGACCTCAGAGGCCAGTGAGTGTCCAGTCTGGAACTTCCAAGTCTTCAAGAGCACTAGGGACCCAGCTTGAGCACTTTCAGTGCACCAGGCCACATTCTTACCCTCTGAGTTCAAGGAGAACTTTTAGAGCCCTTCCTGGGACCTTCTGAAGTCTCCCTGCCTGTCTCACTGAAGATCTTTCCCAAGGGCAACCCAGGATTTAGGGGAGCAATATTGATCTTGTGATCACTTTAAATGCCCTGGGTGAATACAATTTATTAAAGATCATTTCTTTGACAGCCTGAATGTCGAGCTTTGGTTCTTGTACTTCCTTTTCCCATTGAAATGAGGTACAGGCTTACATTCCTCCTTGAATTAGGAATGCTTCTCTTATATCAGATTGCAGAATGAAAAACCTACTCTGGCTACTTTCCAAATTCTTTCAAACAGAGGACATATTCATTTTAGCATTTTAATTTTGGACAAGAACAGAGATGGCCCCTCAGAACTCCCAAGATGGAGAGACTAAAGGTCCTTCCAGGGCGTATTAACAACTACAGAGATGTGAATATTTTAAAAACTAACACCAGCATGCACCCTGGTGGAACAGCACGGGATCTGCTACAACCAGGCAGGAATAGTCCACATCCATCCTGAAGACCAAGGTTCATGTCCTGGGGTGCAGGGGAACAGCTTAGATAACTACTAAGAGAAATAAATAAAATGCTGCCTCCTTCTCTCTCTTGCCTGTGTGCCTTCATTCCTGCCTGCACCTTTCCTTCAAAAACAACAGCAAACAAAACCACACCTTCATGATGGGTAGAAACAGAATTTGGGTGGCAAATTATCAATATAGACAGGAGTTGATTTCAAAGAGGGCACATATAAAACCAATCACAACTGCCCTTTCTGACTCATAGCCCCCCTTTTAAATTTTGGAGTAAGAAGAGACATTTTCTGCTTTTCTTATAGTGATATCTCTGAGGAAATTTTGACCATGCACTTTCTACTTAAATCTCTGAAACTGCCTCAGGCCTCCAAAGAGGACACCATGTAAAGAGAGAAAAGTTTCATAAGGCAGACAAGGACAGAGGGAGTCACTGAAATACAGAGTAAAGGCAGGACGCAGGCCTTTCCTTCCTCAGGGTACCCAAAGGGGCTCCATGTTCACTGTGTACCTAGGTTTGAATCCTCCAGGATTCCTTGTCTTTGGGATAGAAATTCATTGTCCTGTTGATTTCATGTCCAGGGAAAAGAGAAGGTGTGCATCTTTAAAGGTGACAGCTAGGTATCTTTCCATAAATTCATCTGTTACCTGTGAACTAGGATCCCCAGCATATCCTCTCTTTTGTAACTCTTAAGATTCCCTGGAGGCCCCAATCCTCTCTGTCAAGAATATGGTAGATGCCCCTCACTGTTGAGACCCAGTTGGTCACAATGAACTCTCATTTGCCAGGTTAAGCATCTCTCTCACCCCCCTCCATGTTTCCTTGTTGTACAAGGGTCTTCTGGGTCCTGAAGTCCATTGTACCAGTTGACACATGGTGTGTTGTTACTGACTTGTCCTAAAGAAACAGCTGGACCTGAGATCGTAGAGTTTGCCACCCCCTGGAATGGCTTGTGTTCTTTTCCACAGTCTTGACCTTTGGTTCTGTCATGAGGTATGAACCTTTCCTGTTGGGAGTTTTGAAAGACCAGGCATGAGAGAGAGGAAATAGTGATGTCCATCAGAGGAATGACACCACACTGATGACATGTGGGTTTATGGGCACATAGCCTTTTCAATTCAATCACTAGAATGCTTCCAATCTATGTACTTATGTTATAAATCATTGCATCAAGTGATGAGTGCACAGGACAGAAATCACTGCTGTGAGTGACAGAGGATATAGGAAGTAAATCACTAGTACTGACCCCATGATCGTGAGCTAACGGGTTCCAACCCACATTTTTGATATCATAGCCTGAAGCATCCCAGAAAATCAAGATCCAGAGGAAGTGCTTTTTATCCCTTTGCCAACTAATGGCTCAAGCGTCCCTCAGAATGACAGCAGGGACAGGCTATAAATCCTGGTGCTCGACACCCCAGCACCTTCCCACAAGCAGTCAACCAGGAAGGAGCATGATTTGTTAGAGGAAAGGCCATGAGACTATTCTTACCTCCCCAGAGAAAGAAGTGCTAGGTCTCAGGGCTGCTCTGAGTCTGGAAGAAGGCAAGTGTATCTCACAAGTTTGTATTATTATTTTCTTGTGTGAAAATTTGTTATCTTGTAGTTATTACCCAATTATTATAAATAAGACCAGAGCTTCTCAGAAGAGCATTGTGGCCAGTGTCACACCTCTAGAAATAGACTGTGAGGGGACGTCAAAATTATGAAGACTACTTTCTTCCATTTCTAATAGAAGCAGCTTGTTTGAGATTATGCTTAAGGAGATTAGTCTGGCAAACATGCACACCTAAAGGAGTGAAGTGTGCAATCATGATTACTGGGCTTCAATGACTCTGAGATTCATGAAGTCTATGGGTCTTTGATCATTCAATTAGTGTGTACACCTTGTTTTTGTTTTTGTGTTAAGAGAAGGGAGAAAAGGACGAAGAATTTAAGCAAGGAAGTGAGGAAGGAAAGAAGAGGAGGAAGAAATATCTCTCTTACTAAATTATGATTTTTTCCACACAGTCCCCAGGTCAAAACTGGGTCCTACATTTATGGGTTCTTCATGTCACTGCTCAGCTGCCTGAGTCACAAGGGTGCACCCCATTTCCTCCTTGTTCTTGAGCAGAAGTCATGGCTGACTCTGGATTGTCAGACTGTCCAAATAGTTACTGGCCACCAGAAACATCTTGACTGAAAAAGAATTTGGGTATGGGCCCAATGCACAGAGACCTGTGTCTGGATCTGTTCGGAACTGTCCATCCAGCACCAAAGAGCCTGCACCCCACACTCCACATGTCTCACACTCAAGCATGCTCAGGCCCCCCATGCCTTTGATCTATCTTCTTGCTCCCCACCCAGAAGGAGTGGCCTATGAGAAAAGACTATGTTGCTTCTCACATTTTCTCTCTCAACCCTGTGACCTGGGATCTTCTGGAAGTGACCAGACGAAGAACATAGCCACTGGACAACAGGAAAAGGGATCCTTGCTCCTTTCAGAACACACCGCTCCAGCTGGTCATTTTTGTCCTTTGTCTCTCCCTCCACACCCCAGTCATGATGGACTTTATGACTCTCCTCAATCCTACCCAAGTGCCCCTCCTTCTAAGACTCAGAGACAGCCTGAGGTTACCATGGCTTTGTGCATCCACAGTTGCCATAGAATCATGTATCCTCACATATAAGGGAAACTGAACAAGTAACTTTACTTCTAATTTCCCATTCCTCATCTCTAGTGGGTTTGGCAAGATCAAATATCTCCCAAGTAATGAAGGTCACCTAATCACAGGACGGCTATTTGGGGTGTGGTTTGGTTTTCCTCCTCTTGCACTGAGACAATATCAGGTTCATGCCAGGCGCCCCTGATAGAATGTATGGTTACATGTTCATCATTTGTACAGAGTGGTGTCTGCACATTCATACCATCCATATTCCTGTAGCAATAGGATTAGAGGAGTGTGATAGGGAGAAATGAAGTGGCTGCTTGTAACTAGTGAGAAGAGGAACCCACAAGAACTTGTCCAGCAATGAAGTCAGGCTACATTTTTAAAGTCTCGGGAAGCAATTTTGTCTCCTTTAGGTGAGACTGGGTGGTGTGATGCTTCTGTTTCCTCTAGATTAATATATCAATTACCCAGAACAATTATTTGTAGCAGCTTTCTTAAAAAATAAAATCAGGCTGCTACTTACACTAAATAGAAAAAGTAACTTTTTGCCCTATTTTTTTCAATTACTATGATTGTCACTAATCATCACATTTAATTTGCTTTCTGTTGAAATCAATTTGTATTTAATCATTCATTATGTTATGATACAGACCTTGATTTTTCATTTATTGAAAAATATGTAAGATAAATACAGCTCTCAAATGGAAGAGTTTTTAAAATAGTCTTATCTTGGATTACTTACTACAAAATTCACAAATTTGTTTGTGATATTTTGAAGCATATATCAGGGTTTTTGTTGCTTTTTATAGTGCCAATTATTATATTCTATGGTAAATTTATTTGACTAACAATAACTGTTTACTCAGAGGTGATTGCTTGCCTAAAATAGTTGAAATATTCATTTTGATACTACATTTTCAGAGGTAGTGTGTGAAATTTATAACATGGTGAGAAAGGAAAAGCATATAGTTTGTGTCTCCTTCACAATTTGTCTATCATGGAGAATAAACTTACTGAGATTTCAAAAGTGTGTATAGAACAAAGTATTGGATGATTCCACTGAATCCCAAAACTATCTAAAACCCAGTGAAAATAAGTCATCATATTTTATATCAGATTTTATGTATTTTTTGTATTTAACATTGCTTCCATTGTGGCATTTTTGCTATCTCTTTTAAAATAGAGCAATACCTTTTGCAACAAATAAAATGATTGTTTTTGATAGTAACTTGGTAAAACAGTGAAGGATTTATTAAGGGCTGAATGACTCATTATGTCTAATCATGGGATCCCATCAGAGACATTGATTTTTTTCTGAGAAGAGGTTTATGATTCTTCTATTAGTCAGTTGTATTCAGGATAGAGTATGCGGGATTTATCAGAACAGGGTTTTTTGGATTGCTTTGGAGGATTTTGGATCTCTCAGAAGAGAGGCATAGGTATTCACAAAATTTTATTGAGGCCTTGAGACAAACATTAAACCTCAACCTACTTCTGTATACCATGAATCATAGAAACTTGAGTTGAGCATGAGTAAGCATATTAAAAATACCCGTATCATTAGGGATTTACTCCCTATTAAAACAACAATCTTCCTTGTACAGGTAATAGGGGGTCAGCATTACTAAGTGTAGATAAGCATGTGTAGGACCAAAAACTCTGATATATTGCTGTTGAGTGGATGTTGGTTCATCACTTTGGTGATACGTTTTTTCAGTGTGCTTACAGATGTCTGTAATGAGAGCCAGAATTACAGCTCCTGAAATGCTTCCAAGACAATGAGTCAGACATGTGTATGTCCACCTGGAGGCATGTACATAATCATTCATTGCAGCGTAATTCTGAGTAAAAGCCATGTGAAAGATAGTGTCATTTCAGTGCTTGATGCTGATACTACAAAAGAAAATAAATTTTTGCTTCTTAGAGAGCATGGATGAAATTCATGTAACAATCAGACATACTATTCAAACAAAATGATTCATACTGTGTTTTCATTTTTCTAAGAGGTTGAAAAGCAGGGAAATAAAACATGAGGATCTTGGTTCAAGTGGTGGGTACTTGCTGGGATTTGCTGACAATAAGCAGCAACAGCAGAAGCACCTAAAGATATACAGACTTTGTCTTCATACACCCAGATGTATTTAGAAAAGTCCATAAAATTACATTATATAAAAGAATATCAAATTAAACAAACCCATTTCCATAAAAGAGCTTCACGCAAGGACACTTAATCTGATATGCCAAATATATAAAATTAATACCATTTGGACAAGTTCCCAGATAATAGACACAACACTAACTGAATTAAGCAGAATCTTAAAGAGTCACCACAGGAATACACATTATAAGAAAGGGGAATTATAAACCAAATTCTCTGAATGTTGATATCAAAATATAAACATTAGTAATCTCCATTCAGAGTTTATTAGAAAGACTTAGAGTTCTTGGCAGGGTTTCCATGGGATTGATGAGGACAGGATCTCTGGTGTCTGGGTGCTGTCAGCAGAGTGATAAGGGACAGTGCCATCAGACTGGTGAAAAGAACATTTAGTGACAGAGGTTAGGAGCCCTAGTGATCTTCAGAAAGTATTCTCGGAGGTGTCACAGATGTGGTATATAGGGGATTTACTTATAGGATATGGAAATCAAAACCTTGCACTGCAGGATCGAAGGATAGCTAAGGAGTTTTTAGAGGCTGTAAGGTGAAGAAGGATAAGCAGGAAGGTGCACCGTTAGGACGAGAGCCGCCCCTGCCTCCCCTCAGTGAGGACTTTGTGCAGTTGCTTAGTTGGTCAGGTCAGATCATTAGCCAGTGAGGCAATGAGCATCACAGACTTAATTTACTAAACTTCCCAAGCACCAGCCCCAATGACCTCTTTCCCAGTTAATTCAGATTAGTCATATAAGATGTTCAGTTGAAAAAAACCGTTATGTAGCAGTTAGTTTGCAATGTTTCTAAGTTCTATGTCAGTTCAGGAGACTACTGGTCACTTGTGAGGTCAGTTGGTCATCAAGAAAGTTCAGTGTGAGACAGCAGACAGTCTAATGAGGCTGGGGAGGATGATCACTGTCTGGATCTCCCCTGGTCCTTCAGTGAAACTGCATAGTACTTAGGATCAGGGATTGAAGAATAGAGGGAAACGGCTGAGTTAGTATTTAAATTTTTCTCTTGGTTCAGAATCCTTCTTTAGGGTGGAAACTCTCAATAATTTAGTGCAGGAGAATTTTAGAGAGGGATCTATGGAGCTTTTGGTTTAGGTGTCAAAGGCATAATCTCAGGTGATCTGTGTAGATCTTAGGAGTTGAGGGATCTCAGAAATCAGGGGACCCAGTACAGTCCTGTTTGAGAGCCATACCTTTTTAGAGTTTTGATTCTGGGAAAGCCACTGGAAATCTCTAAATTTCTGTGCTTTGAAATATAAAATATAAAAAAGGCCTATGTGGCAATCACAACACATAACATCATCTCAATGGGCTGTACAGCATCAGAGCTGGAAAGATGAATGGGAAGTTGTACATTTCCTGTCCTGTGACCATGAAAGTTCCTTCTTGGACCAACAACTAGCTTGTTCCTTCAGATATCTAAGGAGTGAACAGTTACATAGCACCTGTGGTCCAATGGGCATTTCAGTACAAATGTTTCCTATATAATCATTTTAGCTGATCCTATAATACTAATAAGGCTCCATTGCAAGTTTCCACAGGACAGTGCAAGGAGCTGAGAGCCAAGGGACATGACTCCCATGTTCAGTCACAGTGTGCTTCTGCCTTATTACATGACTTGTCTAAATAAAGACACAAAATGATTGGTGATTTTGATTTTTTTGTACAGTAGTTTAATATCAATTTATTGATATTTGCCACAATCCTCTTAACACACTTTGTAGTAAACAGTGTTGCTAATCATAGGCCCTATGTTGCAGAACTCCAGAAATTTTATTTTGTAGAACTTAAAATGCATGAATTTTCTGTATTTTTGCTAGTCTCTTCTTGGATGTGTTGCCAGCATTGTATGCTTTGCTTCAGTGTGTGTGACAATTTAGATTCTACTTATTAGTGATAATTCTTTATGTATGTGGCAATGTCACACAGCATAATGTCCTCCAGTTCCATTGAAGTGTCATGGATGGAAGTATTTTCTGTTTTTTGAAGACTGAATAATATCTCATTTTTTGTATATACCACATTTTATTTTTTCCAATAATTTTAAGTTGTTTCCATATCATGGCTATTTTGAATACTTCTTCAATGAACAATGTGAGTAAAAATATCTTTCTGAAATCCATATTTTCTGTTGGTTACACACTCAAATATTAGGCTTGCTATATCAAACTAATTCCATTTTTAATTTTTGTGGATTTTCCTTATTATTTCTGTTGGATCTGCCTCAGTTCACATACTCTCTTGAGGAGGGTACACACCAAACTCTATGTTCTTCCTAAATCTTCAGTATGGACTGAAAGGTTTCTCTGAGCATCTGGTGAATAATGAGAGCAAAAACTAAAACTGTGAATAGATAATCACTAACTTTCTATGGTCTTTTGGCATCATGCCAGTAACTCTGCCTTCATACTTCATTTTCCAGAAACTGACCTCAGTGATAAAATTTCCTATTGAGATTAGTGAATCTATTGTCAATCTCCAGAAATGGGCTATAAAAATCCACATCAGGCCAGAGAACAAGTTTTACCCTTTGAATGACTCACTTGAAAGTACTGAAGAAAATCATTTAATTTGTATCAAGAAAATCTAGTTTATTCATTGTTTCAGACTTAGGATAAAAATTATAAGCAACCTTGTCTTAAACCTGAAAACTTTTTATTCCTGGTTAATGCTTTATGGTACAACCACTGAAAGAAATATGCATTCAGTTTGGTCATATTTAATAGGAGACAACGTGAATATTGGGAAATTTCCTAGTGTTAAACATTAATAAAGCTTTCTTCCCTGAAGCAATATTAGCATTTTACTTTTTTTTTATTAACAAAAGTTATAATTAAAACAAGACTAGATTAACATAAAAATTGAAACGATAATATATAAAGTTCTCAATCACACTACACATCAACCCTAATTTCTGATGATTAAATCCACAGTATTAGTGTACATTAAGAATAACAAGCAAGCATTGATATATTGGCAACTAAAAAGTCAACCATTTATGTTAACTTCATTCCTTGTGCGGTAATGTGGGGCTTGACAAATGCATAATATCAGTATCCCATCATTCAGCCTCACAGTGCAGTGTTACTGCTTTCCTATCTGTATTTCACCAGTTCATCTTGAAGTGCCAGAAATCATTGATCTTTTTTAAAATGTGAATGCCATTTTTTCTTTCCAAATTTGTATAGAATTGAAATAATAAATTATGTAAGTTTTTCTGACTTATCTTTATATATTGAAACTTCATGTCTTTTTGGTGGCATGTTTTCATTACAGAATAACATTTCATTATGCAGATATACCAAACATTATTTATTGAATCACACACTGAAGTTCGACATGGTTGTTTCCGGTTAGTCAATTATTGAGAAAGCTATTATAAATATTTTTTACAAAGCAGGTTTTGGTGTGGACATAATCTTTCAAGTTAATTGTGTAAAAAACAGAGATTGCTGGTTTTTATAAGACTATTTTGTTTTCAACATTTGGTTAGAATTCTACAGAGAAACCCTATGAATCTATTTTAGAAGATTGTTGGTGCGCTGGTGGAGTACCATTTGAATGCAGTCCATATACATCCAAGGTTTCTGGTTCATATGCTGGGGCCAGCAGGAACAATGGAGTTGAGCAACTAAAGTAAAAAGTGCTTCTTTCTCCTCTGTCTTCCTGCCTGCCTCCCTCTGTGCACCTTCATTCCTGCCTGCAGCTTTCCTTTAAACATAGATTAGTTTTTTGATTAAATTCTTAAATTGACATAGAGTTAATATGATGATCTATTTACATTGTACACATTTTGGTCAAGTTGTCTTTGAGGAATTGGCTTATTTAATTCAAGCTATCAGAGTCTTCAGTATTGTTTCAATGCCTACGGAATCAATGATGGTGACCCTTTGTCATCTGATATGAATACATTCTTCTTTCCATGGTTTTTGTGGTTTATTTTTTAATATCAATTTTATTGATATTTAGCAGAATCAGGTTGTGTTTTTTGTCAATTTTACATCTTCATTTTCATTGTTTTTACAATATTTCTGTACTTATGTCTGCCTTATATATTACCTAGAACTAACACTATTCATTTTTAATCTTAATTTTCCACATTCAGTATTATAATTTTACCTTCAAGCACTGCTGTTCCAATATATTTTTTACTTTGTGAAGACTGATTAATAAACCTTAATACAGAAAATTAATATATTCAATGTCCCCCAATACATTTGTGATAAGAACAGACATAGATGAGTTGCTACCTCATAGTCTTGTTCTTTGGAAAGGAGAAAACATTTAAGAATGGAGTGTGGTAGGGGTTGGAAGAGAGAGAGGTGGTCAGAGTAAGCAGATAGTTGCCTTTTGAATAAAAAACCATCAAACAAGATGGAATTATGAGAACATTAATATGGGCTCAGAAATCACACTGAGCCTAGTCCTGAAGTGGTGACACTGTACCACATGCAGCAAATCACATCATCTCATTAAGAGAAGTAATATTGTGTTGGGGAGAAAACTAGACTCATGTCTATTAACTGCTTGCTAATGGACCAAGAGGCCTCAACTCGTGTCTCCTTAATGTCTTCTTAATCAAAGAGCGCTTGGCAAAAATATCTCCATTTCTTCTTAGCTACTGTGGGGGGAAGGAGAAAGCCATTTTCTATTTCCCTTGCTTTTCTGGCACATATAGTTTCACCAGAGAGAGGGGCACCACTTAAGATACCTCTCCTTTGTGGTTGCAAGGTTGAACTTTTCCCTAAATTTGGCCCGAAGGTTGGCCACAGCCTCCCCACCAGCCTGACACAGTGTGTGTCTGGCAGCAGTGGTAACCTCGGATGCCAAGCAGTGTCTGGAACAAAGTGACCAGGCACAGCTGAAGCAGGAGGGGCATCTTGGAACAAGTGCTTCTGGGCAAGAATCAGGAGCAATGGTTTTACCATTAGTGATAATTTTTAGAACTAGAAAACACACATTTAGGATGAACAGTTCTGATGGAGTGAAATGTCTATGAATATAGATTAGAGATCAGGTCAGTCTCCAAGACCATGACTAGTACCCATCCAGGAAGTGTGGGCCAGACACCACTACTATGCACAGAAGGTCCCAACCAGTGGACTTTATGAGCCTCTTTCTCCTGAGTAATATCATCAGATCTCTTCAGCGTGCCTCACATCTTCAGACACAAATATCCAAGTATGAATGCTAGTGATACCAACTCACCCACAGCATAGGACCTGCCTCACTGGTCAGATGCACACGAGCTCTCAAAACTGTCCTTATGTTGCTCCTCATTGCCAGTCACACCATCCACCACCATGAACTAACCTAGGCTGACCATATACCCTGTTTTCAATAGGACAGTACTGCAGGTTTTCATATTTCCCAATCATCAATTTTGTCCTATTTGTGATAAACCAGAACCCTCTGTAACATGGTTTTAAAGTGGCAGTTGAGCTTCCCTGGGCCCAGTCTGTGGAGGGGACCCCAAACTCTGTCCTGTTTTTATAAAGGAAATGGGCCCCAAACCCAGTCCTGTTTTTTAGAAAGGAAATATCAGCTGTCCTAATCAATGAAACACAAATCAAGCTTCTCCAGCTAATGAACACAACATTAAATTGACATATCTGCTGAATGAGCTCCAAAGGTGGGTTGCCATTCTGCTCTCCTTAAGATACATCTGGTGCTTAGAAACCACTCATCTGGCAGGCTGACCTGCAGCTCTGGTGTCCGAAAGTGGAACCTGCAGCAGGAGCTGCCATGGTTTCCTTGGGGGAGGGTCCTTGAAACAAGGGGGAAATGGATAGGGTCATCTGCATGACCCCTCACTGAGGTCCAGGAGACAGAAGTAGCAGCTCAAGACCTCAAGTGGTACAATGTTCTGCTACATCTACCTGGTCAGAGGTAAACAAAAGAAAGTCTGAATGCTTGACACACCTGCTCTCTGGAGTTCTAGCAATGCATTTGATCTGCAGAATGGGGGTGGTTTGAGGGGGAAAATGAAAAATAAAAACAAACAGTAGCCTCGATCCCCAGTCTGCCCCTTCTTTCACCTCTGGATGATGATAAATCTTGCCTGTGTTGATTTCTCTCAACTCCTAGGCTCAACAGCATCACCTTCACTTAATGTCAGGTGGACACAAGCAAAGCCCTGTAGTAATGTAAGGAAGGAGTCCTTCATAGCTAAGCTGGTCACATTAGGTAAAAATTATATGAGGGTTAGTCATAAAATACAGAAGAGTGGGTTATTTTACTCCTAAGACTTCTGTGTGTAAAAATGTAGAGTTCTATAATGGAGAACAGTTTTAAAAATATAATGTATTTAATTAACTTCTAAAACATTTCAGTATTCTAAACATACAATAAAACCCAGAATGTGACAAATTGTGTTTAGTCTAGAATGTTCTTGAATTTTCACCCAAGCAGTGGAACCTTACTGAAAATGAAAAGTTTGTTTTAAGACAGTTTAAAACTATGGCACTTAACTAAAAAAAGTCCAAACACTTCTCATGACCAGTGGACCCCTCCGTTTCCACAGCTAATAATGGCAGCTGATTGCTCTACACAGAAATCAAGACTCCCAGTAGCTCAGTGGTGGCCGCTGTGGTCTCACAGTCCAGCCTCATGTTTTCCCATAGCTGCCACAGCAACCAGGAGCAACGAGAGTTTGTCTCGTTCTTTTAGCAAACTATAGATATGTCCAGTAGATAGCTCAGGATTCTAGCCAATAACCAGAGTTAATAGCACCTTAACAAATTAAAGAATATACCAGCAAACATCTTGAAATCCCTTGTCACACCAACAGCAAAGTTCACAGAGTGAGGTGAACAAGAGAACCTTATCGTTTAAAAAATGTTTGGAAATATATACAGCTTTGATAGAATGTCAGTGTGCTCCAGACTCCCATGGCCACTTCATGTAAACCACTGACAATTCTTAGAGCACTTGGGAGACTCTGATATAATCATGATCCAATTGTGTTATTAAACCTAATAAGGACAACAGCCATGACTCTGGTTGGACATGTGGTGCTCACCTACACAAATGCAGTCACAAGGAGACTGATATAAAATGTTTTATTTCCTCCTCCTCCTCTTTACCTTTTGCACTTATTTTAGGGCAGTTTTAGTGGTACCCTTGGCACCACCAAACTTCTCTTTTGGAAACAGAAGAAGGAACAAAGAGATGGAAAAACATTCCATGTTCATGGACTGGAAAAATTAATATAGCAAAAATGACCATTATACTCAAAGTGCAGTATATAGGTCTAATGTAATTCCCATCAAAATCCCAGGGGCATTCTTTAAGGAAATGGAGCAAATGACACTGAAGTTTTTATGGTGTCACAAAAGGCCTTGAATAGCCTAAGTTGTCTTTAGAGAAAAAAGAGGAGTGGGGGACTCACACTCTCTGACCTAAGCTATATCATGGAGCAACAGTCATCAAACAGTTTGGTACTGAAACAAAAACAGACACACTAATCAGTGGAATTGTATCGAGAGCCCAGAAATAGACCCACACCTATGTGGACAGTTAACTTATGACAAAGGTGCCAAGAATGTACAATAGAGCTGGGAAAGCTGGAATGACATCTTCAAAAGAAAAAAAAGAAAACAAATTACTCATTATCATAATATATAAAAGTTAACTCAAGATGGATCAAAGACCTAGACATAAGAACTGAGACCATAAAATACCTACAAGACAATGTGGGAAAAGCGCTCGACAACTTCAAGCTCAAAGAGATCTTTGGAGAAGGAAGAACTATGGGAAAAGAGGCCAAAGTAAAACTAAATAATTGGGACTACATCAAACTAAAGCGCTTCTGCACAGCAAAAGAAACCACCACTAAAAAAAAGACAACCCGCAAATTGGAGAAGATATTCACACAGCACACATCATATAACAGCTTAATCTCCAAAATATATAGAGATCACATACCTCAACAATAAAAAGACAAATAAAAATACCCTCTCAAAAAGGGATAAAAGAACTGAATAGAAATCTAAAGGAGGCACACAGATGGGCTACAGACACCTGCAAAATGTTCTACACCACTCAACACCAGAGAAATGCAAATAAAAACTATAATGAGATATAACCTCACACCAGTGAGAATGGCCTATATCAACAAAACTGGAAATAGCAAGTGTTGGAAATGGTGTGGAAGGAAAGGAACTCTCGTGCACTGTTGATGGGAATATAAATTGGTTTAACCTTCTTGGAAATAGTATGGCAATTTGTCAAATACAGATGGATCTACCATTAGATCCAGCAATCCTACTTTTGAACATATACCCAGAGGATAAAAAAATCTCTCATCAGGAAAACTATCTGCACCCTGATATTATAGCAGCACAGTTGACAATAGCCAAGACATGGAAACAACCTAAATGGCCAGCAGCGGATGACTGAATAAAGAAGCCATGGTCTATATACGCAATGGAATTCTAAGCAGTTATTGAAAAATGAAATTGTGCCCTTAAAAAAATCTGTATGGAATTGGAAGGGATCATGTTAACTGAAATAAGTCAGAAAGCAAATGAAAGATGTAGGATAGTTTCACTCATAGTAGAATATTATTGAATGAAACAAATAGATGAACGCCAGCAAAACTTCTCAGGACATGAGATGATGGTTGCCAGGCGGTAGGGAAGGAAAAAGGGGAGAAGGTCACTGGGACTTTGGTGTGGAGGGTATGGTGTGAAATATAGATTGAGATACCATGTCAATATTTAAAATGAATGCAGCATTGTGAACAAAAGATTTAATAAATATCAATAATTTTAAAAAGTTGTGGTGCACCCTGGTGGAGCAGCAGTTAGGTTAGGTCAATCTCCTCCCAAGGATGCAGGCCACATACCCCTGGGTTCGAGTCCCGGGTCCAGGGGGAACAATCAGTATGAACAACTAAATGAAAAGTAAAGTGCTTTTAAAAAATTTACTACTTTCACTATAACCAGATATATTTTATGGTAATAATGATGAGGTTAGAAAGATGTTAAAAATTTGGTAGGATAATGATTACAACCAGCATGGTTTAATGCACTGTTTTAAAATTGGAAGTTTTAAATGCTGTATCCCTGTATACAACCAACAAGCTTTAGGAAAGAAATAAAAATAAAAACTCTTCCCTTTTGACTTATAGTCAGCAACATCCTTCTTATAATTCTCCTTCACCTTGGCTGCCTTAGTGTTGTAAGGGTGCTTTTCACTGTCACTCAATTATTCCATATATCCCCAGCTGCATTGCCACATCTCCCATAGAGATGCCAGGATTCGTGGATTTGATTTTGGGGGTAGAAGTTGGAACAGAATATGAAGAATCCAGGTGGTGGTCTTCTAGGAGTGTGAGTCCTTTATCTTGCTTCCCTTCACTGGTCCATAATCCTTCATTTTCCGATCACTGCACACTTAATTTGCCTTTGCCATTTCATCAAACTTAGATTTATCCTTCCCAGACATTTTCTCCACCTTGCTGAGTCTTCTTGGAAAATCCTGAAAAATCAACAGGGCCCTTTGGTTTTCTTCTTTGTCCTCTGCACATGTGCACAGAGAAGGCAGGAGCAGGAATCCACCCTTTAGTTTCCTGTGTCCCGTTTAGCAACCTGACTGTGAGGTTCGCTAGTCTGGGCAGCACAGAGCACAACACTCCTATATATATATATATTTCACATTAGATAAATGCAACACTTCTGAAAATTGTTTTCATTTCAGGAGTTCATATTTATCTGGAGACTTCTCTTTTAACTCTTGTGCACTCAGGTGTTTCTTCATCTTTAATTTTTTAAAGATTCTTTTTTCAATTTTAAATCTTGTTTATTTTTGTTTAATTCCACAGTGGTCTTACAGCATATATTGCATGACTTCCATTCTTTCAAATTTATGGAGGCATGTTTTTGGGCCTAGGTTGTGCTCTCTCAGTGAAAATTGCAATTTTATTATAACATGCTAATGTGTATCTGCACCAGAAATTCTTGTTTCTCTGTTTTCACTTGTCTGTCTTGACAATCTTGAGGGCCATGGATTGCCCTGTGTCTTCTCCATTTTGTAGATCAAGAAAGATGAGGCTGTTCAGCTTTTTCCATGTTGTTAGAAAAGTTGGCTAATGTCATTCTCCTTGCATGTGGGAACCCCTGCTTATGTTTCTAATATGCCTTCATTCTCCTCTTCACTTGAATTGAGTGCAGCATAATTGTGATGTTTCTTCCATTCCTATAAATACCCAAAAGAATGTGGGTCTAGGTACAATTTTATGTACCAAAACACGGTTGGTTATCCAAACTCAAATATATATACCAATTGAATGCTCACTAATTACCCTCCCAGATACAAATATTGGTGAATGAATATGTTTAAAAATATTCAGTCTTTCACATACTATAATAAATAATGGCAATGAATTAGGAGATTGATCTACAACCAAAGATAAAGAATAGCAGAGAAAGAATATGTAATGAATTTAGTTAAAAAATGGAGTTACTTACGATGATGACTGCATATTTTTGCTTATGTAGCTATAATCTTGGGAAAAAAGTTCAAAAGAAGAAAATAATAGATTTCTACTAATGCCATTTTTATGTGACATCTCAGTTTTTCAGGCCTTTCTATGAGAAATCTTTTTGAAGGCTAAATTATGGTCATTTTCATGACATAGCAAAGGACTTATCTTGTGGTTCTTATATTTCAGCAAAGTATATCATACATGATAATACAATGCAAGCATTATAGAATCTAGTTGTGGATAATGACTCTGCCCAGTAACCTAATTTTCATCACATTTGACCCAGCTCTCTCTTGATCATAATTCAGTTATTGATTCACTCTTGAAAACACTGGGCTTGTTTTATTGAGGGAAATGGACCCAATTAATTTTATTCAAACCATCACCAACAGTGTGGTGAAAACTAATTTGACAATTTTAAAATTTGGTCTGGTTTATTACAATGTGCTTAATTTGAAAAAATGCTATTTGGTCTGGAAAATGCATGAACCTAGGAGCTTGAACTCCTTGGGTTTGAATGCAGCTCTGAGATTTGCTATGCTTTTGTATATCAGGAGAGACATTTCACCTTTACTTAACTTTCCTGAGCATTTACACTACACATTTTGCATAAATTATTCAGCCCTCACCACAAACACATGTGGTGCTTGTTACTGAGTGACTTGCTTACTAGGAGCATTTTATGTGGAGAAACTGAGTCACAGAGATGAATGTGCCTGAGTTCAGCAATTAAGTGGAGGAGCCAAAATGAGTACATATACTGCTGTCCTGTGCTGACACTCTGCAAAATGAAAGGTGGACAAGGTGGCTCTAGATAGATAATAGGAATCATACATGAACATTGCAAAGTTTTTGAGTACTCTTGAAGTACATGTGTCTATTTGAATCCCTAATATTGTCACCCATTATAAGATGCCCTCAATGGTTATGAAGTTTAGTCTGACTTTGGCACAGGCGCTAGTGTAGAAAGAACCTAAGTGATTTAGATATTTGTGGTCAGCTCATAGACTCTGAGATTTCAGAAGCACCGCATAGAAATATCTGGTTCTTCCCATGCTTGGTTACTTCTCTTTAGTATTCCCAAAGCACCAATCGAGAAATATTTTAGAAATATGAAATATTGTCTTAGAAGCATGGGAGTTGCTAAAGTCTGCAAGGAAAAGTGACAAATTAAAACCCAGAGTACATTGGATTAATCTTTGTCATTAACTCACCTGAATAGCTGGGTTAAGAGAGGGATGATAAACAATGGTTCAACTTGTAATAAATTATGTTTACAGTTGGTGAGGAGGTCCATCTAACTCAATGAATACACAGGCATGGGAAAAATAAGACAGGGTACAAGTTATCACATGATTAACAATGGCTATTCTTACACTTTTAGCATTTCAGTGTCACCAATAATTATTGATTTTTAAAGAATTAATTGGTGAATAAGTGCAATAGCATAATAGAGTGATTTGCCTAAAACTGAATCCAGTTTACCGATGAAAGTCAATTGCAAAACCTTTTAAAATAGATAATGACTAATGTTACTATGTGTTTCCATGAGGTGGAAATGATTCATGACAATGTGAAGAAAATGAGAGCATTTAGTTGAAGTTCAAAACCAGCAATGTAAGTGATGGAAATCAATCATTTTAATGTGCATAATTTACTATCATTTATACATGATCTGGTCTCATTACTTTAGGTTACCTTTGGCTACAAACCAAATGTCTCTTTTTCTCATTTCTTTTCATCTTTGCTTCTCCTTGCCTGCAGGGGAATGACCCAGCAACAGTCAATTGCATGTTTTTAACTAACCACAACCATACACTCTGTTCTCTTGACTCGGTCAAACAGTGGTCTGAGTGAATACTGAGCAGCACCACCAATGGACTGACTGTTACTCTTTCTTGCTCTCCTTGCTCCCCCATCCCAAGGACCTGGTGAAGGAGCTTCCCAATAACAGGATAGAGGAAAAGACTCCATTTAATTCCAAGGTAAGCTGCCTGACTTAACCTGAGATAGAAATGTTGCTTTCTGGGTTTCACTTCTTTTCAATTGAGTTCAGATATAAAAACAGGAGAGTGAACAATATAAATGGTAAATTGTATTATATTCTTCTTCTTCAAGGAGATGCTGTAAACTGTGTTATAGTGGACAATGAGCAAAGCACATATTCTCCTTGGATGCAGAATTCATTAAATACCAAATCAATGATTATGAGAGATATCAGTTACAAAAAGTTCCTGCCTTCTCTGTGGGTGTATTGGTGGCTTGGGGCCCTTTGACTTTACTTGCTTTTGTTAGACACCCAACAAAATACAGATACAGGGCACAGCATGCACTGATCTTCATAGTGTCTATATTTTGTATTTACTGAAAACCTCTCCAGAAAGTTGAAAAAGTAAGCTGGAATCATTTACTTGCTGAAAAAAATCTAGATGATAGACAGGTTGGGCATCCTTGCTGTCTTTAGTCTGAAGAGACATCTGAATGCAAGTTCCTGATAGAAACTTAATTTGGGGCAAATTGTGGGGCAAAAAATCCAAAAAAACAGATTTCCCAGGTGAAAATCTATGTCCATGTTTGTGCAGTAATTTGACAAATTGTACACCCTTTAGTTGGTGAAGGATTGTGCATATCAGAGTTGGAGGTGTCCTGTGCAACTCTCTCTAGTGTATTCTGGGTGTTTATAAGCTTGTGTTTGCCTATGCATGTCTGTGTGTGTAGAGAAACAGAGACAGAAAAAGAGAGACAGAGAGAGAAAAAAACTGAGAGACTGTGTTTCCTCTGAAGATGTATTTCACTTACACAATCTCAATTACACAATTTTGGAATCAACTCTTGCCCTTAAAAATCAATCTGATCATGTGAATACATCACTAATATTAACTTACTTTTCACCAAAGCCATATCCCAAAGAATGTTTATATACCACTCCTTAGACAGATAATGTAGAGAAGAATGGCTCAAATATTGAGTGTCTGAGGGGAAAACCATGTATGAAACAGTGCTTGGGTCCCAGTGCTAATGATCTGAGATGATGAAGTATACTCATCACTTGGTGGAATCATGCATTAGAGCAAGAAAGTCCACTTTTGTGAATAAGTCGTGAAGTGCCTGAGCCTATACAGATATGAAATATTATCCATTATAAGGTCATCTCACATTAGACACAGTAATAATAGGTGCATTTCTCCACAGATGGTAATATATTCATTAGTGTGAAAAACACATAGGTACCTGAAGATATATGATTAATTCAGATTCCAAGATGTTAGGCACCATGGACAGCATCCTGTTAACTTCCAAAATATTGTTTCCTCAGAGTTAACTTTAAATAGATGAAATTCTGGGAGATGCTTAGTGATTTGATAACATTATCCAGAGGAACCTGAGAAATATCAAATTTTGTAAACTACAAACCCTCAGAGACCAATAATAGCTCAATATATTAATATGTTATCAGTCTGGAGCCTTCTTCCTCTTGATACACCCCATGTACCTGTGTTAGAAAATGTCAGTACTCAGTGTATCCCCTCCTCAATTGAATATCCTGTGCCAGAGCTCTCAGAGTCATTCCTGAGCAGCACTACCAATGGAATTTGGTTACTCTGTGTTATCCTAGCTTTCCCAAAGAGGTTGTTGAATGTGCTTCTATGGGACAAGTATGATGAGGAGCCATTCTATGCCACAGGTACCTTTCTTTTTCTAAGGCAAAAATGTTAGATTTTGGTACTTTACCTACAATTTTAGATAAGAATCTACAATGTAACATTGTAGATGATATATACAATTTCCTTGTTGGAGAGAATATTAGAATCTTTTGCCCAACCAATGCTGAATCAAAATGGCATTTGAAATAGGTAACACCCAAATTACTTATAAATGTATGATAGGCATCCTTTTTCTCTTCAGTATTTTTTTCTCCTTGGATTAAAAATTTTGTAATTGCCAACATAAATGGGCATACAAGTTAATTCTCCAGGTGAAAGTCCTTCTGTGAATGTCCTTTATGCCTGCTTTTGGGGTTTGGCTGAAGCATAAATATATATCTTGTATCTGAAAGTCACCAGGAAAACAAAAATCCTATGCAGTGAATAAATATCTTAGTCTGATACTTTGGTTTGTTTAGTGTTGTTTATTTCTATAATTTCAGGAGGACTCACAAATATGTAGAAGTGATAAGAATTCTAGAATCATTCTCTTGCTGAGAAAAAATGTTGGAGTCTACTCATCAGAGCCTTCTGATTCCAAGTTCCCACTGTGAATGAGGATTAGACATGTTATGAAAAAATGGATTTTCCAGATGTAGAACTATGGTCGTGTTTCTACAGTAGTCACGTAGCCATTTGGTTGTGGGTTTATGGCGTGGAGGTCAGGTTTGCGTATATGTGAATTGATAAGGTATGAATTTGTATGTGAGTATGTATGTGCGATGTATATATTAGGTACACTCTCTCAGGTACAGTTTCCAGCATGAGCTTTTCAATGAAAAATGCTATCATAATTCTTCCATGGGCGTATACCTAGGTAAATTAACCAGATTAAAATATTTAAATATATTTTGCTCATTGTATACTGCATTTCAAAAAGTCATTTTACCGTCAGGAGAAATGACTGCAAGATTCTAAAGAAAACATGTTTCAGAAAAATGCTTAGTCTGTCAATAATGGTATTATCTATCATTAATGTTATCTACCAATAATATCTACCAATAATGCTCACCTATGAATTTCCCTTTAAATTATCCTTTAGGAAGTTTTATTGATCAAGATTCAAGAAAAGCAGTCTTTGTGGCATTTAACTGACATACTAGAAAGAGAGTCTTGATAAGATGGATGAATTACACTCCCAGCCAATGAGGAACAGGGCTCTGAATGTTAGGCCCTTTTAGTACAAATGCCACATATTTTTTTCACACCTTCATTGCATATGAAACTCTATAAAATTCTATGAGCTTGAAAAAATTCTGATTTTCCTGGTTCTTGATCCTCCTGGTGTGGGAACTTTGCTGGACTGAAGAATACAATAACCCCAGTCCTTGCTCCCTCATATATATTAACATTAATTGGATAACTGCCCCTCTCCCCAGTGATGTTTATTCCTGCTCCTTCATCATTCAAAAATACTTATGATTATGAAGACCTCAGAATTAATCCTTCCCCATCTTGGCAGCAGTTCTGGTAGTTTTCTCCCTCCTTCAGCCCCTGGTGTAGCCACATGATACACCCAGTTATGGAGTAATCTAAAACAGAGGAGGCTTCAGGCAGAGTTGAGGCCTATGGAAAAGTCCCAGTTTCACTAAGGTCTAACATTTTGCTCCAGATAATGTTGCCAGATTAGAAAATGTCATCCTCTTATGGAAGATATCCCCCTCAGTGATGCCAGCCACGGTTTCTGTGTATCATGAAAAGAGGATCCAGAGGTGATCTTTAGAGTCTTCAGGGACTGAGCATGAAGTTGAGTGCGTGATTCCCTTCTTGGAAGGAAGGGATTTTTGCATTGAAAGGTGTGGAATGGCACATAAGTGTGACAGGAAACCCCAGTCATGTCCCTGCTCTTTGTACCCTATTTTAAGAATTATTATCTACCCCATTTCTTTAGTGTTGCTTGTTATTAGGAATTTTTAATTTCTTTAAACACATGAGAGGTGAGTATCTTAATTTAATCTGAGTCTCTCTGTTCCCTGACATCCATAAATTTAATTTATCTGGTAAAGTATTTAAATATAATATATATTGAGGCAAATTGATTTACAAAATAATATTAACTCATATGTGCAGGTTCCCCATTCCTCAAATGTATGTCTACACTTTGGCCACCACCAAATTACACCCACATCACTTGCTCTACCCCCATCCCATTCTCTGCTGGTAATCTAAGTTCTGTTGCCAGTGTACAAGGGTTGGTTTTGCTTAGTCTGTTCCTTTCTTTTGTTTCTTCATGCTCCACCTATGAGTGAGATAACTTAGTAGCTGTCTTTATTCTTTTGACTAATTTCACTTAGAGTAATCCCCTCCAGCTCCATCTATTTTGTTCAAATGATAAGATTTCATATTTTCTAAGGCTGTATAAGCATACATTACATATACGTACCACATCTTTATTCATTCACCTGACAATGGGCTCTTAGGTAATTTCCCATTCTTAGCTATTGTAAATCATGCTGCAGCAAACATGGAGTACATATATCTCTACAAATCAGTGCTTTTATATCTTTTGTGTAAATGGAAGTGGGATGGTGGGATCGTATGGGATTTTCATATTCAAGATTTTGAGGAATCTCCGTACTGCTTTCCATAAGGGTTGAATAAATTAGTACTCTTTTCAACAGTGTAAAATTGTTCTTTCTTCACATTCTTTCTGCATTTGTTGTTTTCAGACTTTTGGATAATAGCCAGCCTCTCACGCTTAAGGTGATAACTTGTTCTTTTGATTTGAATTTCCCTAGTAATCAGAGATATCTACACAATTTTTCTGCCCATTTTTATTGATTTGCTTTTTTTCTTTGGTCAGTTTTATGAATTCTTTGTGTATTTTAGATATTAAGCCTTTGTCAGATATATGGAAGCAAGTATCTTTTTGCCAGTGAGTAGGTTGTCTTTTTTGTTCAGGTGATTGTTTTGCTGTGCAGAATTTTTTTAGTTTTACGTAGTCCAAATTATTTTTGTTTTTGCTTCCTTGATGCTGGAGTCATCCTTAAAGACCTCTCTAAGACCGATGTCATGGAATGGATTGTCTATGTTGTATTTTATAGTTTCTGTTCTTACATTTCAGTCTCTAATGCATTTTCAATTTTGTGTATGGTGCTAAAAAGTGATCTAGCTTAATTCCTTTGTATATGCTCCCCAGTTTTTCCAACACCATTTACTGAAAAGACTCTCCTGTCTCCATCATATGCTCTTATCTCCTTTGTCATAAATAAACCAACCATATAAGAGTGAGTAAATTTTTGCTTCACTGATCTGTAGTCTGTTATTATTCCAGTACCATACAGTATTGATCACTATCAGTTTGTAGTATAACTTAATGTCTGGGAGTGTGATGTCACTAGTTTTGTTCTTTTTTCTCATAATTGCTTTGGTTATTTGGAGTCTTTTGTTGTCTCACAAAAATTAAAAAGTTGTTTTCTATTTCCTTGAAATACACTCATGGGATTTTGATGGGGATTGCATTATACTTGTATATTGCTTTAGGTATGATGGACATTTTAGCAATGTTAATTCTTCCCAGCAGTGAACAGGGAATATTTTTTCAACTCTTAGGATCCCCCTCCATTTCTTTTAGAAAGAGAGTTTTCATTCTACAGGTCTTTCATCTTACTTGTTAATTATATTCTAAGGTAATTGTTTTTTGCTTCTTTTGTAAATGGGGTAGTTTTCTTGATTTTATTCTCTTCTGTCACATTGTGTGCATTAATGTTGAAGCCTGCCATTTTGCTATATTCATTAATAGCAGTTTTTGGCAGAGTTTTTAGGATTTTCTACTTATATAATCATGTAATCTTCAAAAAGTGATAGTTTTACACCCTCTTTTACAATTTGAATTCCTTTTATTTCTTATATCCTAATAACTCTGGCACTTATTTTCCTCCAGAACTTGCCAAAGAAATAGGGTCTTGGTTTCTCCCGAAAGTCTTAAAAAGAATAAGATATATTAAATCAATAAATATATAAAGGAAGGTAATACATAAGTTGCATTTTCTTATAAACGTCTACTTGAAATACACTGTATTTGAGTAGAATTGAATTGACTTGTAATTGTAACTATTTCTTCAGCTAGAAACAAGACTGATTGATTGAAAAATCATACTTATTCCTCTTTCAGAAACTACCATCACTTGATCATTTTGTTCTAGGAATTATAATTTCTTAAAGTTGCTGAAGGGATTCCCTGTTGTATGATTAAATATAGAAGTCAATGAAAACTAAAGTTAGACTCTAAGGATTCATGAACCTTTGTTATTAGACTTTATGGGTGAGAGCAGGACAGAGATTTGGCTGGATATTGAGAAGGAATGATTTAGTGAACAGAGAGAAGACAATGAATATCTAGTTCTTAGTAATGGGGAATTGGCTTCCGAGGTCATCAGATCTAGAGAATTAGTAATGCATGGTTATCTTGATCCAGATTTACCCACAGTTAGGATAATATCTGAAATAATCTGGTGTGATGAGGTCAATCACAGCCCTCATAGTTATTGAGAGCACTCTAAGGTGTTTACTATGGGAGAGAACCTTTCTTCCTATTAAACTGCATTTTCCCTCTACCTATGTGACAAATAACACTTTGCTACAGGGAAGCTAGTGAGTCAGAAATAGAATTGCTTTTCTTGTTTTCTTACTCACACTATCCAGGATATGGCAAAAGGAAAGGAACATAAATACACCAAGAGCGTTTGAAAAACTATCTTCTATATGACAAGATAGTGAGAATGGTTTCTTTTAGTGGCCACCTGAAGACTTGTCCTTCTAACACTGCTGGCCATCATTGCCTGTACCATGAGCATGTTTAAAATGAAGAGTTCTCACACTACTGGTTAGGGCAGTTGTAGAATTTTCTAATGGTGGTGGGTGATTACACTAGTGAAGGAGTAACAAAGCAAAAAGATGGCGCTGATCTCAGTATTGAACAGATCCTTTTTACTACCCATTTTGACCCAGAGGGCATTGGTTCAAGGGTTTATGCTAAAGGTTTTGTTATTTTATTTCCAATCTGTCCTCCCTGATCGTGGGAGTAGGCATTGTTCTCAAAGGTGAGCACTTTAAGAATATCTCCAATGTCTTCCTCACACCTTTTCATCCCAGTTCTCTGTTGTGGGCAGAGTCCTTTAAGCCCCAATATAAGTTTGATGAATGCATCCCTGACCATAGATAGAGTTGACATTTGGACAGTTTCCTTACTCAGCTTGTCCAGGCAGAGCATCCCTCTATAAGCTCTAGTAATTGCTCTTAACACTAATCTAGATGGTTTCAGAAGGCCATACTCTTTAATACAGTATATATCCTTGTTGTGGTGACCTTCATGCTCTGATGATGTTCAGCACAGGAGTGTTTCACCAAGAACTTTTCTTCTTGCTTACAAGTTGGCTCCTTTTGGGAATTCTTGTGGGACCCGGTTGGACCTTAATAGTTTAGGTTTTCCAGTATCTCAGATAATGCCTGGCATGTGTTATGTACTTAGCACTACATTAAATGAATGATAAGATCAATTTAGATAATTATCTTCAGTAACAACCAGGCCTAAGGGGATTATGTCTTCCTTACCCTTTACTACAAAGATAATTTGTATTCACTAAATGGATGTCTTCATTGTTAAATTATTGAAAATATTAATTCAATCAATGAATTAAAATATATCATCCAAATGCTCACCACAACATCCTCATTTTAAGAGTCGCTACCCTGATGCTTTGGAAGACATATTTACAAAGCAAGGGGAACATATCTTTTTTCCAGAATGCTCTATTAGGCAGCTAATCTGAACCCAACACAGATGTAGTTTATCTAGTTTCCACCCTCTATGGGATTTTACTATACTGTAGTTATGGTATGTCTTATTCGAGGTTGGCTTGAAGATTTTCATGCTAATAAGTGGCAATCATTACAGTTATAAGATTGCTTAATCTTATACTTCAAATGTGGTGTATATGAATTTTATAACTAGTAATCAAAGCACATGCTTTACAAAAGATATTTATGAAAAGGATTCTGTTAAAGTATTGATTCTCACAGGCTATATGGTCCTTTCTGCCAACAGTATTCTTAAAAGTTAAAAAGACCAATGTTATTATAAACTTAAAGTTACAACCTCCTCAGAAACCTTCAAGCTCCATTTTGGTACAAAATCGCACTTAATTCTTAGGGCCACAAAGTTAACTCCCTTGGAACAATTGATTATCTCTCTCTAAATTACTACCTAGGAAACCCAAGTACTTAAGAATTTTACCACCAATGCTACCTCTTGCCTTACTGAATGTAGGCATGGAACAATACTGCAGGAATTTTTTCACTATACCCAGTTATCTTGTTAAAAGATTAATATGATTCTTTAATGTCTTTCTAGTAACTGCTCTTAACACTAATCTAGATTGTTTCAGAAGGCCATACTCTTTAATACAGTATATGTACTTAACTGGTGATTTTGTTTTTGTAAGAGATATTAGAGAAAAATTGTTCTTCAGCATCATTTTAGAGGAATCATTGAGGCCCCAGTGGCATGGAACTGTTGGGGATCCACCCTAGCTCTTGGCAGCTGAGTGGAGAGAGGGCCCCTACTGGTGAATCACCCATAAACAGGTGCTAGAAGTCCTCGCAAGGGAAGAGGGAAAAATTGGATTGATGTAGACTCTGATGTAAAAGCTTTCACAATCAAAGGAAGGGAATGCCTAGGTGTCACTAATAAAGTTCATATTTCACAATTAAAAAGGTAGACATTTCTAATCAATTAGAAGACCACTCAATATCATCAGCCTCTAAGGGAGGATTATGAGATGCATTCCAGAAACAGCTGATCTTCAAAAATATAGTTGACTGGAGACCTTCAGAACAAGTAAATGTCCATGAATATTACACAGTATTCAGTGAAGATGTTTGACCAAGACATACAACTATTAACTTTTTATTTACATGCTCAATTATTCTAATGATCTTTCATAGATTTCTTGTTTCTATCAACCAATAATGACCCATTTTATTCCTCTTTTCCCCTTTTATTATAATTGTGAGGTCAGAAAATGTCCCAACAGTTGCCACTGTCCTCATGCAAAGTTCTAGACATGCCATTTATCACAAGACCCCATGATCAAGAACTCTGGGAAAACTTGGATTTATCAAATGAGGCCATAAAATCATAACAATGGTATTTTTACTTGTACCTACAAGATCGGTAGTTAGAATATCTCTAGACAAACCCATTCATTACTTTTTTAGTGTTCCTCTTGCCTAGAAAAATAAACAACTATTGTAAACTTTGGATAAGTCTCCAGATAATGATACATTTGAATTCAACCGTCTTTAGAGGGCATTGGTCAAATGCCTAGCACTTGGGATAAAATAATAGAGATCCAAATATGTCCCCAGCTAGTGAAATACTTGGGTCTTGCCTTGTGTTCTAAATGATGTTTTCCCAATTCTTCATATTTTCTCACTGGATATCTTTCTTTGTGACCAAGATGCCAAGTCCTGTTTACTTCAGATAAACACTCAGGCATTAGAGAAATCATTACTCAAGACTTTTCTATACACACTCTATATCTATTATACAAATACCAGGAATGAAAATTCCAGATCCTAAGTTAATTCCAACTTGAGTTTGCATGGTTAGACATGCGTAACACTTGGGGGAATTGCAAATTAAATATTTTTCAAATAATTCAACCAGTAACCCTGCAGTGTAAATGTTATAATGTGAATTCTGTAATAGCTTTTAGTAACTCTGGTGAATGATATTGGTAATACTCATCTTTCATGCAATAAAACCATAATTTGTAGATATTAGTGATTTTGGAAAATAATTTTTCGTATTTCTTGTGGACTAGTCTGCCTGACATTGCTAATAATTATTGTTCTTGTATCAATAAAACAGGTTAGGTGGAACAGGTTATCTTTTAAGGAAAATGCTATTAAGCTTTCTGAATTTGATTCTCTTGGATTACTGGATGTCTTATCTTAATCTGCCTTGCATAACTGGGGTTTCTGCTTTCAACTCTTCTGATATTGACTGTCAATTGGGTCTTTTTCTTTCTTAGTGTTTATAATGTAAGCCTAACAGTCTGTGCAGAGCTTAAATGTTTCTTTGTAGCTGTTCTATTACCAACTTATTGTCACGAGGAAATCAAAAGAATTTGAATATCTCTAAATGCAGTTGACTAAGAAGATGACAAGACAATGTTCAGCCATGAAGTTTGAGATCTTTATTTTTCTCTGAACTGTTATCACAGTAAGTTAGTAACCAAAGTGGGTCTTAGAATGGAAGATACAAACGGAAATTGGCCAGACCTTTATGAAAATACTATGACTCTATCTGCAGCCAGCAGTGTGACAAACCAACCAATTATCTGCAGCTTTCCAACCTATTCTCTGTCAGACATGTAGGAAGTTAGATCATAATCTTGAGCAACCAATCCAAGAAGCTACGTAATATCCTGTCCAATGTCCAAGACTTGACTCATAGCTGACAGGATCCCTGAGTTTTGTCCTCATCTCAAACAAAAAAACAGTCATTATGGTCAAATATGCACCAATCACAGGGAAATGTCACTTTTCTAGAGAGCTTGCATATTTTTCCCTGACAACAGCCTCCAATGAGAACATACCTGAAGGCTTTGCTTTATTTTCTAGAATACCTCCCCATTCCTTGCCCACCTTTCAGTCTATCACAAGAGGTGATGATGGATGACTCCTGAACTCTAGCGAGCTCTGAATAAATCACCTTATGTGCTATATTTTAGTTCTGTTCATTGATTTCTTTAGGACTATTTAATCATGTTGAACAACCCTGAATTTCATAGTGTGGGAATCCAAAGTACCAGGCTCCACCCTGCTGGAGGTTGGCTCAGCAAAGTTTGGTCTGTGCACTCCCTGTACAGGTGTTGTACAGGTACAGGATTCACTTCTATTTAACTCCTAGACTGCTACAGCTCATTTGGTTCCAGAAATTCTTTTTTTAAGTAAAATTATTTTGATTTCTTAATGTATAGCTCAATATAAGGCAAGTTTACAACAATAAATATTTGTTTCCACTGAAACTTGATGATGCTTCAGAGAGCTACTACTATTTCCAGGAAGTAGCTATATAACTGGAAACAAAGCACAGATTATAGCAGCCTGTCAACTTATTAAACTGTAGATATAACAAGTCCCTAACTTTTATACTAAAATGGCATAATTATCTGATGACAAAAAGAGAAAGAGAAATGGGGAACAAGATGTGAACAACAAAAGGACCAATATGTATACTGTGAAGACAACTCTCCCCAAATCACAGCTATAGGGATTTAAGAAGACAATTATAGAAGAAGGAACTGAATATTCTACTCAAATATTTTTAGACCCATTCTGAAGATACATATATATACATATACATATCCAAAAATTAGATAAATGCTTCCCAACTAAAGATGAGACCAAAGTTAGAACATGAAGCATTATCTTTTGTAAGACTATTCACATGAATTTTTAATTTCTTTGAAGTTAGTACATTAAAGGCTTTTAAAATATAATTATCTGACATTCTTTTTGTAAGTACAAGTGTGGCATTATTATAGGCATTATTAAAGGGTTTTCAAGTTACACAATATTTTTCTAAGATGTTGTGCATATTGAGCTATGACAAGCTCCACTGAGTCATTAATTGACATAAAAGGGGTTAAGTCAGATTTTCTTTGTATTAAATATTTATAATTTTCTGTTTTGCAGATTACAAGTGTTGAAAATCCATAAGCGATTTTACTTCACAAGTACTTTTATGTTAATATAAGATATTCTGGTTCAATATATATGGCAATAAATCTCCAGACATCATAACCAATAGTATGTTAAAAAGGGAGGGGAATGACATAACCATGATGCCCACTACCTATAAAATAAAGCATATAATTAATTATTTTGGTGAAACTATAAACATTTTTATACAGGTGTAAAGGCTATAAAAATTTTAAAAATTAGAGAACACTAAAACACATTGAAGCTTACATCTAATTTAATAGCATTTCCATTTTACCCTGAAAGATAACTTAAAAAATATGACCTTGCTGCAACAGGTCATCTTGCTAATACAAAAAATGGATGGTGAGCATGGGAAATTGTATCACTGATAATGTAGAATTTTTATACTCCTCTCTCCGAACCATTAGAAAAATGTTCAAGATGAATAAATAATATTTGGGGGTGTTCTCTAAACAGTTTGGAAGGCAGTTAGTTTCATCTAAGCTAAAATATTTTTTCACTCATAGTTATCCTCCTCCCCTCAAATACCCTTTAAAATGAATGAAACGGTACAATAGTGAAAATTAGAAAGCACAAACCATTTCTTTAAAGAATAGAAAAACTCTTGTGCTGAAAAATATAGTAAAAGGCAGATTTATTTGGGGATATTAGGTTATAACCCATTATGATGATTTCTCTTTTATGAGGAGAATAGATGTGCCTCCAGGTCACATCTCCCACTCCACAAGGACTACTAATCTTGACAGAAGTTTATTCAAGCCTAAATGATGTTGATCTCTATTCTATAATAGGTACAGTATAGTAACCCGTTTTGGTCCCCAGGGATGAAGAGCTCCATACCCATGTCCATTTACTTCATTTTCTGTTACTTTTCTAGACCTAACTTTCGTAACAACTCTCTTTTCTCCACATCTTCCCTCTCCAGCTGTTGTTTCCACTCTTCTGGATGATAGCCATTCTCACCATTGTGAGGTGGTATTTCATTGTTTTGCTTTGTAATCCTTAATGATAGGAGAGGTGGAACCTCTTCTGCCTTCTGTATGTCCTCTTTAAAGAATTGTCTCTTAAGATCTTTTGCTCATTTTTAATTGGATTGTTTTGTTTTTTTATTGAGTTCAATGAGTTCTTTATATATTCTGGATATTAACTCCTTGTCAGATATAGAATGTGCAGTCTTTTCACATTCAGTAGGATGCCTTTTTGTTTTTATGAGTTTCTTTTGCTGTGCAGACGCTTTTTAGTTTGGTCAGCAAGTAGGATATTAAGATGTCAGGTGACAGGATATCTCAGATATTCTATACAGAATATATACACGAACTATATATATTCCAAGACAAATATATATATTTATCTTTTGGGCACATCACATGTCAGCCCATAGCACGTGGAAATTTTAGTTCCTCGTTTCTTTTTTGTCTTAATAGATTCACTGGTTGTCTGGTGTTCCCTCTGCTTTCCCCCACTTTAAATAGATATATATTCAGTTCTTCTGCCCATTTATTGAGTCATTTGCTTTTTTGTTGTTACTGTTATTGAAGTGTATGAGCTCTTTATATATTCTTGTCTGATGTAAGCTGTGTGAATATCTTCTCTCATTCAGTAAGTTGCCTTTTTGTTTCAGTGTTGGTTTTTTTGTTTGTTTGCTATACAGAAGCTTTGGTTTGATATAGTCCAAATTGTTCAGTTCTGCTTTAGTTTTGTTTGCTATATGTGTCCCTTCCCCAAAGACATCTTTGGGATTGAGATTAATGTCTAGGAGTGTTTTTTTCTACATTTTCCTCTATGAATCTTATGGTTTCATTTCTTATGTTCATGTATTTGACCCATTTTTGAGTTAGCTTTTATGTGTTATGCTAATGAGTAATTAAGTTTCTTTCTTTCTTTTTGGAGGTGTCTAGATTTCCCAGAGCCATTGGTGAATAGACTTTCCTTCTTCCATTGTGTGCTCTTGGCTCCTCTGTTATAGATTAACTGCCCATATACGCGTGGTTTTATTCCTGGGTTCTCACTGTTATTTCACAGGTCTCTGTCTCTGTTTTTGTTCCAGCAATGTACTGTTTTGATGATGATCACTCTGTAGTATAGTTTGAAGTAAGGGAGTGTTGTTATTTACCCACTGTTCTTTTTTCTGAGGATAGCTTCGGATATCCTAGGTCTTTTGTGATTCCATATAAACTTCAGTATTGTCAGCACAGTGTTTTCAAAGGCTCATGGAAATGTAAGAGAAAGGGACTGAAGGAAGAATGGGAGAAAATGAAGTGGTGAAAAAGGGAGGCAGTAAAAGAGCAGGAACATTCACTTAAAAAAACTTTTTTGAAAAAGGTACATCTGCATACGGGTTGCAATGTTTGGTTGTTTTTTGTTTTTGTTTGTCTAGCATGCTCTTTAAAGTACACTGAAAGCTCAGAGTAGGAAAAGCATATCTTGGTAACCGAGAACTGGTGTTACCCTCTCTTACCACCACATGGTGCGTTATCTATCAATAATGTGCTGTGGTGGAAACTTTCCAAAACACCTGCCTTTGCAAAGTGCTTTTGGATAATAATCATTGAGGAATTCGGTCAGTGCTTCTGTTGGATCTGAGAAGTTTCAGTTCAGATGAAGGGTGCTTAGCCTATCATAAAAATAGGCAGGGAAGAGTTCTTCACACGCTGAGACTTGGGAACAAGGACTTGATAGAAATTGGGAGACAAATTCCAATTTAAGAACCACCAGAGAGACAGGTATAGGAAAGCAGAGTGTCTCTTTGGAATTAAAAGTGGCAGAATGGGAATGAAGAGAGGGAAAGAATTCCAATGGATAAAATAGGATGAACAGAGGTGTGAAATATACATGCATAGGTTTAGATTCAACTACGACCATTTAATTGTTTAGTTTTTTTATCGGACTTATCTCAATTCTGCGTCCATTGATCTGAAATTGAAAAATTGAGCCATTATTCCATAATTTAATCATTATTATTTATTGTTCCTTTATAATACATCAGATACCGTGTTAGCACTTCACATATGTTAGCTCATTTAATCTTTAATACAACCTGTAGTCATTTTGACCTCATTTTACTGATGAAGAAACTAAGGCTCATAAAGGAAGTAGCTTGGTTTACAGACTGGAAAATTAAAGGCTGAGTTTCCACTAAATATTTCCATGACTGTCTCCTTTACATCTTTCAGGTTTCTATTCAAATGTATCCTCAGAGAAGCCTCTAAGGAGCCTTCTTACTCTGTCCAACTGTCCTGCTTTATTTTTCTTTGTAGTACTTTTATTATATTTGGTTGTATTTCCCCTAAACTGTGATTTCTGTGAGAGTGGACTCTTGGCTGTGTTATGTACTGTATGTTGTCCCACTGCCCAGAACACAGACCGGCACATAATAAGAATTTCAACAAAGTTTTGTTGGAGGATTGAGTCTTAAAATCAAATTCTTATCCCACCTGCCCTACTTTCTGGAGGTCAGTGTGCCCCACCTGCTCAACATGGAGGGACCTCCACCTCCACCTGCACTTTGGGAGCTGTAAACCACAACTGTGACCACTAACAGTCCTTTGCCTGAACAAGGCAGAGAAGGCAAACCTTTACAAAATTAAATTTCCCTGAAAATAAAACACAAATGGCTCAAAGACACTGGGAACTCCTGAGAGAAGGTATTGAAGGACTCTGAATGGTACAACTTAACAGATAATAAACAATTCAGAGAAAAATGATTAAAAAGGTGAACAATATGCAGAATAATTAACTGCTCTAAGACCTCAGAAAGGAAGTGATCATTTATAAGGACCAGTTCACCAAAAAGATTCAGACTATATGTAAAACCCAAACAGAACTGCTAGATTTGAAACATACAGTCAATGAATTTAACACAAACATGGAAATCTCCGTAAGCAGGCTCAATCTCGCAGAGAAATGAACCTCAGATGTTGAAGAGATGAAAAGACAGACAACTCTCATGAAAGGAGAGAAGATTGAGGAAAACTAAAGAAACCTTGTGAGAAACATCAAATACCATAACAAGACAAATATAAGGATAATCAGTATCCCAGAAGGTCATGAGGATGAGAAAGGAGTAAAAACATTTGTTTAAAAAAGTAATAGCAGGAAACTTTCTATACCTGTTTCAGAGTAACCATGGAAACCCATGAAACTAATAAAACACTCAGTGAACCAATAGAACACTAAATACAAGAGGCCTAAACTAAGACACATCATCATAAAACTAGCAAAAGACAATTATAAAGAAAAAAATACTAAAGGTTGTGAGAGAAAAGAGAAAATAACCTACAAAAAACACTTGTTAGGCGCGCATCAGACTTCTGAGAAAAAAAAAACCCACTACAGACCAGGAGGAGTAAAGTGACATATTCAAAATACTAAAAATGCAAAAACTAATGGCCAAGAATATCATGCAAAATTTTCATTCAAATACAATAAATAGCCTTCGATGTTAAACAGAAGTTAATGGTTTCTTCATCAGCAAACTTGCCTTTAAAAATTTTAATCTGGAGGGATTACACTCTCAGACAAAGCAATAGTGATCAAAATGGCATGGTACTAGAATAATAACAGAAACACAGATCAGTGTAATAGAACTGAATCACCAGAAACTGACTCACTCACAAGCATTCAGTTAATCTATGACCAAGGAACAGAAAGTATACGATGAAGAAAGTTTCTAAATAAATGGTGTTGGGCTAACTGAACAGCCACATGCAAAAGAATGAAGTAGACCACTCCCTAACACCATTCACAGAAATCAACTCAAAATCAACTACAGAATTGGATATTAGACCAAAATCTATAAAATTCTTGGAAAACAATCTAAGACATTCCACGACATCAGCCTTTGAGAGGTCTTTGGGGACTCAATTCCAACATCAAGGGAAACAAAAACAAAAACAAACAATTGGGACTGTATCAAACTAAAGAGCTGCATCTCAGCGAGAGAGAAGACATCACCAAAACAAAAACACATCCTACTATCTGGGAGAAAACCTTTTTATCCTCTGGCACCTTTGTCATAGATTAACTGTTCATATAAGTGTGGTCCTTAGAGAAATTGGTCTCACTTTATTTCTGGACTCTCAATTTGATTCCACTGATTAATGTGTACCATACTTTTTGGATGATGATCACACTGTTAAATAGTTTTTTTTCTCTTAGTGACTAGCTAGGGGGTATATTGATTTCATTTATTTTTTCAAGAAGCAGTTTCTTTTGTGACCCAGGGTTTGTTCAGAAGCATGTTGAAAGCATCTTTGTGGTTCCTCCAGTTTTGTTCTTTCAGTTCATTTCTAGTTTCATCCCCTTGTGGTCATAGAAGATGCTTTCTATAATTTCAGTCTTGCTAAATTTGCTGAGACTTGTTTGGCGTCCTAATATATGGTCTATCCTTGAGAATGTTCCATGCACACTTGAGATGAATGTATACTCTTTTTTTGTTGAGTAGAATGCCCTGTATATGTTGTCAAGTCCATGTGATCTATCGTTTCAATTAGGGCCTTTACTTCTCTGTTGAGTTTCTGCCTAAGTTATCTATTTATTGATGAAAGTGGAGTATTGAATCACCTAATATGATTGTGTTAATGTTCATTTCTGCCTTTAGCCATGTTAATATTTATTTTATATATTTTGATGGCCCTGCATTTGGTGCATATACATTTATGAGAGTTATCTCTTCTTGGTGAATTACCTCCTTGACCATCATATAATGTTGATTTTTGCCTTGTGACACACTTTAGTCAGAATTTTTTTTGTATGATATTAAGTATTACAGTTCCTGATTTCCTTTCATCACTGTTGCTTTGATATATTTTTCTATAGTCCTTGACTTTCAACTTATGTTGTCTTTGGATCTGCTATGTGATTCTTATAGGCATAATATTGATGGGTCCTGTTTTTTTCCATCTATCCAGTTACTATGTGTCTTTTGATTGGTGAGTTCATTCCATTCACATTTAGCGTGATTATGGAATTGTAGGGCTTTATTAACTTTTCTTTGAGTCTTTGTTTTCTGTTGTTTTTCTCTGCCTATTACTTCATTTCCTGTTTAAGTTTTCTTTTTCCTTTGGATGTTTTCCACTGTCCAGTATATCATTTTTGTCTTCTTCCCAGCTATGTGTCTCTTAGGATTGAGTTTTGTGCCTTTCCTGTGTATTGTCTCTAACTGTACTGATCTATGGTAGTCTTTTATGAGCTGATGTCATATCATAGTAATATATTTGTGCAGGTTACATGTTTTTTGTCCCTGATTAGTGTTTTTGGTGCTCTCCTGTTGTTTTTATATTTATTTCTGCTTTTGCTTTCCTGTTTATTACCATTCTTGAGGTTCGGTGGATCTTTGTTTTATTTTCCCTATAGTAAGTCCCATTTTAAGATTTCTTGAATGACAGGCTTAGTGACAGAAAAATTCATTAACTTTTGTTTGTCATTAATGACCTTTCTTTCTCCATCATATTTGAATGATAATTTTGCAGGGTATAGTATTCTTGGCTGGTAGTTTTTGTCTTTTACTATTTTTACTACATCGTCCCACTCTCTCCTGGCCTGTAGGACTTCTATTCAAAAATCTGAAATTTTGATGGGTGTGTCTTCATAGACTGTCTTCCATTTTTTAGCAGCCTTGAGTAGCTTTTCTTTGTCGTAGACTTTTGCTAGTTTTACAGTGACGTTTCTGGAAGTAGATGTATTTGCATTTAGAAATTTCAGTATTCTGTCTGCTTCTTAAATGTCCATGGTTATGTTTTGTAACAGATTTGAGATTCTCTGATATTGCTTCTTTAAATAGGTTTCCTGCTCCTTTCTACCTCTTGTCTCCTTCTGGGACACCTATTATTGATATATCTGTTCTTCCTATAGTGTCTGATATTTCTTGTATGGTTTCTTCATTTTTCCTCAGTCTTGTGTCCCTCTGCTTTTATGTGAGAGTTGCCTCTGTTATCTTGTCTTCAATTTCTGATATTCATTCCTTTGAAAGGTTGAACCTTCTTATGGAGTTTCCATGTTTGTTATGGAGTGTCCATAGTTTGGACTATGTATTTCATCTCTAGCATTTTGCTAGGACTTTCTTCATGGCCTCAGTTTCAGAAGATCTATCGCTTCTATAACTTCTTTTCTGAGGTCTTCCAGTTGCCTTTGAGTAGCTGTGTATGCCTCCTGCATCTCATTCAGTTTTTATTTAACTATCATTTTAAACTCTTTATCTGTTAAGTTGTTCCAATCCATATCAATGGAGCTCTTTTCTGATGAGTTCCTGGCATCTTGCTCTTTTGGGGCCATTTGTATTTGTTGGGATGACTTAGATTTTGGCATGACTTTCTTTTCTGCCTCAAATTTAGTGCTGTGGTTTTCTTTTTCTTTGACTTCAGATTTTTCCTAACTATGTGATTATGTAACTGCTGCCAGTGCTTTGATTTTAGTGGAGGTGGGGACGGTTCTGCTCTCCAGGATGCCCTCTTGTGATGGGCCACTGTCTGCTTCAGGTGGTGCTTGCAGGCTTCACAGCTCTCTTGAAGGGGAGGTTCATCAGCAGCCTAGGTGCAGTCCATAAAGTGCAGTCTCAGGTTGCCTAATTATCAATTTTAGGATCTCTGGGTCTGGGTTGACATATCATGGGTGTCCTCAGGTCCTGAGGTCTATCAGGTACTTGTTCCTGGAGGCTGCTAGTTCGGGCAGGGTCGATGGCCCATGGGTCCAGAGGCCTAGTGAGCACTGTTTCCAGTCACGGTAGGTCAGGCTGTGGGAGGGGAGGTTGATAGAGCTGAAGCTTAGCATATGCTGGTCCTGATTATGTCAGGGTGGGGCTGGGGAGTAATCAATGGCCCATGAGTACCCAGAACCTGACATTTAGTGTGCTCTGTTTCCAGGCCATGGCATGGCAGGGGAAAGGGGTTTGGGTACCTGAAGCTGGGTAAGGTCTGTGAACCTGGATGGGCCCAGGTCCTGGTCTCTGCAGGGCATGGTGGTCCTCAGGAGTAGAGATCTAGTTTCCCAGTAACTGGGTGACTGCTGTGAAGCTGGAAGGTACAGGTCTGGTCTCTGCCAGGTGGAGCGGTGATCTCCCAGGTGTCCCTGGGAGCAGAGGCTTAGGTTTCCTGAGCCCAGCGAGCCTTGTGAAGCTCATACTGCCTGATCTTTTGATCTATAGAGGACTCCAATTAAGGTTATATGATTTCTGTGATGGAAACGCTAATGCTCCACTAAGCCGTGCATTGTAAAGTTTATTCTTATTTTTACTTCCCCCATTGTCTAAATATACTGGAATCTCTTCTATTAGTATTTATCATCATAATTCCTATATATCAATAATAACTGAGGCTCAGAATATATATATTTTTCAGTCATACACATTATTTATGTTAATACCAGATGTGAACACAAGTTTTCAAATGGCAAGTTCCTATTTTAGCTTATGTGAAATGGAAGAAATGTACAAAGTGTTTGTCAAAAACACAGGTCAGGTAAGTACTGCTTAAATGATAACTTGGTGTTCATATATAGATAATGTAATATATCTGGGTATAATTATTGTATTTATTATTGAGGGCTCATCTATTAAATAAGAGAAGTCCTATTGCATGACTTTAATCCTACAGAGAGATCAGGCAGAATGGTGACAGTGTGCTTCTCAAGTGCCTTGAAATTGTCTATTTGTAAATAGTCTGACTTGAGTTTTCCTGTATTTCTTCCCTGGGAGGGCGTTCCATCGCTTAGTGTCAAAATAGTCTCACTTGTCACATAACTAATTTACCTTTCTTCAATTGTGTTACAAATGTGCTGTTTCGTCCATCCAGAGTTAGACAGTTGTCACTCTAAATGGCATTAATCATCCTACGGTCAGCCTCCTGAGGCTAGCACATTTCCCTGTGTTTACTTGGTAACTTTCCTTAATCACTCCCAGAAATTCCTCTGGTTAGTTGTCATAGGACATATGGATTACTGATATCATGTAAACACACACAAATGTCAATTTAATACAATACTAAGAATAGTCTGTGAACAATAAAGTTATCCTCTTATTCCAAGACTTTCATGGTCTTCTACATGTACCAAATACAATCCAAGCCATTTTACTTAACAGTCAGACCAATCATCTCAGAAGTAATCTCCTTTTGTACCAACATTACACTATGTTCATAACTCTAGCACAGGAGTTAGCATAGCTTTACGATGGAATTGCAATGCACAAACATTTAATTTACACCAAAGCAAGTCTAAGCTGAAAGAAAATAACTTTACTTTTAACCATTAGTGCTGTGTCAGTTAGGGGTTCATCATGGACTCAGAGCTTGTATTAGTGATGAAGGAAGACTGTGGGACTCATATGCACAAGCCCTTTTACATAATTATAGGAAGTGGTTAAACAGTCTGTGCCTGGCATCGAACCTAATGTCAGCAGGGGCAATAGAGAGGAAGAAACAATGGGCAGAAAATGAAGGAGAGTGAGGGAAGATTGGAATTGGTGAGGACAAGAGCCCAACCAACAAGGACAAAATAGAACCTGTGAGGACAAATTGGAAACTGCCTCTGTGTCTCATTACATACAGCCTCTGCAATATGAGTAACCTGACCTGCAGGGTAAGATGGTACCTTGGCCACACTCTGAACATTCACCTGCCTCTGGATTCAGAGAAACTGAAGGAAGGGAGTGATAGAAACTGGTGAGCAGCAGGTCAGGCTTCTGGCCCAAATCTACCCAGTGAGCCAGCAGATCAGTGGCTGGCCCTAAAGTGATCTGCAGAGCATGAAAATGTCTGCTACAGTACTTCTGCCTTTGAAATTTCACACACATTTTCTTAAACCTAACCTAGACTCATAGAAAGCTGAATTCTGGGAAATGCAGTTACATCCTCACTAAATTGATACAGTATGAAGTCATCACAAATCCACTGCTGTGTAAACACTTAAGCAAGGGACTGTAGATGTGCATGCGGTTTATTTTCAGTCTGTCTCAATTCTTAAGTGCTTTTCATAGTGTAAAGCATCTCATAACACCAAGTTCACGTCTACTGTTTCCTTGAATTTTTCCAAGATTGCTGCCCTAAACATAAATCAGCTGCATTACATGTTGAAGAAAATGATCCAATTCAGTGCTGCAGAGCAAGTCTGGCTACAATGGTTATATGAGTCAGGAGATGGTTGGATGAAGTTATACTAAGAAGGGATTTCTAAAGTAGTTTTGCTCATATTTAAATTTCAAATATATCTTGACTTGGATCCTAATGCTGGATATAAAACCTTCTTAATAAATAGTGGTAAATGGTGAATAAATGAATTGTAAACTTCACTGTTATAGGGATTTCTACAGTTTTACTTGTCTTAGTACCTAACAAAGTGCTTGTCACAGATACTCAAAATATGGGGTTAAATTATTTATTGCACATTTTTGCTCTGGAATTTTGTAACATAAAAATAAAAACAATAGATGTTTTCTTTTTCAGTAGGTTTCCAAGCTGTCCTTCCTATGAGCTGCTGAATGTGGCATGTGCTCTAGGTCTGGGATAAACAGTGACTGCCCATTCAATATGGGCTTTGCAAGGCGATTTGAAACTTTCAGAAAAGTGTATCTGCAGTGAAGTTCTTTGGAAAATGTTGACCCGGTTTGTTTTCTTCAGTATTTGCACAAATTCCTGCAGTTTGCTTCTGTTTCTATTTCTTGATGAATCATATTTTAAATATTAAAGAGTAATCCATGCTCTTGATAAACAGTAAATAAAGGAGAAATATGAACATATAACTTCTCTGAACTCCTCTCCTATGTCCATAATTTCACACTATCCAAAAATATCCAGTAGTAATATGTTTTGTATACATGTCTTCATATGTTCTATGTATTGAATAACATGTTTGTATGTGAATTTGCTTGTAAATTTGCATATGTATGTATGTTTGAAACAACTTAGATCATATTACAAATCCTATTCTGTAACAGGTTTTCACTTAGTATGTCTTAAAACATTTTTGATACTTAGCATATAAAGGTACAGCTTTCTTTTAAAATGTGTCTTTATGTATGGATTTGCAATTTAGTTATCTCTGATTTATTCTAAAGCTAGCAGTACAAACAAGGGTGCATATCCATATATCTTTGTCTGTATCATGCAGATATATCCAAAGAGCAAATTCTTAGCAGTGGAATTACAAGATTTAAGGGAGTTTTGTTATCAACTACAGGGTTTGCATTTTCAGCATATATGTTTATAGTTCATTGGAAGTTGCCAGGAAACAGAGTCACATGTATTTCCACTCTCTTTTGAGAAGAGACCTTTGACAAAGGAACACAAGAGCTTGGAAGGAAGGTCTCTGTCTTTATTATTTGTAGATCCCCTTTGTCCATTTACAACTAATAATTAACAGTCATTCATAGCCATCTCTGAAACTGAAGACCATTTTTCTAAAACTGAAACATATCATTACTATATTTAATTGAAAATGAAATCTAATTTTCATTGTTTTCTGTCCACATTAAGTGCCAGAAGTTCCTCCTTCCTGCCACCAGTGTGCAATCTCTTTGGAAATTTCTTGGCATTGTCTTTTAAAATATGCATTAAGTAATCTACTGCTGATTATATACACATCAGAAATGAGAAATAGCTGTACATTAAGTTTTGTCCAAGAATATTTGCAGTAACATTATTCCTAATATTTCTAAACTGAAGCAATACAAATGTCCCCCCACAGTGAAATGTAAGCTGAGATGCAGGAATACTATGCAAGAGTGAAAATGAACAAATTGCTGCTACAAAAGCATGGCGGAATCTCACAATTATAGTGACCAGTGACAGAGACACACACGAAGTACATGCTGTATGAATCCAGAAGTTCAAATTCAGGCAAGTGGAATTTACAGCATTTGTTAGGATAATGCCTTGAAGATGATGTGTGTTTCTGTAGTATTCCTGGGAAATACATTGGTTATGCAGGATGAGATTCGTGAAGTGGACAAGGAAGGGGTAAATGACCAATTTTTCAAAGCCAACTCTCTCCTCTGCAGGCCTCCAACCAACCCTTCATTTTCTAGGCGAGGAACCCAGGAAAAATCAAACCTAAGAAATAGGTTCCAGCTCAAAATCAAACCCTCAAACAGGTCTGGAGCCTCCAAAATCCATTACTCAAAACAAAACAAAACACACTCATGTAAGCCTCCTCCAGGTCAAGAAGTGGAGCCCCAGGAGTGCTAGAGAAACACACCTCGTGGCCTTCAAGGCATTATCCTAACAGATGCTGTCAATTCCACTTGCCCGTATTGATAACAAAAACTACCAATTCTCTTCACTCTCCAGGTTAGAGGGGAAGGAAAAATGAAGTTAACAAACATTCACTTCCCACCTCGCTGCCTGTGCCCCACCCATCCCGGGGCAAGCCCCCCCCCCCCCCCCCCCCCCCCCCCCCCCCCCCCCCCCCCCCCCCCCCCCGCTTCGTTGCCCTGGCAACCTATAAGGCCTCTGTTGCATCTGGGCATTGTTGCCTCACTGGGGGCTTTGGCTCACTCTTTCGCTGAGTCTCTCAGTGAAAGGGTATGGATTTGATAAAGACGTTAGGACTTAGTCATCTTTACCTCGAAAGCACCTCCAAATCCTCTTCGGAGTTGGAGGGTAAAAGATCCCCTTTGTATAAACACCATTTATTGAAGGAAGAAAAGAGAAACTGTGGACTCAGTGCAGAGCTGATTGGCAGCTGAGATGCTGGACAAAATCATCTGTTTTCTGAGGCACAGGAGCCAGAAGGTGTGGTGCGCTGTGCCTAAGCTCTGCCAGGAGGGTGAGTGAGGAGGACTGGAGAGTGGGGATCCCGGGATGAACCTTTGAGGGGTGCGAGATGGAACACCTCTGTCAGTACCTCCTAGCTGGTGTGGGCCTTGGGGCCCATCCTGACTGGGAGTCAGCTGGCTGATGGCAGCAGGCTCACCGACCACACCAATGAAAGAAAGGGATCCTCTGAGGGTGTTGACTCATGGTTATACTGCACTTAACTGGGGATCTAACAAAAAATTAGTGTCTAAAAGGTGTTAGCTAAAAACAACTACACCAAAAGGGTTCATTACAACTTTTTGTTGTCTTTGACATCTTGGGGCTAGATTAAGAAATTGAGATGTTAAAGATTTAAAAAAATAAAAACTGTGAAAAACTGGGTACATGTTTGGGAGAAGATGTAGTAGCTTCTCAAAGAAAAATAACTAGCTAGGCTTGGTTAAAGGCACTTTCTGACAAGAGTCACCCAAGGTAGTGCTGAGATCTGTCTGCTGGTGATGAGCCTTTAGGAAGAAAGACACTTCAGAAACAGAAGCCATTATTTCTATCAAGTCATTGTTACTTAGGGCTGTTATCTAGGCTTTAATCAAATGATTTTAGAAAACAAAATAAATAGGGATAGATGCCTCTTCTTTCTCTTCTCTTACATCACTCCTACTTTTTCTTGTTAAAAACAATTCTAAAATAACCATTAAAGATCATGCTTTTATAGGTTTAAAAATGGCCATATTTATTAATTTGTATGCAATTTATTCATTCAAGTAATTTTGAGAACTTACTGTGTGTTGGGCAATAGAGATCTGATGGTGAAAAAAATCTTTAGAATTGACAGTCTAGAGGGAAAGATACATAAGAATGAAATAATTGCAGAAATTAATTATAAATATAAATTTACAGTTCCTAAGTGCTAGCAAGGTACATAATACAAAGAGAACTTTTAATGAGGGTGAGGTAGGGAATGGGTCTAGAAAGGCTGAAGAAGGGAAGGTTTGGGTTGAAATGTAAAGAATGAGTTGGAAAAGGTGAGATGGATCAGTGGAGTGGGGAGTGGAAGGAAAGGGGAGGGGGATGTTCTTGGCAGAGGGAATAACAAGAGCAGCAGCTGTGATTGGAGGGCATTGAAGAACTGAAAGAAGTCCACAAGGCTGCTCCAAAGAAGAAAAGGAGGGTCAGTTTATGCAGGGCCTTCTAAATCATGGTAGTGGTGTGGGCCTTTATGTTAAGCTACTGAGAAGCCATTCAATGTTTTGAGTGGAGCTAGAGGAGTCGAGTGACATGATCAGGCTTGTCTTTTGAGAAGATTGCTCTGGTTGCAATGTGGAGAATTGGATGGTTAAGAATGCCTATAACTGTGACTCCTGAATGAATGGTATCTTGATTTAAATTGGTAGCAGTAAAAAGGAAATGGACAGACTTAAAGGCTAGACTATAGCAATGGATTAGATGTAGCAGGTGAGAGAGGGAATGTCTCAAAGATGACTTCTGGGTTCCTCTTTGTATAACTGAATAGAGGATGGTGCTGTCATTGAGACAGAAGCCCTGGCTAAAGGATAGATTTAAGGGAAGGAAGATCCTAATTTTGAGCAAGTTGAAGTGCCTTTGTGAGATGTCCAAGTATAGAAAGTTTATACACAGGTCCAGAACCACTAAATGGAGGGAGGGTCTTTGGGCTTCTAAATATCCTCTTGGAACTCATCTGTGTATTGGTGATTGTTAAGATCCTAGGCAGGGATGTGAGAAGGCTTAGGGCTCTAAGTTGAAAACTCCAAATTTAATGACTGTTTGAGGAATAGGAGCCTACAAAAGAGACTGAGAAGTGGCTAGAGATAGGTAGAAAATCCAGGTGAAAGCCATGTCACAAAGCCATTAGGAGAGGTTCCTACAGGAGGAGACTGGTTGCTAGCATCAGTTATGATTAAGGGTTCGAAGAGATGGACATTAAACATACCATTACATTTGCCAAGGAAACCACTGAGGATCTCAGCAAAAGGCAGTGGTTGCTAGGGTCAGTCATATCTAAAGGGTGTGAATCCCCTTGGATGAGTTTCTATCACCAAACTCATTCCCAGACACCCATAAAAGTAGCTGCTACTCTATCAGAGTCATATTAATAAAAATACAAGCCACATGTACTGCAATAGCCCTGCTTTAGTTAGCGATTTAAACCATTAGTAAAAAAGTTAAACAAATCAAGCAGTTTTCAAAATGGGGAGAGAATTTGTCTTTTTTCACCAATGGCATCTGTATCCTGAAGGGTAAACCTGATAAACGTCACTTCTTGATTCTTTTATTTTGAAGATTAGAATGTGACATTCTTTTGCCTTGCAAAAAATTCCCCTTGAAAGTGTATTTATTATTCAGTATCTTTATTATTAATTTGGAATGGAGTTGTCAACAGACATAATTTTATATATTTTTGAATATTAATTTGACCTAGAGTGTATTCATATCACAAAAGAACATTTTTAGTTTCCTTTAAATTTCAGATGTTCAGAATATCTGGTCTTATATATTGGAATTTGTGGAGAAGCACTTAACCCAACAAAAGGTAAGACTTAGACTTTACTTTTGATGTAGGGGAGTCCAAAGAATCTTTCCTACTTAGTTTCATCTATTTTTTTCTCTGAGCAGGATACATATTTTAGGGTTTTAGCGTTCAGTTTCGTGATGTCATATTTAGTACTGTGGTTAGTAGATTTAATACAGGTTTTACTGTTGGATCATACACTTGTAAGTTTTCTTCTAGTGTTAAGTCTATCACAAATCAGCCTCTGTGTGTGTATGTGTGTGTGTGTGTGTGTGTGTGTGTGTGTGTGTGTGTAGAAACAAGAAGAATTACGTTTTTCTGTGATCTGGTAGTCCCTGGACTAGCTAGAGGAGGCTATAAAGATTCTTGTGGTGCCCCTTTAAAGGGAGTAGGTTTTAATTGCAATATAAGAAGTCAGGGAAACTCAACACAACTTAACAAAAATGAGAAACTTAGCTGAGCGCTGGGCTCTTTCCTCCTGTTAAATACTGAGTTTGGACACTGTAGAACTGGTTAGTGATATGTAGAGTTTGGAGGGAACTGGGAGTTTGTGACATTTCATACACTACCCAGTCATCCCAGTATGACAGCTCTGGTGCTGAATTCATCTTTCAAACCTATTTTGTTTGACCTGGAAATTTGAATTAGTTATCACCACTTATAAGTTGGAGTTGATATAAAGATTTAGATATTTTTCTCTTTTCTTGAATTGTCATCTGATTTTACAATCCTGGTTTTCCATTCCTGTGTGGTAACACTGGACTGGAGATGATGATGAGTCTGTCCCTTTAAAAGGGGCATGCACCACATTTTTTGTGGCTATTTCACTCCCTATGTATTCTTTGTTGACCCCTGTGTGCATTTGAGTTTACAACCTTTGATGTAAGTTATTTCCAGGAGACACAGATCCAGTTTGAGAGCCAAAAGCACTTGCTTTTACCCATCAGCCAAGGTCACCACACTGTAGCACGTGCTGTGGTTGTTGGGTTGTCTGATTTTAAGTGACACAAACCCTAAGTGGGGGAATGAGGAAAATAGAGAATTTGGTCTCCCTTTAAATTCCTTCTCTTGAATGGTAAATGACTAAAATATAAAATATCCCATAATTTAGGACAGGAGTAATGTTAGATATAAGTTACAATCAACTATGCATCCATACAAATTTTCTTAGTCCTCACAGCCTTTGAATGATAAAGGGAGGAAAAGTCTGATGTCAGTGAAGCATCATGGATTGATAGATCTTTTGTAAGACTTATCTGAAAATTTAGTCACAAAATGCTGTATCTATAGGGATTACAGAAAACATTAGATTTTGAAGACCCAAGTTTAATTCTCTGCATGTGTTTTGATAACACTATTCTTCAGTGAATTGTTTGTTGCCATTTCCCCCTCTTCTTTTTGTTTTCAGGGAGTTCAGATACCAGGACTTGGAACTTTTACTTTCATGAGCCAAAAGCTTGACATGGGAGGTGACAAGTTTATCCAAATTCAGAGCCCCGTGTTTATGATGGAAGAGAAGGTTTTGCAAATACATGTACTCACACAGAACAAAGACTATACTCCTGGTAAATATCTTTAGTAGTTAAGTCTTTCTTATAAGGTGACTGGTCTGGGGATGAAAGTGAAAGAGCAAAGCTTGGTTAATTGCTGCTTATTGGTTTCTGATTCGAGGGACTCATTTTTCACACTGTACTTTGGCAGAAGGAGGGACCAGTGTAGGGGGATCATATAGAATCTTCCTAAATGAATGCAATGTTGTGAACAAAAGAGATAATAAATATCAATAATTAAAAACGAAACAGACAATTAGAATCTTTGTGCAAGTCATTTTGAACCTCAGGAACTTAAGAAGTAGGTATCAGAAGACCTGATGTAACATCAAAGCAAATTTATGTAAAAGCCAGACATAATTATCTTTCTCTTACCTAAAACCAGTTCTAATTTCTTATGGTCCAAAATGTGAAAAAGTCTGTGCAACTGTGTTATAGCTTTCATATAAATAACTGTTTCCATCATCTATGTAATTTAAATGATTAAAATTTAGTGTTAGATGTCTGAACATTTGTGGATGTTTATAATCATTTAAAACTGGTAGGATAAATAACTTGAAGATATAGGCAAATATTGCTGCAGTGTATTCTGAAAGCTTCATAAAATCCTTTGATAAAGAGAAACTGAGAATATTATATTGATTTACATCTAGGAATAACTAAAGTATGAGTAACCAGTTATGTTAGCTATCTGTACAAATAATGTTATATTGGGTAAAATTAAAAATTTTGCAGGGACATTTTACATATTGTTGAGTATTAAGTGAGAATTGGATAATTATTTGTGAGTATATATATGTCCTTGTTAAAATTTCCTCTTCTTTCCCTCACACAAACTGTCTTTTTCTCCTCTAGATGATATTCCAATTGTTCCACTTGATTTTTTAACGATATCCATGGCAGGCCCATATAAAAAGGATATAGTTGAAGAATGTGTGAAAGAGACAATGCTTTTTTTGTCAAGATCAATTTTAAGCCCCCAAAATGTGGAGTTTATCTTCGAAGGAATTGGAATCCTTATAATCTGCGATGGCAAAGTAAAGATGAAATTTTTTAAGGACTTTATCAGTAAATGGATGGAACTGGAGCTCTGGAGAAAACCCTGGTAAATGTAAATTGTCTTCCTTCTCTTAACCCTCCTCCCCATAGTAGTGCTGAATCATCTGTAAGTGTGTCATTACTAAGGGAAAACTCAGGTTGGAAATTCTTTCAAGTGCAAAGAAATGCTTGCTTATAGATGATTAACTCTGATAAAGAAACTTATTTTGAGTCAATTTTAGTTGAAAGATATAAAGAATACTAGAAATTCATAATTCTGAACATTTTATTATAGTACCTTAGAGTTTAAAAAGTATTCTCATATTATTTTGAGCCTTAAAACATTATAAAACTGCATTATTATCATCCTGACTTTACCAATGATAAAAATGGGGCCAGTGATCTGACAGTGGTAAGTGATAGAGCTGAAAGCCAAGTCTAGATTTTCTAGACTTGGCTGGTTTTACTATTTTATTTTAATGAAGGTCTATAATGAAGGTCCACAATAAAATGTAATTCAAGTCTGGAAATGTACCTTTAGCTTTAATTTGCCATGTTGTAGAAAAATTTCATAATTCGCCCCATCCCGTTAATCATTAAGTAGCTGGTGCAGACTTCACATTAAGTTGGAAACAGCAGCGTCTGAGGAGGTACTGAAATAACCAACCAACAGGACTAATGTAAGAACTCATGTGCTTTAAGTACTCCTCTGGGAACTTCAAAGCTATTTTATGGGTTATGACAAAATGTGCTGTAGAGCAAACAACAACAAAAACAAAGAAAACAAAAAAAGATCTTTTAAAAGAAAAGGCCATAAAATTAAATGATCTAGTTCTATTGTCCTCCTTTCATGAAGTTCTGGGATGGGAATTTAGGAGATGGGAGTTGTATAGAACGAGATCATATTTTCTCCATAATCTGACTTCTCACAGGATTGATGTCAACTCTGCATGGAAAGGAGAAACACACAGAGGCATCATCCTCTCTTTTACATTAAAGGCAAGATTTGCAAAACCAGTACAAGATTTACAAAACATGTACATTGCTACCCTTAAGGGATTCTATAGAAGTTTATAACCTCACTATGTGCTTGAAAGAAGATAATATTCTAACTGACTTGCTACACTCTAAGACATTTCTGTTAAACATTTTCCCCGAAGAACTTGGGAGAGAATCTATGGGGAAAAATTGGAGGTCAAAGCAGAGGGAGAATCACTGCATATCTCATACTGACGGGCAGCAGCCCAAAGCATGTTGGCTTTAAAGAACCTACCTACACTGACTGGCAACTACTGCACTTGAACTACCTGATGCATTTAATCATGGAGTGTTAGGTTAATCCAATACTTATTAACATCTATAAAACATATTTTGAATAGCTTCTTTTAAGTAGTGAGATTATTTCCCTACCAAATATCCCATAACTTAAGTCTGAGTGCTGTCTTGCAGAGCAGTTTTCTTGTGCTTATTCAATGTTGCTGTTATTGCTCAAAAATTTTTGAAACTTTTCTGAGAATTCCCTTGAAAACATTTTGTAAGCCATAGCACTAATCAAAAAGTAATAATTCTATATATTATTCTATACTCATGCAGTGTAATAATGTGATAAGCATGTGCTATAATGATCATTATAATAGCTGCTGTTTTTTTGTGATAGCTCCTTATATAGAACATGTCATAAAAATCCTATAAATTAGGTCCATATATGTAGGGTCCGAGTGTGGGGATTTAAATACTAAGCCCTCTGAATCTAAAGGCCTTCTTTTAACTACCCATTTAAAGATATTTCAGTCAAGAGTAGAATTAACCAGATTGCTCACTTTCATGAAAATTTTAACAAGCTGGGCCTCTTCTTAAAGATGTGTAAAGGTAATCATCAACTCTGAAGGCAACTTCCAAAGATGAAATGGTTTGAGTAAAGGCAGTGTCAAAGGAATTAGTATTTGACTACTTTATTAAATGAGACTATTCCTCACCGGATTTTAAGCTCTAGACTTGAATTGCTACTCAAAACGAGTATCACAGTAGCCTTGCCTGAGGCTGTATTTTGATTTGTCTGTCCTGGACCATAGCTCTGGTATAACCCTTCTTTATCACTGTCCTCTAGCAACGTGGCATTGTGGACTCGGTGTCATCTAACAGAGAAAGCTTTGGAAATGCTCCCAACAGCGTCCTTGCATTTCCAAGGTCAGTGTGCAGCTCCACAGCCTCCTCCAGGCACCTGCAATCCTTGCTGATCAGTTGGTCTAATTGGGTAGCATTTCCCAACTTTTCTAGTGCATCTTTCTCTTATGATCTCTCTCTCTCTCTCCACTCTCCTCTCCCCCACCGCCTCTGAAAAGAAGCATTTATTGCATACATTCTTTGTAGTTCAAAAAACAATGGGCATTAAGGATATTCCTTTTCTAGCAGCCTTCTAAAAATTCTGACACTACCTCCATCAACCTTAGTCTTGAAAATGTTAGTAAAATTCTCCTCACCCACTGGGCTTTCCAAACTGCTTTCTACCGCTTCCTCTGACTGACCTTCCTCTTCCTACAATCTAGCCTGTCTTCTGACTGAGCTCTGATTTTTCCCCCTGAAGAGGTTAATAGACTAGGTAGAATAAGGAGAAAACCTTTACCCCAAGACCTGGGTGGGTATTACTGGGACTAGTACTGACAATAATTAATAATGATAATATGCTAGTTATGAGTGGAGTATTTATTAGCGATTTCTTAGTATTGTACTTAATCTTCACTTACAACCACTTGAGATATGTACTATTTCATCTATTTTATAGAAGTGTAAATTTAGTTACAATTCTAACTCTTTTTTTTAAACAAGTGAAACAATATAGTGCAGTACTAAGAACATGGGAATAAGAGTCAGGAGACTTAGGTTTTGTTTCTAACTTGCTGTCACTCACTCATTGTGAGATCTTAATCGTTCTCTTAATCTGAATTGCCATGCCATTAACTATTATACATTTATGTGGAAAAGAAGTTTGGGGAATAGCAATCAGCTACCCAGATTACTAGTTTCTCATATTTCAGGTATCTGTGATGTCTTCTTATGTTTGTTTGTTTGAAACAACCCCCCGCAGGAAGGGTGTGTAACACATATCTCAGGAAAATCAGTGTGAAGGCAGGAATAAACCATAGATATTATTGAGTCCAAGTCCCTCACGTTGCAGATGAAATGGCCACACAACCATGTTGTGTGGTTGCTCTTGATTCTTCTGATATTCTTTCTGTCACACCATACTTCCTTACTTATGAAATCAATGGATTCAAAATAATCTTATTTTGATTATATTTTGGAAGGTTAATTTGGCTCTCCAATTGGACATATTTTGGCTTGAGCATTTTAGAAAGGAAATGGCTGCAGTGAGTTGAGAAAAAGAGGTGGGGTTTCCTGTTAATAAGCTTAGAAATGGACATGAGGACTCAGACACTCAAAAGAATGCTAGATACTAATTTATGTGAAGTTTGACCCTGAATTTGCTGGAAGTATTCCAGTCCCCAATATTCCATATCTGAGACCTAAAAAGCCCTACACTGTGCATACAGAATAAATAAACTCTTTCCCTCATTGTGCCTTTGCAAGTCCCTCATTTTTGCCTTGAGGTAGATGGAGAAGTGAGGAAGAGAAAAAGGAAGAGGAATGGTTACTTCTCAGCAAACTCTGTCTACCAGGCTATGAATTCTTGCTTTACAGAATTAGAAAAGACAAATTCAAACTGAAGCCCAAACCGAAAACTGAAATGCAGGTCCTCAAAACATTTTCTCTACAGAAGAGCTGCTTTGGAAGTCTCAATATAGAAGAAGGTCTTGGTTGCCTCTCACACTTTGCCTCAAAAAGGAGTCCATGGTTTTCACTCAGCAAATCAAAGCACTTTCCCCATTGAGAAAAGTGGGCTCATTTTAGAATCAGCAGGCTTTGTCTGAGTTTCTTCTCAGAATCGAGAGTTGACATAATTACTTATTCATATTCAATGCAGTAGGCAAACTTCTTGGCTTGGCCCTAGGATTCAACTGGACCTGGAGAACGAAGCACCTGTGAAGACAATTTTAGAAGCAGGTGGGAGGAAAAAGCGAAAGATATTCAAGTAAGGCCGCAGGTCAAACAAATGTGGTGCCAGAGGTAGGCCAATGGTTTCTAGGTATAACCTGACACTCTTTACTGCTTATGAATTGAGTCATATTGCTTAATAACTCCTAGGCCCAAAGTAAATACAGTTTGAATTAAAAAAATTCACTATATTCTTCTAAGAAACAGCTCTTCCTGGAATCATGTATCTCATCTTAACTACTTTATAACACTCAGGCTCTTAGACTATGATCTCTTTGCGGGCTCCCCATTGCTTAAAGGGGTCGAGACTGATGCCTAAAGGTAACGTAAATCCATGAAGTGGGGCAGATAAATACGCAGCATGATAGATAATTTATGAAAAATAAAGAGTATCTTTGTTTTCCTTTAAAATATGTTGTCATATGTTCTTTTTGTTGGCAGATATGAGAAAATACTAAGACTCAAACACTTTTTAAAAGGGTGCTAGAGATGCCCAGAGATTTATGAAAATGTGAGCCAACTAGTATCATGTTTCCCCTGATTTTTCAAGAGAAATAGAGATCCTGGGCAAGTGAAATCTATTGATTTGCTAAATGTTGATGAATGATGATGAAATAAAAAATGCTGGTGGCGTGAAACAAAACATATTGATGGGTGTACATTGGCTTGTGGACGACGGTTTTGTGATATGCAGCCTAAAGTTGCATATTAACTTTTTCATTTCTTTAACTTCCTGTCACTGCTCCATACAGACTCCTCCTTTGAATGCAATGGTCATTCAGTTTCTTCCAGGGTGCTTTGCCTCTTACCTGACTTAATGCTTTTTCACTTTTTCTTTTGTCTGAAATGCCCTTCAATTTCTTACAATTTGTCTCAACCTTATTCAGCTCTTTTTAGTACCATTTTAATATCTTCCTTCATGAACACGCTGCTCATCACTGGATTCTGAAAAGGCTTTTTCCTTCTCTGAATATGTCAGACCCTGAAAGATGACACCATTCAGGGGCACCCTTGTGTGGTAGCAGTTAGGTCAACCATATCTGGCTGAGGGTGCAGTCTGCACGCATCTCAAGGGACCAGGGTTTGCATCCTGGGGACGTAGGAACAACCAAGATGAACAACCAAATAAAATAATTACAAATACTTCCTCTCTCATCCTGCCTGCCTGCCTCTGCCCACCTTCATTCCTGTTTGTACCTTTCCTTTAAAAAATTTCTCTAGATTCCTTAAACCATTCATTTGGGATTCATTACACCATTCATTTGGGATTTAGAAATCATGCTTCAAGGTCTTAAGGTACTATTGATGCAATGTTTTAAAAACACTTAGCACTTTTTGGCATGTAGACATATAATAAGACCACCACGAATGCAAGCTCTCATTTGTTTGCTTGTATCTTATTTTCTATTTCCAACAATATCAAAAGAATTTAAGTATTTGGGCTTTTTTTTTGCATTTTTAAGGTGCCTAGCCAATGCTTTGCATATAATATGTAAATGGCTAGAATATTTTCTTTTTGCCCTCAAAAAGAGGAAGGGAGAATAATTTAAAGAAACTGTATCTTATGTGAAAACTTTGCTTGGTAAAATTGGTGTTTTCATTGGTATTAAGTACAAACCGCCTATTTAAGTTGAAAGGAAACTCACTTCTGTTCATTCTACAGAAATCTTATCACCCAAGAAACCTGGGGGTAGACAAACCAGCACCCCTCCTGCTGTAACTCACAATGACTCGCATAATACATTAGAGTGGAGTGGGAGTAGCAGGAAGCACATGAGCACCGAAAGGTGATGGACTCGTTTTTCTGTTGCATTTTACAAAGTATATTTTTGAATTCGTGTCTTGATGAATGTGTCCATTCATCCCACCATTTGGTATCCTTAACTATGTTCTATGTGCTAGGTGATGGGGATATCAGAGAAGGCAGAGCTTTCTTGGGGCGGGGGGATCCAAGCATACATAGAATGATAAAGTATGATTTCAATAGTATAAATGCTGACCAAGGTGGAAGAAAGACAGAACAAGAGAGGGAGCATCTAGCTAGATTGAGAAAATTTCCCTTGTTTTTTGAGTGCTTGGATATTATGATATAGTACAATTTTATATTTAGATAGAATTGGAAAGCAGTTTTACCAAAAATGGCTGGTACCCAAAAAGCATTCTTTGAATGAATGAGTACATTTGAATTGATTATTGTTGTTTCTTATCTCATTGTAAGTCAAAAGATTCCTATTTTTTCCTTCTCCCTTTCAGAAGGATACTTTTTAAGACCTTAAATCAGTCAACTAGATTCAGGTCATTTGTTGCCTACTGTGTACCTTGTATGATGCTGTCAGCCTTCAAGTTGTTAACATGTCATGATGTACCAGCTCTCATAGGTGACATTTGCATTCTTGTAGATTGCTAAAGTCAAAGTTAAAACTCTAGTCACCATTGCCCAAAATGCTTGTTTTAGGTAAGCCCATTGTTTTAAAGGGAGTTGAGAATGAAGATCTAGTACTTTAGAGTTGTGCTCAATCCACAAACAAAAAGCACCACTATATGCTAGGTATACTACTCAAAACTAGAGATGTAGGGTTGTCTGATATTTAAAAGAGATACCTTGCAGGGAGACTGATGCCAAAGAAATAAAGATAATAGAAGAAAGAATAGAGTCTGTGAAGAGGAGGGAAATCATTGTTAGGAATTATTAGTGAAACTTCCTTATAGAAGTTGATCAAAAATGTATTTATGTGCTCATGAAATGTGTGTTTATCACAGAAAAGAGACACAAAAGAGAAGATAAAAACCCACTCATCTCAGTATGTAGAGGAAATTTTCTGTTATTATTATGGTATATATTTTATTCATTTCAAAGATGTATACTACTGCTAAAGAAATAATGCACATCACAAAGACAGCATAAGAAAGATCAGAGAGGAGGTAATAATTAGGGATTTCCAGTGATTCCTAGCATATGCAATATATATATATATGTACACACTTGAATCATGCACATATTGAGTAAAACAGAGTACATCCCATTGTGTAAACCTTTGCTGCACTTAACAATAAGAGTAAACTTTTCCTCATGACTTTGAAATCTTCCAAACAATAAATGATTGCACATCATCTTAAGGATTAAATTTTTTGTTTAATCAATCTCCCACTGGATATTCAGATGGTTTTTAAATTACAAGTAACATTGTGATAAATATAATTACACATCATTCTTTGCCCCTACCTGAAAGTTCTATAGGATTAAAACCTTTGAAGTTTCAGTGATAAAGGGATGAACCCATTTTTCATGCCTTTGATTTTCATTACCAATTATTCTCAGGGAGGTTGTACCCAATGATCTTCCAGTAGTAGCAATAAGATGAGAGACATCTTTTTTCTCTACAGCTTTGCTAGAATTAGACATTGTACCACACTATGGCTTTCATTTATCACCTAGGGCCAAAGCCAAAGTTGTTTCCAGAGTCTGGAAGATCCTGCCTGATCTCTGATTTCTCTCCTATATTTTCTGTACACTAACTTATTCCCCCAGTCACTGAACGCAGGCACAATTCATATTCAAGGTGTTTTTATTCATTTTCTCTTCCTAGAATGTCTTTTCAGATATATGCATTGTTATTCCCTTACTTCTTCGGATATTTCCTCAAATGTCATCTTCTTGGTGAGAACTTCTCTGGCTGTTCCATTTATAGTTAATACTATATCCCTCCAGCGTTACATGGAATTTTCAGCAACTAGAAGACAGCTGAAGGGCTGGAAAAAGAGGAAAGGAACATAATGACTGGGAAATCCACCTGTGCTGATTGGATAATTGTTCAGCTCAGTGTAATTTGCCCCAGAGGAAATTAATGACTTTCTATGCTGAATTTTGAGTATGGGGAAAAAGGTCTGAATTCTGCTCATTTAAACCAGGATTAAAAGTGAAAATGTCCTAGATCCATCGATGCTATGAGAGCTAGGAGTTTCAGTGTTCATGCCTTTTAGGATATATCAGAGTGGTGAACAAAATAAGACATTTTTCTACTGAATTTACTCTGAGTGGAATGGGGTTCCCAAGGTTGGGGCCCCTCTTCTGTGACCGCAAGTGGAGTCAGACTGTTCTCTTCAGGTGTTTGGAGGAGAGAGATGTGCAGCTGGAGCATGAGAACCGTGTGAAACGAAATTTACACCAGCACTGGGCAAAGAGAGCTGCACTGAAGAAGGCACAGGCCCCAGAGGCTCAGCCTTCTGACCGGTAATACCTGCTTGGACCACAGGTCTTTGCACTGACAATCTTCTCTGTGCCTTCTTGCCTTCTATCCCTGGATGGCAGCGAGGTATCAAGTGCTAATTCCTGTACATTGTTGTGGCTGCCTATAGAGACCTCTGCAGAAAAGAATTCGGGGCTCAGGGGAGATACTGTTGTGGTTGATTAGAAATGTCTGTATGGACCTGGGAGTGGTGAATACTGTCTAATGTGTTTCAACTCTGTTCTCAGCTGTGCCCCTGCCTCAGGTAGCTTTATATTCTCTTTGTGGGACATGCGGATGTGGTACGGAGAGAGACGGGTGAGTTATTTCACCTTACAAATCACTAGTTGGAAGTAGGGAGAGTATGTTTCCATCTGAATACAGTGAAGTCTTCTGCAATGATCACTGAGAGCAGATTCAAGGGACTGTGATAAGATGGCCGACTGGAAAAGTGAGATGCCTATGCAACCAGGTTAGAACATGTCCCTGGAGTGAGTGGCTGTGTCCCTTCTCTCTCTCACCACTCATCTATTTACAATCTTGAGTTAGGGAATCAAGTCATATCTAGAATTAACAATAGCTCTGGAGAGGTAGTTTTTATCTTTTGGTCTTACTTTTCTCACTGGTAAGATGGCGAAATAAACACGTGCCTGACTTCACTAACACAGGTTTGGGCATCAAGTAGGAGATGGGAAAGTATGATTAGAATTCTTTACAAATAGAAGATAGGATTTCTTAGAATGTTAACAACCAAGCTAATTCAATATTATTAAAACCTGAATATACCAAAATGATATTTTAAATTGACAATTAACAACAATTTTATTGTGGGTATAAGTCCTTCCACTGGCTCTTGATCTTTAACTCAACTTTTCCTTTTAGATTTGGAGGCATTAAGTTTCCAAAGGAGAAGTGGGGTCATGTGACCTAGAGAAGAGGAAAGGGGACACTGGGGATTTCATGCCATTCTCTTGAAGTTCTGGGAAAACAGGTTAAGGGCAGTGAGATGGAACCCAGAGATTTTAGGTGGGTTCAGGAAGAATGCTTGGCCAGTGTGGGATGCAAGTACAGAGGAGACACAGGAAACAACCTTGAGCGAAAGATGACACCAAGTTGCCTGGAGATGGCAGAGCAGGCCTGTTGCCTGCAGACCCAGGTCAGGCTGTGCTCTGTATTTAGTGGCAGCAGACAGTGTTGGTGTTAGAGGACAAAGAGAAAGGTCCCATGTGCAGCTGGCCCCATCCTGTCACGAGGCAAGCCTTGTAGCGCTCCCAAACCCACATTCAAGCTTGTATGGTTATTTTTCCTTTTAAACCCACTCTCAATGCTCCTTTGTACAGAACTCTACCCAAGTAGAAATGCTGATAGAATAGGGGAGCCACCAGAGATTTTTCATCATCAGAAAAGGTGGATAATCAGTCACTGCCGTCCTTCATCTGTCTTGAACCTCCTTGTCCTCCTCTTAGTCTCTGCTTCTGCCTTCACTCTAGAGGCCTCTGGCTTCCTAGCACTTCTCTTTGCTAGCCCACTCTTACCCTTGTGCTGCACTGGGTGTCGAAGCAGTGGTGGCCTCATCTCCCCTCAGCCTGGCAGGGGGAGTTGTGTCCACAGGACAAAGCAGCAAACACGGAGGCTTTGGAGTCAGCACCCACTGGCTGTATGACCTGGGGCCAGCTCTTATCTCTGATGGTGTGGGTGGGTGTGACTGGGGAAAGCCATGGGCCAGGCTATTGCTGGGGAGTTTGGAAGCCTGTGATGTGGTTGGTGACCACAGCAGCCATGTGGAGTGAGATGGAATGTGAGCGGGGTCATGGGGTGGTGGGGTAGTAGGCTCCTGGGAGTCTGCTCTGATTTTCCTTCCAAGCAGGATCCCAGAAAGGACAAAGGGTGCACCTTCTCACCACAGCTGTTTCTTCCTCCACAGGACCGCCAAGGAGCTCTTCATTCTGGACCAGTGTGAGAAGTACCTGCAGTGTCAGAGGAGCATGGCCACCAGGGCAAGAACCGCCCGGGACTCAGGACCTGGCGCCCCAGTGGGCACCAGCTGCTAGAGGAAACCTGGTTTGGAGGAAGTATTTTTTTATTTTAGATGTTTGAGAATGATTTTGAAACTACACATGTGAACTTTAGAAGGAAGAGTCATTGTGCCTTCAGGAGCAGATTGCATCTTGACTCCTTATTGAATTTCTGGGGCAGGATTGCCTTCCCTCATCCTGCCTCCCCCTCTCCCACCCCAAAGCCCGCCCTCCCTCTACATCCCCTGCTGCCCTGGGGTTGGAGAAGGCCCAGTTTCTCTGGTTTTTGGGAGGTTGTGTGGGTGGGGAGTTGGGGTTTGGGGGAGCTGCTGAACCTCTGTGACTCTGGAAGCAGCTTTATCTTATCTTCATTGTATACTTTCTATGTTGAAATAAATGTTAAAATAAATGTTTCCTGCTTGGCTGTGAATTACCTTTCATACCAGTGCATTTTACCATCCCACCACCAGCCCTGGACTTGTCAGAAGACTGTGTGTGAACATTCAGCAGGCGGTTAAGTCATTTTCCTGGTGGGTAGAGAGGGTCAGAGCAGTGCTTCCTGAGTTTTCTGGTGGATGACACACCGGGACTTTTTTGGGCCCCTGGGTTATCATTGTCTGTCATTGTGCAGCCATTTCTACAGCTTGGTGGTAGGGTTTCCTGTGAGCTGAAGGGGATCTGGCTGGCTACCAGGTGCCACCTGCTCTCCTGCTTCACTGACACCCATTCTTAAGCTGTAGGTGGGGGCGAGGACTGCCTTCTGGTTAAAGGGTGGTTTTCAGTCAGGCCATGCATGGGCCTTCTCAACCAGAAACTTCCATTTACCTGCACCCTTGTCTGTCTTCTCCCTGCCCTCTCTACCACCTCAGGGAAAACAGAGTGACTAGAGGTCTGAAAGAAAAAGCTAGTAAGAAAGATGATACACTTTCTGCCTGTCACATCTTTCTTAGAAAATGAGGGAAAGTCTATGTGGGGAGACATCCAAAATATTGCTTTTCCTATTACAAATACAAAATTGGAATGTTTTGAGCCTTTTCATCGCTAATATTTTCTTTTTCTACACAAAAAGCTATGTTTGTCTGGAAACTTAAGTTTTCTACACTGCTGTCTCCTTTCATTATCTCAGATCACTCCATTCAGGACCAGTCATACCAATCAGTATTTCAAATAGTCTTTCCTAACTTGCCTGACATCCATACCTGCTATACCCTTGGCGTATTTCTTATATATATATATATATAAGAAATAACTGTAATAGCATATTCTTTTTTAATATTAAAGAAAAAAGAGACTTTAATCAATTTTGATATTTGTAGGTGAGTAAATTTAACATCACTGACATTTTCACTGTAGAAACCAGACTGAAAACTTAAACACAGTTGGCAGCATGCCTGATCTTACTTGTGCCAAATGCTGAGGTGATTTGGGTGTGGTGGAAGGTGAGACATCGCCAGTCCCTGCCGCCTTCACAGCACTCAGTGTGGTGCGGAGGCCAGTGTAATCAGAAATCACCACAGGACAAGAGACATTTCTGCTGGTGCTTCAGGGGTGGAGATGGATATCAGGGGGAGCCCTTGCAGTGAGTCAGCCTGCAGAGGTTTTAGAAGAGCAGAGGCTTATGGACAAGCAGGAAATACTTAGGTGGAAAGTGACAGGAGGGTGGCTGTAGCTGTCACTGCTCTGCGCCTTTCAAGGCTGTGCGAGCATGTGGTATGTGAGTTAGGTTTATAGAGCTTAGCGTGCACACATACATATACATAATAAAGACTATGCCCTTTCGGTTCTAGAGAGCGCTGTCAATTTTCTTTAACTCTTCATAAAATAGGTGAGAGTTGGAAGGGCTGTTAGAAAACAGATGCTCTAGTATTTTTCAAATCTTTTTGAGTAATGCTCAGTGAAAACTGCATTTTGTATTGTAAGACAGAACACGTATCTACACAAACAATTGAGTATAAGTTTTACAGGGCTACACAGATGCATTTGTGTGGAATGCATTCTGATATTTTCTATTGTATTAAAAATTCTGATTAGCCAACAAAATGGATTCAACAATCCACTGATATAGACATTTTAATTTGACAAGCACAATTTTAATATAATCTTTTCCTTTACTATACTCTTATTTGGAATTTACTGGAAATGATTAAGATTATCGATAGTGTTGTAACAATATTTAAGCTGGAGGCTGAGGAACGTTTATGGCCAGTCTTGCTGTAACCAGACCACCTTCTCCTGAGGTACCCAAAAAAGTAATTATTTGCCCTGCCCCCAAAGCCAAGTCCCACAACTTCAACTTCCAATGTACATGAAGACCTGAGAGAAAGGTGTTAGAGATAAAACAGCTGACAACATATGCCCCAGTGCTCAGGTAGCAGACTGACTGGGAGAGGAGCTGGAAGTCCAACAAGAAAAGGAATGCTGACAAGGTGTAGCCTATGCCTTAATTTGCTGGTTTGTAGGTAGAAGAGGAAGATGTGGACCCACACACAGGGAATCTTAAGCAGTTTTGAATCAAGGCTCCCAGATCCTAGTTTCCTCTTGCTGCTGTAACATTACCATAAACGTAGTTCCTTCAAGCAGATCTGTTCGCTTGCAGCTCTGGAGGTCAGAAATCTGAAATCAGTGTCCCTGGGCTCAGAAAGTGCTAACAGGACTTGTTTCTTCTGGAGCTTCAGTGGGGAGAATTCTTTCCCTTACCTCTTCTAGCATCTAGAGCCACTCTTTCCATTCCTTGACTCATGGCCTCTTCCATCTTCAAAACTAGCATCTCAAAAGTGACATCTCCATATCTCTGCTTGTTGCTACAAAGACTTCTCTTTGACTCATGCTTCTCTTATGAAGTCAGTTGTGATTTCACCTTTAGTGCTCGCCCAGATACTTCAGCATAATTTCCCACCTCAAGATCCTTAATCACATTTGTAGACTCCTGTTCGCCATTTAAGGCAATTTTCACAGGTTCCAGGTATTGGTATCTGAATATTTAGTGGGGTAGTGAGGGGGGCATTAGCCTACCCTAGGGTGAATGAGCAGCCCAAGGCCTCCTCATCAAGCCCCGCATCAGAGGGCAGGCAGTAGAAGACCTGATTGTCAACACTTTTCCTTGGGTTTTAGCCATAGAGATTATCTCAACATTTTCTGTTTAGGTGGGTAATTGGGTGGGAAGGAATGACACTTGATACTTCAAGTGTTAACAAATTTATTGTGGTTTTTATTATGGTTTTCTTGAATGTTCCTGTCATGTTCTGTATTTTCTGTAATGGGTCTTTGTCAAAATTTGTTACTGGTAGTGATGACTTCACAAAATGAGTTGGAAAATGTCCTCTCTTCTACCATTCTGGAAGGCATTGTGTAGAATTGGTATTTTTCTTTCTTAAATGCTTGCTAGAATTTATTAATGAAACCATCCAGGTCTGTAGTTTTCTTTGTGTGGGGGTTTTAGATGATAAATTCAATTTTGGTAGCCATATCAAAAAATTTCAGTTATTGTTGAACTCACGGACACATAAAAATAACAGATGTTAGTAACATTCCCTTTTTATACTTTTAATGTCTTTGGGGTCTGTGGTGAAATCCCCTCTTTGAGTTTCAGTATCAGTAATTTCTGTAACCCTTTTTTCCTCTTGGTCAGTCTGGCTAGAAGTTTAAAAAAATGTATTGGTTTTTCAAAGAACCAGCTTTAGGTTCCACTAGCTTTTCGCCATTTTCTTCTTGTTCTTCATTTCTGCTCTGCATTATTTTCTTTCATTCAATTGCTTTGGGTGTGTGTCTGCATCTTTTTTCTTTTTCTTTTTCTAAAGGAAAGGTTCAGGCAGGAAGAAGGCAAGCAGAGGCAGGGAGGCAGGGAAGGAGAGGAGGAATAAGCATTTATTAATTTTATCTAGTTATTTCTCTTGGTAGTTCCTCCTGGCTCCGGAAGGAGAACCCAGGACCTTGGGAAGTTCATGAACTGCATCCAGCCACTAGCAGATGCCACCACACAGATCCTCATGCCCTCATAGTGCCCCCAGCCAGATCAGCATCCCTCACTGGTGCCCTCACATCCTCCTAGTGCCCCTACCCAGATCCTCACATCCTAGTATGTGACCCCACCCCCTCATATTGCCTCCACCCAGATCCTCACCCCCTCGTAGGTTCCCCCACCCAGATCCTCATCCCCTCTTAGGCACCTCCACCCAGATCCTCATCACCTTGTAGGTGCCCCTACCCACAACCTCACCCTCTCTAGGTGTCCCCAATCCCTAGTATTGCCCCCACTCAGATCCTCACGCCCTCATCGATGCCATCACCCAGATCCTCACTCCCTCATAGGTGATCCCAACCTCACATAGGTGCCACCACCCAGATCCTCACCCCCTCATAGTGCCCCTACCCAGTTCTCTACCCCTCATAGGGACCGCCACAACCTCCTAGTGCCCCCACCCAGATACTCACACCCTCGTAGGTGTGAAATGAGGAATATAAGGGAGTGAGATCAAATAAGTACATTTCTTTTTGAGGTAATTAAAATATTCTAACATACCTTGCAGTGATATTGCATAAACATGAATATAATAAAAACTACTGTACTATATAAACTTAGAATGAGTGAATTATTGCATATGTGTATTATATCTCAATGAAGCTGTTACAGAAAACAGTGAATAAATAGAAGGACTCAAATAGACTGAGTCTAAGGAGGAAGTAATGGCTAAAATATGCAGCAAGAGATTAACATAACTTCTACTTTATACTAAATGAATAAATATTTTAAGCAATATAAGTAGGTCACCATCTTAGCAGGGGATTGTGATGGTCTAAGGAAATAGTAGGTTATTAGGTAGAGTATATGAAAAGTCAATTGTTTTATCTCATTTCTCTGTTTAGCAACACATAGTCTGAAAGAAGGTCAATGAATCAAACAAGATCTTAAATTTGCGATGGATGCTGATGCCTCTTAGTGCCCATAATGTATGAGAGAGACCTCCAAAGGATTCTCTGACCCACCCAAAGTTATCATTGGTAGATGTCAGTGATCTTGTCGAGTAAGCCAAATAGCAAAGTAGGAACAAAACCATCAAGACTACAGTAAAATGAATACCTATTATTTAAAATTGACTACAGGTCTATGATTTCACGAAAGGAGATAAATTAATTGATCCCTGGACTTTCAAACAGGTATCCGCTACTGTGCATCATTAACCTTCCACTCACAAACTACAGTCTGCAAAGGAAATCCAAACTTGCTAAGTCATGTTTTGCCCCCTTATTTTATGTTAGTGGGTCAACCTCTGTCATCCACTACATCTTCACTGCTGATGTGTTCTTTTTGTGACTAGCTTCCATCTGTTTGATTCTGTTGAGGTTAATTTTTGTATGAAATGGAATGTCTCAAGTTCATTTTGAATGGTGCCATCTTCGGCCCATGACCATTGTCTTCTTGGTGTTTAATCAAATCAAATCTGGACTTGTATCTCATTGCTCCTCTAACTCAGCATTAATCATTCCTGCTTAATCTTTAGAAGGACCATGGCCCTGAGGTATATTCCAGAATAATGGGCCAATATTTTCACTTAAACAATAAGATAACATATACCAGAGAGGAAGGAATAAGAAGACTCTTTAGTTTAAGTACAGATCTGAATATTTCCTCAATTGAAGCCTCACCCACCTGCTTTAGTATCAAGGGGTTCTGTATGAAAGTTAGTTCATTAAATTGCTATTATATCTCATAGCTGTGCTTGCCTCATTCTTTGGATTCAATTTATGTAGTCAGTTTGGGAAAAGCTCGTCATTCTCATGGTGAGCATTGCCTCTGATCCAGTGGTAAAATGTGGTATATGCAACTGATACCCCCCAAGTGCCCCAGGTACTATGAAGGATTGGGCAGAAATCGCTTTCCAAAGATAAACTCATGATACATGTCATCAACTTCAACTTCTCTCCTACTGGAAAGTGGAGTTAGGCAGAATGGAAGAGGAGAAAACAGGCAGGAGGAAGGAATTTAAGGACACTAGCATGGTGAAGCTTTCTTAAACTCCAGTCTCCTTTTATATATTTATATGAGAGGGAGGGAATGACAGGTAGATAACATGACAGATGATAGATGATAGGTCAATAGATGATAGATAGATGAAAAATTCCCTTTATTTCTCTCCCTTTCTGTTGCCTTACTCATTAGAATGGCTTCACTCCTACTTTACAATTGAATCCTAAAGTATTGTATTTCTGTCTTCAAAATTTTGTTAAATCAATAGTGATATTGCTAAAATTAGCCTCTCAAATTTCTATCTGCCTTCTGGGTCCTTTCATCACAAAATGTTTGCTAACGATTCTTAGGAAGGGCTTAGTGAGCATTAATATTAGAGTACCTGTAAGGATTTGTCAATTAAAATTAAGTCTCTTTTTATTTAAGAGATGATAGTAAAGAAAATGTGACAGTAAAGAAAATGTGATAGTAAAGAAAATGATACAGGCATATGTTACCAAATTTTAATTAAAAAATTAAGAGTGGGTGTACTTTGCACAATTACAATTGTCCAGACATCCTATAGACAGAATAACTGCCTGATTTGATCAGAAAGATCTCACAGTGACTGTATGTCATGGAGCAGTCTCACTTCTTCAGAGCAATGTACCAGTGTCACTATAATTATGAGTTTAATTTTAAACTTTGTTGCTTTTATATTTGCATGCATGTATGCTAACTAAAATTAATTTTAATTGAACACACCAATTAAAACATGGGACTCATTTCCAACGGATTATTCCTCACTGATTACATATCTAATTTCTGATTAATTCATATTTTAATATTTTATTACACCAACCACCTTTAATTTCCCTCTTTGACAGCTCCTGCCGTGTGCTTATTTTCCTTTCTTAATGGGACTTCTGAGTGCTTTTTCTAACTGTGTTTTAGAGACAAGTTTCTAGGTGTTTCATCAGAATATGGGGTGACAAGAGTAATAGCTTTGAGATAATAAGGGAAATGTATGTCTCTGCCATCGAAAGCACTGTGTTTATAGTACCCTTGTTTCCCTGTAGTTTCCAGTGAGGTAAACATTTTTTCATTTAGGAGTTCAAGAATTGAATCTTAGAGACACCTAATGTCAAGATTTCTGACCTCAACGAAGCTATGATGATCATATTGCACCATGATCTTTCCCTTTGCAATCAGAATCCTAAAGTAATAAAATGGAGTTCACATTTCATGAATATTTACATTGAGCTTCACAATTCATATTTTATTGTGTCCTTATAAAACATAAGAGCTGAGAAAAACAACCTGCAGCTGAGAGGACTGAGAGCTGGAAAGATGAAGAAAGAATGACTCTGGGCTCATTGTGCCTGAGAAGCTGGGCCAGGTTTAAAGGCAGGTCTAGCTTGAAAGCCCATTCCTTTTTATTGTAGCCCACACTGCCTTCTGTCTTCTAAGTAATGAGCTGCCATAATGTATTTAAAAAATTAAAGTTAGATTCAAAGGACATTGTGTTACATTCAGTGCTCTCAGATATATTGGTGAATGCCTTTTGGATAGCACTTTATTAGAGATGAGCTATTTCACTTCCCTTCTCCTTTCCTTCCTCCTCATGGTCTCTGTATTCATTATTCGGTATTCAGGAAAGTCGCCTAAAGCCATGAAGGACAGGGGAAAAAGAATCATTATGGGAAAGAGAAAGAGAAGTTTCAGACCTTCTTGAAACTTGTGCTCTTTTCCTTTCTCACCGTGAATGATTCCAGAGTACACACCTTTAAGGATGATGAGTCAGGTAATTCTCTCCAAGAGTTAAACATGAAAAAGATTACATAAACCTTGGTTAGATAAACACTACAAGGATAATGGTCAAAAATATGAAATGGCAAAATATAGTTGGGAAAGATAAATAGGAAAATAACTAAGACTCATGTGACAGTTAAGTTTCGAACAGAATAAAGAGAAAGGAAAACCTTTTTCAAAACTGAAAACAAGGAGACCTCTCAGGCTGTTGTTTGAGGGATGGCAATGTGGTATCAGGGGGACAGTTAAATGATGGCACATAATGAATGGGATAAAGCAACAAAAAACTAAACAAATTGGACTATATTAAAATTATAATCCTCATGCATCAAAGGATATTACCAGGAGTATGAAAGTACAACTTACAGGATTAAGAAATATTCGTAAATCACGTGCTTGCAGGTCATATCTCTAAAACAGTTCAGTATCCAGATTATTTATAGAATATTGACAACACACCAACATCAGAAGGACAACTAACCCAATTGAAAATTGTGCAAAGGATTTAAATGGACATTTCTTCAAAGGAGAAATACATATACAAATGGTCAACAAGCAATGGAGAGATATTCAATGCCATTATATATTAGGAAATTAAAATCAACATCATAAGAAGAAGTCTTTTCATCCCCACTGGAATGGTGATGATAAAATCATGAAAAAATCCTAAGTTTTACGAATATGTGAAGAAATTGCAGACTTCATACACTGCTGACAGGAATGAGAAATGGTACCACTGCTTGTACATAGACTTGTAATGGCATGAGAGTGCAAATCTACTAAATTCCACTAAATGGTCTACTTTGAAGAGGCTAATTTTATTGCATATGAATTTAATGTTAATTAAAAAAGGAAAAAAGGAAGAAAGTGTATGACATGCACTACAGAAATCACATACAAAATGGGTTAACATAGATAGAAATTAGGTAAACATTTTATATTAAAATATTCTTTTCTAATAGAAAAAGGAATCCCAGAAAGCAAAAAATGAGGGGAAAATTCACCAAGTAGAAAAGCTATAGAAAGGAGACTAAACTAAAACCATAAAGAAAATAATCACAAAGAATGTTAAAAAGAAAATCTAATATTAAATTCCAAACATCCATTAAATGATGCAGAGGGCCTCAATTCAGATTCTCCCATGAGTGAAATTTATTTGGAATAGTCATTGAATTGTGGACCATTGATTATATATAAAATAGAAAACTTAAAAGAACTTCTAAAACTCTTCTATTTGACACAAAGTCCCAGAAAGTAGGAATCTTAGTTTAAATGGGTATTTTAAAGTAAATAGCAGTCTCTAAGGGGTCTGAAGCCCATTTGGAGGATTTCCAATCTGACCACCAGAGACCTCAACAGCAAAGTCACTGGCAGCAAAGCCACTGGCTAAGGAAAACCAGACGTCCCGCCCTGGGACCAGGGAGAGGTACATGGGGGTCACGGGGGGTAGCACAAGTGCTACTACATACTGACTCAAAATGGAGAAGAGGATCTTCAAGCTTCCTCCCATAAGATGCACCCAAATGGAGGTGCCTGGGCTGAGGACACAAAAAGGAGATGAGTATGGCAACTGGCTGAGTCTCAGTCCTTGAGGGAAACTACACAGACACCATATTGCTCTGGCAGTGCCCCAAGTCTGGGTGGGGAAGGCAGGGTTCTTCCTTGAGGCCTGGAAGGGAAAGCCTTTGTGATGGCCTCTGTGGGGCCTGATTTCTCACACAGAGGGCTTAGGGCCAGGAATGGAGCTCCCAGTGGACTCCAGAGTTTATTTTTGTCTATGTTTGTCTTTTATCTTGGGGTACTCTTCAGATTTCAAAATGCTTTCCTGTTGGTGATCATACTGACTCCTCATCACTAGCAGTGATGCTAACCATTTTTTACCATGAGGACATTTTACAGGTTAAGGGATTTAATCCTGGTTACAATAATGGAGAAAAGCTATAGAGATTTAAAATAAAATTTTTCAAACAAGTTCAATGCCTTTCTGAGAACCCCTCACAACTTGCAGAGACCATGTCTTCTCTTGTTTATGGCAGTATATTACATTCCAGAAACAAATCCCATGAATAAAAATGCATCAGATTTTATTCTTCAAGTAAAATTTGATTGAACATTTGGTCTCTCCTTTGACTTTTAAGTCTTTTGAATTTTATTTAGTTTGAGTCCCAATGGCTAAGTCGGATGACTGTCTAGGAGAAGCTCTGGAGGGTCTCAAGGCTTTCTAAAGGCCCCCAGAGAGAGGAGGTCAGACAGGAGTGTTGTGAGAAATTCTGTGCACTTGAACTATCAGGTTAACTTTTGATACCTGCATCTTTTGGGGGAAAGCATGGTGTTGGATTTGAGATATGTAAGATAAGTGGACCAATATGTTCATTACCAGAGCTTTATGTTTCTCACTTTCAAATATTAGATTTCACTACACACCAAGCAGTGTAACATCTAGAGAACTTTGATGAGTATCAGGAAGCCAGCTGTCATGTCCCTGGAACTCTTATTTTCCAGAGAGATGTGACAGAGTATTGGAGTTAATGCTATCTCTACTCATGGGACATTAATAGTGTGTGAGAGAACATTGGATTTTATTCCAAGTCAAGGGACAGTAATACACATATGTTTTATCCAATTTGACTCATGCTACCAGGAAACAAGAAGAATAAAAGTGAAAGTTAGAAATAGGTAATTCTACAGGTCTCCACGTTCTTCATAAAGATTATTTTTGGAGAACAAAGTTGATTGTTATTAAATAAATGAATGAAGGTAGCTTCTTTTATAATCAGCAAGTTAGTATTAAAACCATTCATGATAAAATATTATCATTATGGAGTAATATATGTATTCCTTTCATGAAATAATTTAATATCATATAATCTCTAACATGAAAGTTTTTCAATGAGAACAAATTTTATGTAGATTTTTAAAAATTCAGTGTAATTTGCAATAAATATTAAAGGAATGGAACAACCTATATGTCCAATAAAATGAGTACAATTAAACATCTTTTGATGTATATAGATGAGAATGTTGATAACCATTGAAATGAACTATTCAAATAATTTTAGACTGGTATGAAGTTGATTGATTAGTCTATTTTTGGTTATATGCACAGTATATGATAGGTCATAAGAAATGCTGCTTTTAAGTTTCCATATTTTCTATAATGACTTGGCTTTCATCATCAAAGACCTTCAATTAAAACAATATATTTTCAAGTATTTAATATTTGGTATGTATTTTGGATCTTTATTATTTTTATCCTTATATTTTTTGTCTTCACTTATCATTTCAGTGAAAGAACATTTCCACAGAAATGCATTCTTCAGTCATCTTTATTGGAAGGCCAACCAAGACCTTTTCTTCTGAACAACTTTTTACTAACCTACTTCATTCTCTTCATTTTGTCTCTCCTTCCCTCCCTCCAGCTTCTCCTTTTCCTCCCCTAAGTGAACTTTCTTAGACACACTGCTCAACTCATTGCATCTGTTACTAACCTTGTTTGCAGATCAGATAATTTATGGAAAATCTGATCTAATGACCAGGAAACTCACCATCCAAAGTCTTGCTTAGAACCTTTCTGCAAATCAGGAGGGCAGTCAGAACACTTTATGATTGAACAATTTATACTTGAATCATTAATTACCCAGATTTTCTAACATATTAATCTGCTTGGATTGCCTCTACATGTTTTTTCACACATTACAAGAAGGCAGTCGGTTTCTATTTCCTTCCCTCCATGTCCTTTACAAATCAAAAACAGAACCTGACTCAAAGTGACAGAATAGAGAGATTATGGGAGGTGGTCCAGATGGGGAGGGACTTTAATGTGGGCTGTTTGATAAGTTAACCCTAGGAGAAGTGTGGAGCTTAGTGAGTTTGTGATTAACCTGGGCTTTTATTGCTCCCTTGTGGGAGGAGAAGACCTCTTGGGAAGTTGCCACTGATTGCTCTGAGGAGGTCTGTGGCAATGATAATTATAGTAGTTGATATATCCTTACACAGAGCTTTACAAAGCAAAAAAATACTCACTTTCACAGACTATTTGATTCTCATAATAGCTTTGTAAGAAAATGTGGGATTATTATAGACATTTTCTATCAGGACAATGAGAACGAGAGTGGCTAATATGACTTGCAAATGTTAACCCATCTAACAGATGCCAAAAAAAGTGACAGAAACCAAAAGCTACAGGGCTCCATCTTTCCCTGTGGATACGGCACATTAATATCACAGCTCCATCTTCTCTTGACATAATTCTGAGGACCAAGAGTCAACATAGAGACAGAGAACCATGATGTCTTTACTTACTTTCTGTCTGATGTTCTGTCTCACTCATTTTGAGAACCAAGAGCAGGGATGGAGTTCCAGGAGCTAAGTGCAAATAGGAGACACAGACAGTCCAGCAGAAAAGTTTCAGAAGCCGAGTTTAGAAAGCAGATGGGCTGAAGGAAGTTATCTAAAGAGAGCGGGCCTGGAGGCAAAGGGCAGAAACTAAAATGGAAGCCAGTACCTGATGCTTCTATACCCAAAACTTTTGCCCTATTTTCTTTCTTCACTGGGAAAAAGGACTAATAAAAACCCATCTTCTATTATTTCTCCACTGTTAGCAAGAGAAAAATGGAAAGAAACAACAAAACACAAAATTGTAAATTATAAAGCACTTGACAAATGAGTTAATTATTTCCTGCCTGTTCACGTACAGAATTTCAGAAAGAATATAAACACTTTAGGTAGGGCAAGCATAACCTCAGGGAGAGAAAGCATCAAAATGCTTATCCTCACACTGAAATTTTTCAAGCTGTATATTTGTATATAGCCTAAAATCTTTTGAAAATATCTAGAACGTATTTATTTTTAAAAACCACAGATTGAGTTGTTATTAATTTATTATAGATGAGGCAATGTTTTCCTTTCGAAAAGTTATCTTCTCCATTGTACCAAAGGCAACAGTAGAAAATTTGGCATGTTTTATATTCCATAGAAAATGCATAGTGATATCAATAATGAAGAGCATTTTCCACAGTACAGAGTGCGTGTCAGTGACTCTGAGGACAGAGTCACTCTGGTAGAGCTAAAAGTACCCCAGTTACATTTCTCAGGAAATGAGAAAAGAAGAAAATTCTGTGTTCATTTCCCAAGAGTAAAATCTTGCCTGAATGTTCCATGCTGTCCCTCTCCATCCTAATAAGACTGAGCATTAAAATCCAACATATTCTAGTTCACATTGCTATGACCCCCCAGTACCCAGGGGAGTGCCTCTTTAATTTCTATAACAGAATGACTTTCCCATACCAATCACTTGCTTGTATCTTTCAGGAAAAACCTTGAAGGGTCCTGATAACAACAAAAACAAGACATTTATTAACAAGATGAAGTATCTGTTGTGTGAAAAAATGCATCAATTGTTTTAAACCTTGGCGAGTTTCTGAATTTAAGGATGACATCTCTCTAATCAGTGTGCTGAGTGTCTGCTCCCATAAAACTTTGAGGAAGTGGAGAAACAAGCTAAGTGGATTACCCTCTCAATAGCATATTCCCCTAGCATTTTGGTCTTTCACAGAAATCGCTAGAGCAAATTATGAGATAGTGAAACCAGAAACTATGGGAGACCTAATTGAGACTCAGGGAAAAAAGTATTTGATTTTAAGAGATGGATTACATTTAATGACTCTCAGATGGGATAAGTATAGAAATGCAACTTTTTAAAATTTGTGTAACCTACATAATATTATTATGGTCTGAAGTTGCAGGATTAGTCTCTGAGGTTTTGACAGCAGGTCTCGGCGAATGTATCTTCGGTATGATAAAAAATTGAGTACTTCAAATCTCATAACCTTCAAATCCTGTATGAAAATGCACTGGTGGAGCTTGGATGCTGAGCAGATAAAACCAACATAAAATACTCTCCAGATGTTTTAAATATTTGTGCTAAGAAAAGAGGAATCAATTTATGAGACTGTAACAGATAGCAGGATATGTAACGGGTATTGGAGAGATGTCTGGTGCTGGGGGAGTGAATGGGCACCTAAAACATTAGGGTCCTGTGCACCCTTGTGGCTCAGGAGGCTGAGCTACCAGTGTGAGAACTACATAAAGCCCAAGGATCCAGGGTGAAGACCCAGGGCCGGGGTGGGAAACCAAAATGAATAACTACATAAATGAGGATGTCTCTTCTTTCCTTCCTTCTTTAATTGTTTCTTCCTCCTCTCCATTTCTTCCTCTCTTTTTGAAAAAGAAACAAAACAAAACACTGGGCTTCAAGTTTTCTCAGTAATTTGTTTACTCCTGGATGACCTTGGAAAAATCTCTTAATTGAACTTCAGTTCCAACTATGAAGAGAAATGATAATAACTGCACTGCCTACTCAAAAATGTTGTTGATCAGATGATTTCAGAAGGTACAGAGGAGATTTTAATGCAAATCAATTGCTTTCTATCATGTGTGTGTTCACATGATGAGCTTCTGCATATGTTCTGTGTCAAAAAGTAAACATAAATGTTGATGGCTGCCCTTTCCAAATTAGTTCCTATTTATAAATAGATTTAACTTCTTGTACTCAAGCCTTAAGGAAGTTATAGGTATTAGAAAAGAGGGTGAATATGTACAGTGAGCTATCACCTCAGGAGAGAAAAAACAAAGAAAACAAAACAAATAAAACTTTTTGCCCCAGCTCCAATCTGTTTTGTTGGAAATAAAAATCACAATTTTTCTATTTGGTTATGTAGTCTGAGTTGAGAAATGCAAAAAACCTTTGAAAAAATTCCAAATGCTGGTGGGAAGAAGAACGTATAATGATAAATAGAACCTAAATAAGCTTTAGTTTTTAAATTAACCTTAATAGTTTCTACAATCATGACAATAAAACTAAATAGTGCCTGTCTTCATCAACATATGCTTTCCTGACATCCTTTAGAAAATTATTTGCCATGATAGGCTATTCTTCACGTTGGAACCTGAATCACACTGGTTTATTTATTTATCATAAAGTTCATGTTACATTCTCTGAAAGTTAGTTTTAGATATTCTTTTATACTTATATATGCTGCTGTGTACCTTAAACCTTTCTCTCACCTTCTATGGTCAGAAATACGACCTCATCCCTACTTCTCTTCGCTAATGTAACATATACTCTTCACTAACAGACATTGTCTATTCTCTATACAAAGTGACCCCAAAATAACCCTCTTACCACCTCCCTGCCAACAAAACCTCTCACTTCCATTTTGCAACAGCTCCATTCATGTTGTCTTGCTTCTTTCTTATACCCATCCAGGATGTTCTCAATTTACAGTCAGAATTTCCTTTCAAAATGGAAGATCTATTATCCCTATGCTGCCAATCTTCCATTGGCTCCATTATACTTGCTCTTATGTGTTCCCTTAATAAATCTGCTACAACCACCCCAGACTGGACCCCACAGACATGCTCCCATGTCCTGTCCCTACTGCCTGAAATTCTGTTCCATCTTACACCTGTATGGCTCCTTCCTTAAGTCTGTCCAGTTCTTTTCTCTGTCACCTTCGCTATGGTATATACGACACTGACCAATGTTTTAAAATAGCACACGCCATCATTCTGTCTTCATTTTCTTCTTAGCACTTATCACAGCATGTTCTATTATGTATCTTACCTGCTTGATTATTATCTCTCACCTCTCATCACACCAGTGAGGGGAAGAACTTTTCTCTAATATTTTTCATTGTCGTAAACTACCCCACCACTGTGACAGAAAAGGACCAGGTGCAAAGCACATCTCCAAGGAACAAGCAGTGAAATAATTCATTTGTTTTAGATGGTGGAAGAGAAAAATAAGCAGGCTAATTTTCTAGATCTGGGAACTCTGAAGGGATAATTTTTGAATGTGGAGCAAAGATTCTACAGGAGTACTTGAGTCAAGTGCTGACATATCAATTACTTTCGGAAAAATGAATAGAGAAGTGGAAAAGACATTTATTTCCAATATTTATCTTTTACATCCCAGTCAATGCCTGTTTGGTAGTCGTCATGGACTTACTAGGAATTTTACTGGAAAGCATATTGTCTTGTGATGTTTTATAGTTGTGTGCTTATAAGGAATTCATCCTGAGACTTAGGAAGGATGTTTACTTGGCAGATGTGGAACCCTAAGAGACAGTGTTGTATCCATGTTAGCTCCAAATGTGGCCTTCTGACCCAAACAGCACTAAGCCACATTACTTATCCATAAAATGAGAATTACATCACCAGGGCTATTACTTCATGGTCTGTTAAGCAAATGTGATCTTAGATATATATCATTTATATAGTGGATGCCATATGAGAGTAAGGTGACAACTGCTTTGTTTTTCATCTTTCCAACAATAATGAAGACTATGGAGTCTTTCTGAGTTTTATACTCTCTGTGAACATGAACAAGTTACATTTTACTTGTTCTCTGTCTTGCAGCCACTTGTAAGAGATGGTCATTGTGAGAATTACACAGGCTAATGTAGCATGGAAGTAATATGTGTATGCAACATAGTATACATAAAGGGTTTGGAGTAGACAATGCACAGTGCATTCTATAATTTTATCTTCTAAATTTCAAACATGATTTAGAGTAGATATAGAACAGTAAGAACGTCTATCTCCATACAGTATAAATCCCACAGCACAGGTCTATACTCATTTCCTTGGGAGGCTGGTTGGAGGGAGGGTAACTATAATTAAGCATGATTTGAAGTGGGGGTTGTAATGAAACCAACTGAAAATAGAAATAGAAAGCACAGTTTCCAGAAAGGTCTGGCAATCAAGAATTTAGTAGAGAAAAAGCAAACAAGCAAATAAAAAGGAAATGCTGTCTAGTAACCATGTCTGGAAAGGAAATTATTAACTTTGACAAAGAAAATTATATTCACTTTTGTATTTTAAAAACATAACTGATACAACAGGCAGAATGGAATTCAAAAGTGGTCCTTTGGCTGATTATTTTTACTTTCTGTAAAATCACAGAATATCATAGAAATCTGAGTCACCTCATTATATAAGAAACTCAAACTATTTTCCATGAAGTACTCACAGAGGAAGCAAGAGCAGAGGAATCCAGCCTTTCTTATTGAAAAGTAATTGGTAATTAGTCACATTAGTAAACTGTGAGCAGGAAATGTCATCCTTTCAGAAGCAGATGTACTAGAGAAGTCTGATTAACCTTCCTCTGCAGATTTTGAAAGAAATGACTTGATTTTTCCTTTTTATCTTGAGTTCTAGACAATTTGACAATTATGTGAAAACACTAGCTTTTGAATGATAGAAACACTCTTCTATCTGAAATTCAGAAATACTCTTCTATTGTAAGTTCTGCATTTTTCATATATCGGGTAGAAAACACAGCAAGAGCCATATGCATTCCAAGGCATGAAAACACACAGAAAAATCACTGAAATCCTGGTAATGTTTAAAGAAGAATTTGGTCTGAATACCCATAAAATTGTTGGAACCACTAGAAAAGAAGATAACATTCTTGCAAGCAGATCCATTACAATTAAGGAGTCAATCATCTGGTAAAAGATAAATGAGAGATTTTGCTCTAACAGGAATTATGAATGTTTTTCAAAATAGGAATATGATGTTGACATTATTCTCCTCAATCTCCAACCAGGGTCTCCACTGCCAATATAATAACATCTTCTGAGGTCCCTTTGCTTTGATGTCACTGACATTCTATACTTATCAATGAAGAACTGTTCTTGTCCGGTTTCTCCATGTTGCTTTCATGTAACTTTGAAACGCTGATGTCTTCTGCCTGAAAGACATTAGGGTCCATCTCATCAATCACTCTTTTGACAGTCACCACTACACGTTTTACCTGATCAAATGCTTACACATCCTCAGTTGCATAATCCAGCCAAAGATCTCTGTAGAAAGTCTTCCCTAACCTCCACCTTCTCATCTCTAGATACCATGGGATACGGATCCTACAAGGAGGACCTGTGCCAACTTTAACTAGGAATATAGAGAAAATATCCCTTGTTCATTTATTTCACAGTCTTTGGAAGCACCACTTCTTCAGGTCTAGCTCTATTTCCAATTTTGCCTGTATTTGCAGTTTACCAAGCTTGATAGGAAGTAAGCACTGAACATGGTTGCTTTCAACTTGAGGAAATAACACTTTCTGAATCACAAAACTAGAGGTTTATATGAACCCCATATGCTTTATTTTGAAGCATTCCTCTTTGCCAGAGACAGAAAGATATTTTAATTTTGGTTCCCCCTTCGGTGATTTTCATAAACAAGCATTAGGGTATAATTTTGTAGAAGTACCAATGAGTCCACTGGACTTAATTACAATATAATAGTTAATCCTTCAGAAGGCACCTTACTTTTCGCTGATGTGATAATGATGGCCTATTATGAGTCCATTGGGGGTATTCCTTATGGAACCAACGCAGGAAGTAAGTGTTGTAATTTTCAGATTGCTTGGTTATGAAACTAAAGACTGATTCTCCCATCCAAATCATTATATGCTATTTGGGATCTGTCATGCAGAATGGGACAATAAGGAAAGGACAAATATCATAGCGAAAGCACAAAAGTGCAGTCATAAGCAAGACTGAATATGCTCAGAAGTCCAAATGGGAGTAATTTCAGATTCAACTGGTATTGGCTCCTTCAGCTTCTTTGAGCCACACCTTTTTTAAAATTAAATTTTTGGAGCTTCCCATGATCTCATACCATATGGAAGTCATTTTCCTTTGAACACTAAACATTTAATAGTAAGGAAAATATTTATTGTCTGAATAAACTGAGGCCTCTTAAAATCGGCATCCACATCTAAAAAGTTTCAAACTAAAATAAATGTCAATTTGCCCTTTGAATTCTGAAGTACATGAAAGTGGTTTGATGATCTTTGACAAAATTTTATTAGAAAATCTGATTAATTGAATGAGAACATCACAGTGTGTGGTCTGACCAGAGAACCCAAGGAGCAAAGCTCAGTTCCCCAGATCACTAGAATCCACTCAAACATAAATACTCACCTTCATGTTCACATTGCCCAACAAAGCATATGGACTTCATATTCTGTGGTTTCAGCTACTAAAAGTATCTTCTATTTACCACAAATCATTTTGCTTTCTTTATGACCAGTCTGAATTCTTTGTTCTGTGGAAATTTCCCTGCCAAACCTAAACCTTTCTTCTGTCTTTCTTTCTTTTCAAATATTTCATTATTTATAGATTGTATCATATAACTTGATTTCTACTTGTATTTGTTCAATATAACGTGAAGCTCCTTTAGGGAAAGTCAAAAATCTCAGTTCACTTACAAACCCTCCCATAATATATCACACATTATGAAGTACACAGTAGCTCTTAGTAATATATGTATATGCTGATTGCTTTGGAGTTTAGGGAATTCAGTTAATTTGCAGTAATCTAACTGTATTTGTTACTAAGCTATGGGATATTTTCATTTACTTTGAAAAGTGAGCTGAAACAGCTTTTAAAATTACTTATAATACAGAGTAGAGCTGCAAAGTAGCACCAGCAACTACTTTGAAATATTGTTTTGAACTTGACATTGAATATAGATCCTGAGTATCTGACAAATAATGTCAAATTTTCTCTAAGAAATTTCAAGTCTATCTTGAGAATTAAAATGCTTCATCACATTAAGTTCTGCAAAAATATATAGTTGCTTATATGCTTTCCAATGAAATGTAAAGTGCTTTGAATTATAATTTTGAAAGATGTATATGTATTCTTCAAATGGGCATTTCTTATTTTACGCTGCTCTTTAATGTCAAAAATAATTCATGTCAATTGGGTAATTTTTGTATCAAAATAGTAACAGAATGCCCTAAAATATTCAGAAAGGCAAGAAAATTTGGTTAATGTCTGCTGGTTTCTAATAACCACTAAAACACAGGGATTGAGTTTAAAGAGTAGAAAGAGATAGATAACATTTGCCTTTGATTTGTTTTCCTTTTAATTATTTAAAAATAGACTTTAAAAATTGTAGTTGATTCATGGATTAATTATCTTATATTTGAATATTTATTACATAGGAGTAATGCAATTAATAATATAAATTGTTTTGAGAAGATTGAGTATAACTTAGATGTTTTCCTAGATACAGAAAGAGGATACAGTCTAAGAAGAAATTTAAAAATAAAAAATAGCAGCAAATGCAATAAAAATACATTAGAATGATTATATAGAAGATATTTCAAGAATGCTTGGGTAGACAAACATCAAGAAACTATTAATATAGCTCTTTAAATAAATAACAAAGAATAAAGTCCTTTAAGTAGATGTAGATAAATGTTTCTTAGAAAACAATCAAGTATGTCCTTGCAATTGTATGTAATTCAGAGTACTTACCAATATAAAAAATTCAGATTAAATTTCAGACTAAATTTTAAAATTAAGATTAAAATGTTTCCACCTATCATTGCCAAAAACTAGATTAGAAATTTAAGTATTTAACAAAATTAAGTATTTAACAAAGGAAAATGAAAAATCCATAAAGTACTGATTTCAAAGTCCAAGAAAGTCAATTGAAAAATAAAAGAAAAACCTATAAATACATATAATAGTTACGTTAAAGCTTTATATATCTCAAATAAAATTACAATTTTAAAGATTTTTAAATAAAATTAAACTAATTACATTGTAAAAGATCGCGAACCTAGTGAACCTAGTGAAATAAAATAATTTAAATAATTTTAGAAATGACACCTAATTATTGGTAAAAATGACAACATCCTATAAATAAAAAATAGGGACATTCATCTTATTTACATCCACATTATGTCTCTCTCTCTAAATAAACTCCTAAAAATATCCAATTAAGAAATGTCAGAGAACTTATATAATCCAATCTGTGCACACAAGTTGTAATATCCCTCAGCTACTGAAAAATATAAAAGGACAGAAACCTGCCATTTGCAGCAACATGGAAGGACATAGAAGGTATCAGACTTAGTGAAATAAGTCCGATGGAAAAAGACAGACACCAGATGATTTTACTCTATGTGGTGCTTACAGAAGCAAAACAAATGAATAAGCTAACTAAAACAAAAATAGCGTTTTAGATTTGACCAAATTAGTGGTTACAGAAGGGAAGGAGGAAAATGGTCAGGCAAATTCGGTAAAAGGGGTTAACTGTATGGTGAAGGAGAGAACTGGACCATTAGTGGTGAATTTGATGTAGCCTATAAAGATGTAGGTTTATAATATGCAAACTTGAAACAGGTTATAATGCAATATTACAACAATTAAAAAAGAAGATATACAAATATTAACTTGTTATAACAGTTATTAAGTTCAAAAAGACAGAAGTGCATTCAGCCAGCACTTGACCAGAAAAATACATCAACGGAACACAATAGTAATAATCCAAAATAAACATCACTCTCTAACATTAACCGTGTGGCATTTCAGTTAATTGGTGACAATTTGCTGTATTTAATAAATGAGTGATATATTTGCTCACTATTTTAGAAAAAAGTTAATTTTCAGACCATTATTCAGACCAAATTAAACTTGCATTGGTTTTCTATCTAGGCAGAATTACTAGAACAACTTTAATTTGGTACAAGGTCTAAATCAGATAATGTGCTGAGGTGAGATTACAATCATCTGTCTAAATAGATCTGATACTTCCCTTTCTTAAGGTAGAGTGATAATTATAAATGGAAATCTGTTTTAATAAATGATAAAATTGATTTTTTGTAGAAATCTAAACCACAGAACCAGTAGAAGTAGTGAATCCAGCTGGATGACTGACGTCTTTTGAAGAACCAGAGACTGTTTAGAGAAAGGTCCTATGTTCTCTTTTAATTATGGCAAATTCAAGTGTAAAACAAGACAAGACCATAACCAGATTATCATATGCAGAGAGAAATTCCATAATGGGAAAAAAACAATTAGTAATCTGAAACAGAATGAAAGAGGAGCTGGCTTGTCTTCCTTGGGGAGACACGAGAATCCTTGGGAGACTTGGGCATCACACAATGAGGGAGACTGATAGGGGAATTAACTTAATTTGGACATAAAAGAGCACAAATGGAGCCAAGTACATAGATATGAAACCTTCTTGGATCCTGCAGAGATGTTTTTCCTTACACTGCAGAAGGTAATAATCCATATAAATCAATGTGTTTGTGGATGAGACTGTCTTACTCTGACGTGCAGTGTATAGCACGACATGGAAATCCTATGTGAGTCATCATCTCAGCTCATGGTCTGACAGAGTCTTTGGGGACTGAAAAGAGAAGAATTGACATCTAAAGAGGATATTTTAAGCAATGTTTGAAGCACATTATTTTTATTAGGCAAACAGATACAGTTGTTTTTAAGAAGGCTATAATGTGATTGATTGATTTGAATTTTGGAAAAAAATTCTACCTTCACTGTGGAGAATGAATTGGAGGAAGCAAGTTGTGAAGGAATAGAGACCAATTAAGAGATTACCACAAACTGGACTGCTAGTGGTAAACAGTGTCATATATGGATACTGATTTATGAATTAAAAAATAAATTAAAATTAATTTAAAAATTAAACTAAAATTATTTGAGTACACTTATGCTAATTTAAGTGAAAAAGGCCACGAGAGCCAGATACAGATATTTATGTAGTTTTTGATACAGATTTGAAATTAGATGTAGAGACAGATTTAGACATAAATAGAATTAGATATAGTTATAAATGTGTATATGCTATCAATGTAGCTATGTTGATATTTGAAACAGAGGAGGCTATGTTTTAATCTTCATCTTAGTTCCTCAACTACATTTAACAAGACTGATCTCATTTTCTTCCCTTGAAACATTTTCTTTGACTTCTTTTTATCTTATTTCAACATAATTCCTTTCCAATTGCTAGATTGCCTTTTCTCCTCAACAGATCTCTAAAAGTTGGAGTGTCTCAAGGCTGAGTCCTAAGTTCTTTTCTTTTTTCTATCTGTACTTAATCCCCCCAAAATCACACAAAGACTTTTAGAGTTAAATAGCATCTGTATCAGTGCTTCTTCAACTCTCTAGATTGAAAGATTTTCCTTGTTTTTCCCAGTCTATCACAAACTGATACTTTTGTTCAACATACACTACACATGACTATCACATTGCTCTGGAGAGCACCCAATAACCCAAAGTATAAGCCATTACTCTGACCAGACATTCAAAACACATCTTGAATCTGACTTCCCATCACCTTCCACCTTCCACCTACTGTCATTCCTGAGAATTTAGTCAGTGACTTCCTAAGAGACTTCTACTGATTCTTTGTCTTTCTAGTATCTCTTCACCACAGAACAACCAAGAAATCCATCTAAAACATATTCTACAGTATTTCTCTGACTTACTAGAATTTTCTTGGCTTCCATGACACATAAAACCAACTCTTAAATCTTTACTATGGTATATAATGTCATAGAGTTCCTGACCCTTAAACGTCTCTTTAATATCATTTTCTGACATTCAATTTCACAAGTCTTTGTTGCTCCTCAAATATCCAAGAGTATTCTTACAGGAACATTGAATTTGCTATTTGTTTTAAGTAGAATTTTTTTTATTTTTAGAGGTTACAGTCCATTAGCTAATTCAAATTTATCTTAAAAAGTCAATTCCTTGGTGAACATTTCTAACTATCCTTTCTACTTGTGAAACTTCACTGTCTCTTTTCCTTATGTACTTTTATTTTCCTCTGTAGTACTAACCAATGCCTTGTTGTACATTTTGGTATACAAGGCTTTCTTTTTTATTAGCCATTTCCTCCTACAGGAATATCACTTCTATGGTTTGATGATTGTGTCTTGCACACTGGCACACAGTCATTCCCAAGCCAAGTGCCTGCACATATTGCTTAGTATTTATTTTTGAAAGTGATATGTATTTTTAATATTACATGGGCTTTGGCATATTTAAAAATGAAATTCATTATGAGAAGTTATACTGGATATAGAAAAATCAATTCAAAATTAAAAATGAAGAGTGAGATTGTTGGGTAACATGAAGGTTTAGGATCAAGAATAAACACTATTAGCTTTGGACATAAAGTAATATTTCTATGATAATAGTACAGAAAGAGAAGAGAATAGGTGTGGAACACAGTAGCTTTTTATTCTAGGAAAAGGTGGCATGGATTCTAATCTGATAATTCATCATGGTAACTGTTTGTATCCTTGTCAAGTCTGTCCAAGTCACTGACTCATTTGGAAGTAGTCCAGGAAAGGGTGGAAAGTTAGATTCATCCTGTGTGAGGATTTTTCCAGGTCATTATGCATAATTGTGCACAAAAAAGAATGAGTGACAAGCCATTCATGATGTGTCTGTCAGTGAAAAGTGTAGTGACGCTAAGCGGGGAATTATGCTCCTCACGCCTCATTTATCTGTTCAAGCCCTAACCCTGAGGACCTCAGAACTTGACTGTATTAGAGACAGGGCCTTTGAAGAGGTGATGAAGTGAAAATAAAGTCTCTGATCTAATGTGTGTTCCTTCTAAGAAATCTGGACACAGACACAGACACAGACACACACACACACACACACACACCAGAGAACATGTGAAGACACAGGAAGTAGTCACCTACAAGTCAGAGAGGTTTCTGAGAAACAAACAAAAGCCTACTGACCCCACAATCTCAACTTCTAGCTTCCAGAAATGTGAGAAGAAAAGGTTTTGTTGTTTAAGCCACTCAGTCTCTCATACTTTTTTACAACTACCCTGGTAGGTTAACCAAGAGGTGGGGGAGGAAAACTAAAGTGTGTGGGTGATTTGTGAAGCTCTGAATACGGAAGTGAGTGAGAAGTGAAATCCAGAAGATGTGATGAGGATGTTTCTGTTGGGATAACAGAAAGAATCACATTGTAAGAGAGAAAATGGATACAGCATTCTTATTGGGATGGGTGATGAAAGATTAAACAAAAAAACTAGGTATTGTCCCCATGAACATTGATGACACCAGGAACTCAGGAGAGGAGCATAGAGAGCTACCTGCCAAGTTCTTCACTAAAGATTTGCTAACACGTTGTTAAAACTGATGATATCAAGCAACATATTAGTAAATAAGTTGCTATCATGTTTAAAAGTGTCAAGTATTCATATGAAGCCTGAATAAATGTAAGTTACATAACACAGGTAAACAATTTGATGGAAAGCACACAGTATTTGAAATATACAAAAGAGCTCTTGAAACATAATTTAAAAAGTAGAAAACAAACATTCAAAAAGTTAGAAGGATTATAAACAAGAATTCTTTAAAAATGATACAAAAGAACAATATGGTTTCAAAATCACTAGTAAAAAATACAAATCAAAATAATAAAATGTCTTTATTGTTATTTAATTTTTTTTCCAATTCCCAGGACTTGGAAGAATAGGCATGTCATTTGATCTTTACTGCTTCTGATTTATTTTCCTCGTACAAAGTGTTTTCTTAAATAAAAACTAGATTCAGTTTTGTTTTTTGACAAATGTTTTAAAACTACCTTGAGTTGGAAAAGAATACATCCCTTATTTCTGATTTATAGATTACTTAATTCTGTATTTACTGGAATCTAGGTTCTTTGTGTATAATATACTGGCTGATACTGAAACAGCAGAATATTTAATCATCATCTAGGGAACATCATTAAAGGCATAGAGCCAAGCCCCCTTTTCCTGATTCTCTTATTTTTAGATGGAGTCTAGACCTAGAATTTATTAGTTCTGTGCCCTTGAGAAAGTGATATCTCTGAATTTAAGATTTATTTTTTGTAAAAAATATCAAATATCAAAGTATTATTTACAAAGTTTGAAAAATATAAGGGTGATGGATGTGTGTAATGTGTTATATAAAAATAGCTATTGTTTTATCCAGCCAAGCATAGGTACTCAGGAAATGATAACTATAATTGAAATTGTTGTTGTTATTCTGTAAATTGTGGCTGTTATTCTGAGCAATTTTTGGAAACTATAGAGAAGGTGTTTGGGGAGGGAAATTACTGGTCAGAGCAAATCCTCAATATGGAGGAAATCTCCCTATTCTGGACACAGACGCCAGAAAGGGCTTTCACCCACAGTAGGCCAAGTCAATGCCAGAATTCAAGGCTTTAAAGCCTGGGTGGGAGCAGTATTGCCCAGGGCAATGCTGCAAGTTGTGATGTGGCACAGTGAGAATCCCAAACCTTCAAGCACATCAAGAAGCTCGCACTGCTGGTGTACTGCAGGAGCAGTAAGGTGTCATGGGTGGCCCAGTTCCACCATGGAGATGACCTCCTGAGTTGCGAAGTCAGTGAAATAGGCAAACATTGTTGGGAGAATAACATACCATTCAAGATTTTTATTATGGATAATCTCCTGGACACTCTCTTTCATATGTGATTTTCATCTAAATACCTAAGTACTGTTTCTCTCTCAAAACACTTTCTCTTTGAGTCAACTGATGGATTAAAGAGTTTTAACTTTATCAGGTCAATTTCTTGAAGAGAAACTTTGCCCAGGCTGTTGCAAAGAAATATGACACTGACGCATTTCTGGAAAAATGGTAACACCCATGATTGCATCAAGACCTTTGCTTTGACTTGGAGGAATGCCACTAAAAAGTTTATGAGTAGCTTCTGGAAGGAAACATCAAGAGGTGTGGCTTCAAAGATGGGCTGTAGCTGAGACAGCGAGTCACCTAACCTGTATGGATGAGGACAGCTGAGTAGCTCCTCAAGGCTGCCCCTGAAGAACTGACTAATGAGGAGTGTTGTTAGGAGAACAGGAACACACCACTGAGTAAGAGGAAAAAAAGGAAACTGCAGGAATATAAGGAGTTCAATAAAAATTCAGTGAAGTGTTTAGCAGAAACTTTTGTAAACCTAAACAAGTTCATTAAAAAGTTTGAAAACGTGGAGCCCCAACACCAAAAGTTTGGTTAATAGTGAGGAGTGTGTATGGTGCATTATCTTTAGAAGCACATGTATCATGAATTAAAGAAGCAATCACCGTGGACATGTTTCTGAAAAAAATCAACACTCCAGGAAGAGCCCCTGCCAGGCCCTTTGAGTCATGTTCCAGAAAAAGGCACTGTCATGACAGGAGAGGACAGCTTCAGACAAGGTACAGGTCATGAAGACCCTACCATGGGATATAACGTGGGTGTGGAGGGTGTGATATTGATGATCCCATGGTTCTGTTCTACACTGTGTTATTATGAGTCAAAAAGTTTAAAAATATAGAAACTTACAGAGTTACAGTAATTTTGCATTATTATAAAAAGAATACTATTTTTATAAATTTAATGTAGCCTGTCCGTGCAGTGTTTCTAAAGTCTGCAGTCATAGATAGCAAGAGCTCTGCACTCCACTTTCACTCACCACTCACTCACTCACTGAATATCTAGAACAATTTCCAGTGCTGCAGCTCCATTCCTGGTAAATGTCCAAAATAGGTGCACATTTTTATCTCTAATACCGTGTTTCTGCTTACCACTCTATGTGTCGATAAGTTATGATATATAAATATCACTGTGTTATAGTCGCTGACAGTATTCAATACAGCGGCCTGATGTACAGGTGTTGTAGCCCACCATCTAAAGGTGACCTCCCTTACCTAGTGTGTAGAAGGCTGTGCCATGGAGGTGTGTATAAGTACACACACTTACACAATGACAAAACTGCCTGTGCATGCATTTCTTAGAATGTAACCCTGTTTGTAAGCAGCATGCATCTGTCCTTTCTACCTTATCACAGGCACTCTTCTTGGTAATGTGGTTTGGAAATGGGAGATATGGGAAGGAGGGACAATCTTTCATAATAGTCTCTTAACTAGGTGAGTTGTTAAGCATGTGGTGAAAAAAATGTCCAAACAACATTTGGGGTAAGTTGCTACATACTAAATGACATCAGGGTCTGTGCTGAAGCAAGTATTCATATGATGTTTTATACTCCTTATTAGAAAGTCTTTACTAGAACATTCTCAAAATTGTGTTTCGAGGAATATGTTTTTCATGAGACATGAAATGTATTACACCAAAGAGGGCCTGTACTTGAATGAACAGGAAGTCAAAATAAAGGCAATTTTGTTAGTAACACAATTCTAGGTTATGCTTATATGGATTATGGATTTCCAAATGTAAGTGTACATGTTAGGGTATAAGTAGAATAAAATTCTCCCCAAATTATGTCACCTGGAACATTTATTCCTTGAAGTATCATATTTGGTCAGTGAACAATAGGTTATAATGCCTCTTATCCCATGCCAAATGACCTTGCTGATGCTGGAAAAAATGACGCATGAGATATTCACAATTTCCAAATGAGACTATTCTCTACTCTCACCTATAAGAAGGGATGATATCCTCCAATCTATTAGCATCCTTACGACTATATAGGTGCCTCTAATAGCAAGTATTGAAAAATTGCTCTCTTCTGTCTCTTTTTCTTTAGGGATTGGTCTTATTTAGGTTCTAGAAAATCCTTTCTATGTACTCATAAATCTAATTTTATTTTCTATTGCTTTAATCACCCTCATTGAATTTCCAGTGTGTTGAGTCCAGGATTAATTATATGGATGCAGAATTGCCTGACTTCGGTAAACAGGTTTGAACTTAAAAATGGAAATTAACAGAGAAGACTTGAGAGGCTTCAATGGAGGGCAAAGCATTTGTGGTTTTTTGGTATGGCAGCAATTAATGAAATAACTTACTTTAGCACCAGAGCACAGTGAGAGATTAGTATTGCTTACTGGTGATCTTCATTTGGATAGTGAACAGCTTATTGATGTATGTACTTGTAGGATTTTTGTGATATTAATTGGGAGGTGAAAGTATGAATGGTTTTTAATTTTAAAAAATCCTTGAAAGGAAATGGCATGCTTGTTCAACAATCAAAGTATAGTCATTTTCTGCTTCCATCTTCATAAGCACTTTCTATCCTCAAGAATTTTAATGCTGAAGAAGTAATAGATTCATTCTCTTAAAAATAACTTTCATTGTAAAGCCTTCTAACAACTGAGTAGATATTGTGTATATGATGGGAATGTTAAGAGACAGAAAATGAGAAAATTTCCAACATAAAAATATACAGAGCTAAAAATTATTTCCTATATATGAGTTTGAAGTAAGTGATTAAAGATTTAAATATACCAGCTTCTTAAGTCAAAAAAAGATATCACTTCTCCAGTTCCAAAATATATGTGAAAATGTTGTAGGGTTATTATATCATAAAATAGTATGAAAGCAGCATATTGGTAAAATACTCAAAAAGAGCTGTGTTCAGTGTCATATTGTGAGACTCAGATACTTTGCAAATAAAAGTGAAATATCTTCAAAGGAAGATAATCAGGCACGTCCTAGTCATCTAGTATTTTAAATCAGGTACATTCCACATATATCCCAAGGTCTTTGGTTAGGACCAGAGCAAACAATACATGATGAACAACTGAATAAAGTGCTTTTTCCTCCACTGTCTTCCTGACTGCCTACCTGCTCGCCTTCATTCCTGCCTGTGCCTTTAAAAAAAGGAAGCTAACCAGATTCCCCAATGGTATCTTTTGCCTGTAGGGAAAGTCAAAGAATTGAGAAAGAAAATGTTGGCATGAAAGAAAGAGTAGGATGACTTGTCAAATTCTGGCGGACTCTCCATGGGGAGAGTAAATTGGCTATGTTTAGATAAAGAGACTGATTTATATGATAGGACATATTCATAGACTATAGAGAGAATACTTTTGTCATTAACACATTCTTTAATTCAGTCAACACATGCTTATATGCCTGTCATGAGCTGTGTACTAGAATACAAGGAGTCTTTTGAGAACAAGGCTAAATTTAGATTTTGCTTTCTGAGTGTATATTCAGTGAAGGGTCCTTCAAATCACACAATAATAATACATCACTGGCCCAGCATAAAAGAGGAGATGAAGACTATGTTATTTTTTAAATTAAGTTTCTGAGATAATTTTAGAGTCACATGTAGTTGTAAGAAAATGACAGAGAGAGCCTATGCACATTTACCCCTATTTCCCTAAAGGCAGTATCTTGTAAGTTAAGACAACAATATCACATGAATAGCATGATAGTGTCATTAAAAATTCACAACCATCCAAAGGCTTTCCTATAGCCTTTGTATAACCACACCCACTTCCCATTTTCTCCTTCACCCCTGATAATCACTTATCTAATACACATTTCTACAATTTGTCATTTCAAAAATGTTATATAAGTGAACCATACAGTATATATTCCTCTCTTCATCTGAGAATGTCTTGATATTCCCTTCTTTTCTGGAGAACATTTCCATTCTAGGCAGAATTCTGGCTTAACAACTTTTTTTCTTTCAGCACTGGACACCTGTGTCACTTCCTTAGAGCATTCCCTGTTTCTGACGAGAAAACTGCTAGCATTCACTTGGTCTTACCCTACAGGTAAGTGGCTATCTTCTCCAGAGTCAAAGGGCCATCACCTCTTCATTGGTAGTCAAAGTCCAGTTTCTCCCATCAACCTCCATTGATACTCAGAGGGGGAAAATTTCTTGTCACTGCTAGTCTGGGGTGTAAGCTTTGGTTTTTGATACTAGAAAAGATAGAAAAACCTTCCTACTTCTCCTTACATGACTTTTCATGTCTCCTTACATGCAAGTAGGTGACCTCATAGTTGTGTGTGGTGTTAAAAGTTTTGATTCTCTGCTTGGCCTCCTCTGACGTCTCTTCATTTTTCCTCACTACTGCTGGATGGGTATGAAAGTCTGGACTTCCCAGAACATGGTCCATGTTCTTGACCAGAGACTGAAAGTTCTTGATCTCTATTTGGTCTTGTCACCACATTGCAGCTGGTGTGATGATGGCGACATTGGAAGTAGGATGCCATTTTGGTCCTGGCAGACAGGAGTGTGTGTTGGATGACTATTTGTCCTGAGACATTTGTTTAGAGTGGAGAAGGACTGCTCAAAAGATTTTGCTGGTGTTTGTTCTTGCTAGGATGTTCCTTTCCTGACTCAAAGGCTAGAAAACCAGCTACTCTCAGGGCTGGTGTAGTCCATTTCTCATTTGCATTTGCAAGTTTATGTTTTCTTCTGCTACTTAGTTAAGGAACTTAGGAAAAATGAAAATCCAGGCAACTCACCATCGTATTGTTCCTCTATCTCAATATCCCTGGCTGGTTTGCTTTCTTTCTTCACCTTTCAAAGCCTTGTGTTCGGTTTTTATTAAGCGAGAGCAAGAGAGAAAAATAGTGGTTGCGTCAATCTCCTCTGAAGGACACAGGCCGCATACCTCTGGATTTGAATCATGGGTCTGGAGGGAAAACAACCAGTGTGAACAATTAAAATGGAAATAAAAGAAAATGCTTCTTCCTTCTCTCTCTGCTTGCCTCCTACTTGCCTTCATTCCTGCCTGCACCTTTCCTTTAAAAAAAACTAACTGGTCAATCCACTGACTTCTTGCGCTATACCTGGTCCCCTGTTTGGATCCTAATTTTCTTGCATGTAAAATAAGCCATTGGTCCATGTATCTGGAGATGTGATCCTAAGTGAAAGTTGCAGAAGGAAGGACTAAAATGCTGAAGTAGTGAAATACACGATATTATTGACTTATTATATCTACGTACTTTCATGTATTGTATATTTATTTTATGAATGTTATGTATATAATAGCTAACATTTATAAGTGCTTAACTCATATCAGCTTATTGGCAAGTATAATACATGGATCAATGCACTTACTAATTGCAAAACATGCTGTTGATTTTAACCCTACTTTGCAGCTGAGGAAACTGAGTCAGAAAGAAGCAAAGAGACTTCCCTCAAATCACATAGCTGGTAAGAGATGCAACTTGAATTCAGGGATTTAGGCTCTAGAGCCCACGTTTTTGGATGTGATTTAACCTTTTTACATTACTGAGACAAGGATTATTTGAGAACTAAATAAAGTAAGACATGACTAAATATCACTCACATATATATTGATATAATTTCATTGTTAATATAATTTCATAGATAGTTTAAATTTAGGCAAATATGCAGCTGTAAATATAAGAAATATAACTATAGGATGACAGAATTAATGACTAATCCTTTCTCCCTGGGATTTCGTGAAGTCCTTATTCAGGAGTTTCTAATAATTGCATTTTAGCCTAGTTTTATCATATTTTGGCTTTGCCATGACTGTCACATTCCCTGACCCTCAGCATGTGCTTGTTTTGTGCTGACCAGTGATGACCCCAAATGAATTTTTAAAGTTCCCAAAACAGCTATATCTCAAATTGAAAAAAATCAAAGGGCTATAACATTTATGATCACAGCAATTGCACATACTCCTGAAAACAATCGTGGTTACCTTTACCTAATTGTGAAAAATATCCTAATTGGGTCCCTTATGAATTCACAAAGCACACCTTTATTGCCCTTTAGAATGACTGACTTGATGTTGCAGGGAAGAAAATAACTTTCAAACCCAGTGCTCCTTAAGTGTGCCTCCAGAACTTTCAGTTACACACTTGCTCTTTTTTATTGTCACAAAAATACTGCATAATAATTCAAATAATTATAGTTTCAAAAGGTCACAACAATTAGGGACTTTTCTGACTTACTATATAATGATGTCTTTAAACATACATAAAAAGATCATTTATTGAACATTGCCTTGAGGTTTAAAATTTTTTCCCAACAATAGAAGTCAAAATGTTCAGATTCTTGAAGTCCTGGGAGAACTCAGTTGAGAGATGAGACACACAGTAAGGAGCAACTTGGGACTTTGAAAGATATGACATTCCAAGATCATTAAGATTTCATTGGAAAATTAAATATTAACCAATTAATCTGAAGGTAAACTGTGAGGAATGGAGGAAATCATTGCTTCTCTATCATTTTAATAGAATTTTATAACAAGACATTAGGATTTGAAATGTTTTAATTTAGATGGTCTTGTTAGTCATTGGAGATACCAAATGCTAATTAGACTATAAGGTATAATAACTAGATAGATGGAAATGTCAAAATATTAAGGGTTATTTAGTCATCTAGAATAGAAAATATCTCCCAGAAGACATAGGATATGTATTTGTTTTCCCCCAGAATAAAAGTGGAATTTATGATTTAATTTACAAGAAAGATAGTTATCTTATATTTATAGTGATAAGAGTATTCCATACAGTCATAAATATCCAAGAGAGCAATGACTATGATAACAATTCAACTTATCTCAGAAATTTTACAATTAATATGCACATTTATTTACATAGCACATAAATGTAAATATTCATCTAAATAACCATATATGCATATACATGTCAATAACTGAGTCATATTTTGAAAGTGTTTATTAATTCTAGGTAACCATTGAAATGTCAACTGACTAGAGACTAATTTTATATAACCAGCATTCCTTTATGCATCTAAAAATAAGATTAGCTGAGTCATTTTAATAAGTATAACTTATAAACATATTAAAATATTCTTATGAGGCTAACTTGACTTATGAAATATATACCTATCATAGTATATTTGTCGGTAAATACTTTTATTAATAAGTCTGTAGATTTCCAATTTAATGTAGTCATCAATGTGTTGCACACAACTGCTTTCTTTCCCAAATCCCCATTGAAATGTGTGTGCATCTGCATACCTTCATTGATACTTAAAAAACAGTGGATGACATTATTTGAGGTAACTAATTTATTAGCTATAAAACTAGGACAAGAAAAATATACTGAGATTATCAAAGAATCAAATTCATCATCTGTAAAATAGGATCATCTTATTACTATGGCAAATTATTGTTATAAGAAATAATGTGGTAATGCATGTTAAAAACAGAATCTCAAACATGGTAATGATTCACTGCTTATAATTATTTTTATCATAATTATTATTATTCATAGTCTAATACATCATAGATTTTCTTTGCAAATTGCAACAGAGGATGTCAGATTAAGGAACCAGTCTTCATTACAACTCACCAAATACTGAGGAAAACACAAAACCAAAAAAGTGAAAATAATTCCTGGGCATTCAATAAGAGGGATAGAAGTAGAATCACATCAATAGTCTAGCACCTCATCTACAAGGTCAGATATTAAAGTGGGGGTGCACTATGCTGGTCTAGGTTTGGATACAGAAAAAAAATCAAATGTATCTTCTTTGTAAGATACGCAGTTGGTGCTCACAGAAGTGTGTTCTGAGTTCTTTCTCAACTGACATCAAGATGGAAGATGTAACCAGCAACATGCCCTCCCTGACCCAAGAAAACTGCTGCCTCCTATCTCAGGACTTCCAACTCAAAGAAATCACAGAAACCATTCTGTACTGCTGACAAGTACTTTTAATCCACCAGAAAGAGAAACACACGAAAAACAATTTTAAAGATCATCAACCCAAAGCAACCCAAGCCTATAAAGACAGGTTAACATGATAGTCTATTGCAGATATAAGGAGACCACTGAAAGAAATGTTCTGATACAATCAATGAAATGTAAGGAGTGCAATGAAGAACTGAAAATGTTGCTCCTCTTTAACTTGGAAGCGCAATTGCATAAGTGAGAACGTGGCTGCATTTTGCCAGTTGAGAGGGAAGTTGCTGATAATTATACAGGCAGCAGAGTCTCAGCCTTTGTCAATTGGAGCAAATGTGAAAGATTCTACAAAAAGTAATGAAAATGTGAATGTTTGCCAGTTCTGATTTTTCCTTTTGTTTTTTTCCAGTTCTTTTCTTTTATTCTTTGATTTTTCAGTGTATGAAGCAATTCATGTGATGAATTCTACATATTATATTCCTTCTGTGTGAAAAACCTGAAGTTCTTCCTCTGTTTACCATGGCCCTGCTGGATATACTCCTTTCTACCAGGAAGCTTATTGCTTAAATCTGTGATTATGGATTAGATAATAAATCAAATCAATTAGAAAGAAATGAAAATCAATTCAACTATGACACAATTGCCATTAGCCAGAGGATACTTGAATAATTTACAATGTGCAATAATGGAACCATTAAATATTCACCTATGTACACTTGAGATAAAGAGAACACAGACGTAACACTGGGATACCAATGGTTTGTTCACCTTGACTTTCATTATGTTCACTACAAGGTTTTTGTAATGATCTACTGCACCTAAGAACTAAAAGAGTTTATAAGAAGAGTGAGCTCAAAGCAAGGTCAGAAAACTATAGAGCTTCTATGAAATCTTCAAAATAATATCACTTTGTTTTACCCATAGTACAAAAACAGCTGAAAATCACACACCTTTACTAGTATATCCTTAAATTTCAAATACTTATGAATTCACAGGCTCACAAGTGAAAATTGTGGCATTAGTTGGAAAGACTCAGAATGAAATTTCAAATTCCAAATCTCACCTGAACCTCCTCCCTACTGTCTGAATAGAAGTCTTCTCTTTCTTAAAGATCTATGATATCCTTACATGAAATAAAAACTTGGTAAAGAGATGCCTGTTTTCCTCCTGGTGAACCTCAGTACCACCAATGACTTGAACTCTGATATGAGGCATATCCAAAACACTCTAGAGGGAAATGCCCAAAGAAAGTGATAGTCCTATAAAATGATAGTTTGAAAATTTAAAGAATGACAAGATCATGTCAATTCATACTTGTAGAAATTTGGGGTGTGTGTGTAACATACATTTTGGGGATGCTATGTCAAGGAAAATAAAATGTTATGTCAGAATGAATTCTTATGTACCACATATTCTGAAATTAATGGTTAGTTAGGGAGTAGAGATGAATAACAATTTGCTTAACAGTCAAAAACTTTTGGAAAGTTTGGGGAAATTGCTGGATGTTTGCATCTGCAAGCAGAAGACTCACAGATCATATCGAGACAATTGAACCTAACATAGGAAGTACATCTCTTACACTCAGACACATGATGAAAATATGCTGCCACCTATATTCAATGTCTCTGAGCCTTTTATGAGGTATGATCTGAGTTAAATTCAGAGATTATAGTGGGTATAATTGTTTAAACTTCACAGCAACAGACAGAGACTTCTTGTTTCAAGGTCAAACTTATATGAGCAATTTTTTTCTATTTATTTTCAAGAGAAGTAATAGAGTGCAAGTTTTTGGTTCTTCTCATTTGTTTACCAGCTTTTTATATATAATTTTGTTTCATTTGGGGGAACCTTTCAGCAAATACCATGAAGCATAACTTTTTAGACTCATTTTAATAAAGAACTAAGATCCCATGGCCAAAGAAAATAAGACTAGATAACAAATGGGCCAAAGAGCATATAAAAGATGTTAATACTTATAATACATGCCTTAAAATGCATTAAAGGTATTATGTTATTAAAATATACATTTTTCTTACTCTAATAGTCCCTGATTCTTAAAAAGAAACACACACATTAAACAAAGTATCTTTAAAAAATCAAAAAACTCAAACTTTCCAAGTCCTCAACATTCCATTTCCAATAATAATAAAACAATAAAAAGCATTTCTTCTCTTTCTCTTCATCACTCTTTATAATTGTGATGATTATGTACCTATGGATGTACAAATATATCAGCAATTTGATATATGTATACATATTTATAATACTATGGAGTTTTACCTGTATAAAATGATTAAGACAAACCACTCTGTAGATTAATCTGTATGTGTTTTTATGAAGATCTAGGGAAGATATTTGTGTAAACATGAACTGATCATATCTAGAAACAAATACATATGGTGAAGTAACTCAAGCAAGGTAGATTGCCTTACCGTAATTACTGCAATTATTTTCTGTATTGTTGACATGATATGCACATGTCTGCATATGTGTGTGTAAATCTTAAAAAATATTGATCCCATGATACTCACCATGTGACAACCCATTCCAAGTCATCTTTGAAAGAGAAGGAGGAATAAAGCATCCACCATTCCTGTTGTCAAGAAGCTCAGATTCAGTGCAAGGTGAGGAGATGGGAAAAGTCAAGCAGACAAAAACATTCTAGTGTGATGTCAGCAATAGGCTAGAGTACTTTCAGCACAATGGAAAGACCTGTATTTGATCTTCAAGAAGAAAAAATAGACTCCTTGAGTTCGACACTAATTTAAGTCTTAAAGGAATGTACTATGTACCCAGTATTAAAGAGAAGCTTGTTAGTGTCTAGGACTCTGTGTGATGACATACATATCAGGCTTTCAGCCAGACTTAAAGCTTTATCTCCATCATTTAACCTGTCCATTATGAAATCATGGAGGGTAGCTAAGCATGTGCTTGTACAAGTGGGCTTGGTAATATAAGAAACTTAATTGAAATGGCTTGTCTCAAGAAACTCATTGAGGAAGGATGATGCTTCCTGTATGAGTTCAAGTGGGCACCAAATGTATCAATACTAAATCCTTGACACATGCAACTCTGTTCCTTTTGGTTTATGCTCTTCTAGGAAATGCAATATCCGTTTGCTTTTATCATTCCTCTGAAACTCCATCAGAGAAATTACAGGATATTATGAAGATAAGAAAATAATTGCATTTTAATTTGACGTGGGAGTTTCTTTAGAGAATAAAGTGGAAATTAGATCAAGAGAGCAGTCTGAGAACCCGGCTGCCTACCTCCCACACAGAATCATGGAAGATGACAGAAAGGGTACTTGAGAAATACTTAAATCTGATATAAAGCTGGTCAACAGAAAAGAAATGAAATAATGGATGGTGATTCTGAGTAATTTCCAAAAGATTGAAAGTGTAATGAGTTATGCATTTGGAGAAACCGGACTTCAAAAGACCTGAGCTGAAACCATGTGCAGGAGACTGTTATGTAGAGGTTCCGGGAATCTCCAAGCTCAGAATGTGAGGGAATTGAAGGATCAAAGGAAGGAACCTGAGCAGAGATCTGGGTAGTTTCCTGTGGGGTAGGTCTTACGAAATCTAATACATCCTACGTTGTCCCATCTAAAGACCCATACTCTTCCACTCCACTTTAACATACATAAAGGTGGTCTTTCAGTTACACCAAGGGTGGTGTCTTGGAGGACAGGAGTGAGACTAAGTTTAAAATGATCCTTATTTTAATTTGGGGGCACAATTGGTTTTAATCCCAGGATTCCATGCTGTAATTGGAATACTGATAAAACCATCACTATTAACTGATTTAGCTTACATATATACATATATATATCACTATGGAGGGTGATTTCCTTTGTAAGAAGTATAAAAGCTGAATAATTTGCACACCAGCTAAAGTCTATTCTACAAATGCAAAGAATAATAATACCATTATCAACTTCTAGATGGAAAATGTTTGTGAGGGCATTTTTATGATTCAACTGTGTGATAGATTAGTTTTTGGGGAATACAAAATAAGTTCTGTGAGCTTCCACAAGCTATTCTTCAACTTTTCCAGCCTCCAAAAGAAATGGGGTTCACACATTACATGGGACCCTAGTTAACCTCTCTGTAACTTTGCACAATCATTCTGATGCTGATCTCTCTCTTGAGGTTTAACACATGCAGGAAGTACTCTGGATTTTGTAAAAGTATTTTATTTTTCAGAGGCAAAATAGGCTACATTTTATTTTGACTATCATATCTACAAGCCCACAAAGATTTGTTCTTTAGTTAGAAAATAACTTTCATCTTTCAGTTGCTATATCCTTCCAAATTACAAGGACTGAATATTGCTAAAAAGTCAGTTCTTCTTAATGTTATTTGTAAATTCAATGCAATTCCAGTCAAATTCCCAGCAAGGTAGTTTTTATGAACATTAAGAAACTAATGCTAAAAGATGACATGGAAAAGGGAATTGTCCATATTAGCCAACATAATATTAAAGAATAACGAGGACTGACAAATAGTACTTACTATAAAGTTACAGTAATCAAGACAAAATGACACTGGGAAATAGTAGACAAGTGAGTGAACGGAACCAGAGAATCCAGAACGAGATCCCAAACAAATATAGTCCATTGATGGTTGACACACAAAAAAAGGTAATCCACTGAGAAAGGAGAGTTTGAAAAGATCCTAGATAAATTGCTTATCTTTATGTAAAAAGGAACAAAAAAGGAAAGAAAATAATCTAGACAAAGAAATAACATTCTTTACAAAAATCCATTCAAAATGGACCATAGACATACATGTAAAATACAAAACTATATCACTTCTAGATAATAATAGGGGAGGAACTCTAGGAGATACATTTGGTGATGACTTTTTAGATTTATGGAAGAAATGATTGATAAGTTAGTCTTCATTCTGAAACTTCTCTGTTCTGCAGAGAATACTGAAAATATTACAAAGACAGTCCCCACTAACAGAGAGAAGACTTTTGTAAGGCATGTATTTATAAAAACTTGCCTCTAAAATATACAAAACACCTTAATGTTTAATGGTATTCATTCAAAAAATTGGAAATTTATGTCCACACAGAAACCTGCACATGAATATTTGTAGCAGTCTTATTCATAGTTGTCAAAAATTGAAAGGAACTCCAATGCCTTTCAAGTGAATAAGCAAACTGTGGTGCAATCAAAAATGGAATCATGCTCAGAAATACAAATAAATCAACTATCAAGCCATAAGAAATGTGGAGGAATCTCAAATATATTTTTTCAAAGTAAAAGAAATTAGTGTGAGAAGGGTATATATTGAATAATTTTAAGTATATGACATTCTGGAAAAGATGAAACGATCAAGACAGTAAAAAAAAAATCAGCAGTTTCCGAAGTCTTGTGGGGAGAGAAGGATGAAAAGGTCCAGAACAGGTGATTTTTAGGGCGGTGAAACTATTTTGAATGATGCTATAATGATGGATATCTAAAATTAGATATTTACCGAAACAAAGAACTGTGAAACACAGAAAGAAACTCTAATGTAAATGATGGCCTTCAGTTTATACTATCAGGTTCAGGTCATCAACTGTGACAGATTACTGCATTAATACGCGATGTAAATAATGAAAACGCATGGCAGGAGAAGAGGTTTATGAGAACTTCCGTTGCTTTCTGTTCAAGTTTTCTATAAATCTAGAATGACTCTAAAAATGAAGTCTAATTAATTTAAAAAGTACCCATCTAACTATCAGAAAAACTATTCATTACTACTATAACTGCCTCAAACTCATTGTGAACTTAGTTTAGACTGCTGAAGACTTACAGGTATCATCTGCTCCTTACAACTATATACATCAGATAATTTTGAGATACTTAGAAAGGTTAATGACTTAGAATATCACCTAATAATGAGTTTCTTGTAATTGAATGGTATTGTCTATATGACGTTATAATGATTATTCAGATTCTAACATATTTAGTTTCTAATACCCTGTATCAAATATTTAGAATATGAACATATATAAAAATTTGGAATATATTTTACATAGAAGACATGTGGAATTCCTATCCATAGGCTACATATATATAGATATGCCTATGGATATGAATTCTACATATATAGATATATAGATATAATTGCATCTGTGGATATCTATATATATATATCTATATTATATATGTAGAGAGTATAAAGAACAAAAAATGGGGGGCCTAGGGAAGGCGTATATAGCATTGACAGGATATCTTAAAACATTAACTATTTCAATTTTCTCAAATGGTTTGTAATTCTCCACAGCACTGCTGAAAATTCTGAATTAGATCTGAAAATTTTGTACTCTATCTATGATGAAAAGGACATTTAAAAATGGTTAAGTATTTCTACTTTGTCATCTGTTCCCAGGTGGGGAATGTTAACATCCCTATGTCCCTTATCATCATATCAATGGTTTTTTTATCCTCCTCTCCCTTGAAACTTTTTGACACAGATAATTCTGCCTGTTTCTCAAAGATTTCTACTACTCCATAATCCAAACATCACAATCTCTTTGTTCTTGCTTCTTTTCTACTCTTTGTCTTTTATAGATTATCCTTCTTGCCCCAAATATCTGTAAGATGAGTTCTTTGAACTCTCCTTCAAAATTACAAAGCAATGGCTCCATAACGTCCTCCTGCAGAGCATATATCAGTGTCTCCTTATATAATTTGTTCTGTGTTCAGAACCTACCAAAACTATTTTTGAAGATTTGAGTTTGAATTATTTTATAAAGAAGCATTTTAAGGAAGGAAAGAAGAAAAGGAAGAAGCAACTATATTTCATTGTTTTGTTTTTTCACCCAGACCAAGGTTAGTAAATCTAGGTCCTTGGGCTTTACATGCCAGTATCTCAGCCACCCATTCTTCTAGCTCTTGTAAAATATGCCCCTGTCTAAAAGAGACAACATCACATTGACCACCAAAGAAATGGTGTTTGTCTAAATATGTACTGATATAATAGAAGCTACCTATATTTTAAAATAACAGTGCTATGCAACATCTAGCTGTGTTTGATATCTGGACATTGTTGAGGCATCAGCTGATGATTTTGTGCAGTATTCTACTTATGGAGAATAAGAGAAAAAACTTAGCTCTAGACTCAAAGTTATGAAAGAGCTCTGTGGGTTCCCCTGATCAAAGTTTAGACTCAAGCATATGAAACACTGAGCGAAGCTTATAAGCTTTGAATTGCTTATCTATCAACTGGTTCTGCCTTACTTTTTGCATCTTTTCCATTTATTTCAAACATTTTCACTTTTACTCTATTTTTTTTCATTCTGCCCTAAGATATGTATCTTTATGTGACACTCTGAATTATTTTAGAACAAGTCAGGTTGTGAATAAATGAACAAAATAAAAATAGACAAGCAAATGGGACCAGAATTTAATTTATTATGTTAGGAAATCTTATGTCCCTAGGATCTATTTAAATGCATGTTAAGAAGGTTTGCATTTATAAGACTCTGTGAACCCTCCAGGAATTTTTTAAAAGCACCCATAGCCAAGGAATGATTGCACCATTCATCCCAAATTATCTCCTTATCTAAACCAAGCAGTGTGATTCCCTTCTCTGTTTTTATATTTTAGGAAATGAAGTCCATGACTAACACCTTGAAAATAGTTTGTTTGAAGAAATTTTTAAATTACTGTGAAATATTTGAACATATACTTCATGGTCCATACTGCAGCTACTATTCTTTTCCACAAACTGTAAGTATAAACACTCCCAGCAGGCAGAGCTGTGTCTTTGTGAGTTTGCTTCCTCTCACCCACTCAGGCTGTGGTTCCAAGTCCAGGTTCTCTGGAGGTAACAACTCCACCATTTGACCTTGAAAAACAGCTCATTAACAGAGATATTTTAATGAATGTTATGAGATTATGCAGATATTGTAAGTAGATGCTATTTTTAATTAAAGCAAATTTGTCTATGGGTAGAAGAAAGTAGACTTCAAAAATGTCAGGCAACTGCCATTACTGAATTACTCTTCACTGAAAAAGAATTTGCCATCACTTTTCTTACCCAGCACCCTTAGATTTTTCAATAAGAAAAGCAGCTTCCACTTTAGAAGACAACTTGAGTAATTGGAAAATATCTTTTTTAAAAAGGGCGACTAATCCATCTCTGTGGGAGGGCCATGGGAGCAGGTCAGGAGAGCCTGTGGTCACCATTCTTTGCCTCTAATTAACTGGAGAAGTTGTTGCTATGTATCTATGCCTTTAGCCAGGACAAAGTTCTCTGCTTTAAAGTGTCCACAGGATTAACCAGTTGTTGGGACCGAACTGCTCTCTGCCTGCTTCTGCAAGATATTCTGAGACAGATTTTCTCACAAGTCAGCAGAGCAAGAAGCTGATAACAGAAAGCTACAGCTGCGCTCCATCCTTCAAATGTTGCTGTACCTTCAAATGTTCCTGACAGCAGGGGAACAGCCTATGCCTACAAGTCTCTGTTTTATACTCATTACTTCATTGGAACCCAGAGCTATAAAATAAATCAAAGAGTCAGGATCTGGGTCACTACTTCTCAAACAGAGTGGTGTCTCACCTGGCTCCCGCTTTTCCAGATGTATGTTGTCTGTCTTTCTTTAGGCTCCTGTAGCCTCCACTCGGGGACCCTTTTGATGAGCTGCACGGGTCGTGGCAACGAATCCAGGATAATTTTCCTATTTGAAGGTCTATAACCTCTGTTATATTTGCAAAGACCCTTTTGAAAGATGATATACTTACAGGTGCCAGGGACCAAGTGGTGGGCCTCTTGAGGAATCTATTCTACAACAACATTGACACAGTTAGATCTGTGCGATTAGTCTGTCTTTCTCCAACTACAGAATTTACATTCCACAACAATCACAATATGAGGCCTATTAAACTCAGGCAATTACTTCTTTCATTCTCAAGAAGTGCCTGCTGTATAGGAGTATAGTGTGCTAACTTTTCTAGATGTTCACTTTCTTAAATTAAAAAAAGGATGTGTCTGGTTACTGCAACATTTATCACTTTATATTATACAATTACATTATTCCATTAAAATAGTTCATCTGTCTGTGCTTAATATATTCTCTTTCAAAATTTTCTTGGCAGTTGGTTCACTGAAATTAGATGGCTAGATAGATAGGTGATACATAGATATAGAGATTGGAATTTTTATGAAAAATCTCTAAGATAAGTATCATTCTTTTCCTACATATGAGGAGATTGAAAGCTTAGAGAGGTGAAGTGACTTGCTAAGAAGTGGGAAATGAATATCCAAATGACATTCAGCTCAATCCATGCACTGTCTTCATATAAAGAATATAAATCTGATGTACAATTTTTTGAATAATAACAATTTATGTATTTGAAAAGATATGACATGAAAAATATGAAAAGATGTCACCAAGGTAGTGAATGAATAGATATGGAAGCACAAATCAATGGCAATTATGATTTATAAGAATTGTTTAAAAAATTGACAACTTTATAGACTTAAGATGGAGAAAGCATATATATATTAGCCTTTTGTTCACATCCAAATTTGAATAAAGTTTGCAGTTCTCAAAATAATAAGAGTCCTGATGATGGCAAAGAGAATTGGAATTCACAACAAATGAGACAGTCCAACACATTTCTGGACTATAGAAACAAATAGAATAGAAGAATGTTGACTGAGGGAAGAATTCAACTATCAAGAAGCACAAAAGAAGATTATGACATATTCACCTGGGACACAGAGAGTCTCTTGCCCCCACATGGTGTATGTGATAGGGAGTGGGAATCAGAAATAGGACAGGAAGCTATTTAATTGGAAATAGAATAATATCGCTCTCCTCTATTTGCAGAGTACAAGTTATATAGTTTTGACACCAAGAGGGGTAGTGGGGAGGAGTGTCTTCATGGTATCAACTGAGTCAAGCTACAGTGTCTGTTATGCCTACTTGTGACCTTGCATTTCTCCTTTTAATTTGATGAGACTTCTGGTTTTCCTCTCTCCATCCCATTCATTGACACTGACATTAGATGAGTTATCAATGAAGAAATGTGTTTGCAATTCTTATCCTTTGCTTCACAATGTAGAATAAAGGTAGGTTTGAAGCTGAAAGATAATAGCTTAATAGCCATTATATCTCCATGGAGATACATTATCTTCCATTTAGGTCAGGATAGGGTTCTCACTGCAATTACTTAAAACATTCAGAATGAGTTACTACTTTCTAACTTCAAATATTGATACTTTCTGAAAATTCCCTGGCTCTCTTTCCCCAGGTTGGATCTCCTTTGTATAGATTCCCAAATGTTCAATACAACTATGCTTTTGGGGCAGTGCACTGGCCTACTGGTTACACTTCAGGTTAAGTCCTGCATCAGGTGTCAATACTCAACCCAAGGCTGCATGAATAAGCTAACTAATTCATATACTACATAGCATGCAAAAACAACATGGCATTCACCAAAGGTCATACAGAGTTCTATCTAAAATTCTGAAAAGCTGAATTATTTAACCAAAGTAAAAATATTTCATGGCATTCAGACAGATCCATCATCACTCAATCCAAATAAAAATAAAGTGATCACTTTTTAAATTTTCTGAATAGTAACTTTCCTTTACAGCATTTTTTCCTTTTAGGATGTTTCTCTTTTCCCTTTATTTATATTCAAGGATGTGTAATTATAAAACTAGGAATCCAATTTGAACAGAAAAAATGTAAAAAACAGAAAACAAAAGAATGTTGGCAAACTATGGAAATTATTCATTTGTTAGAGACAGTCAATAAACACTTCCACTTCTATTGTTCAAACACACACACACACACACACACACACACACACACACACAAAGAACTCACTCTGTTTTCACGAGCCTATTGTGGACATTGTTTATTTCCTCATGGAGCCCACCCATCATTTCAACTGGCATGGGGTATGTACTATGGTCTATTCATTTCATTCTTCATGCATTTTCCTTTCTAAAATTAGAAATTAGACTAAATAAAACTGTGGCAGAATATTTTGCATAAAGTATTTTCTTCTTAATTACATTAAAGATATTTTTCCTAATCATATTCAGAAACTATCCAGCCAGCACATTTTCCCTGGGTAAGATTCTTCCCCCTAGTATTGCTTTTTGTGTTTAGATGAATGACACATTTATGCATATATATAAAACATATCTATATATACACATACACATGAACACAAAAGGATAAGTCAAAGAATTAATTATAAATTAAAATACCATTCAGTTGTCAAAAGAAAACAATCTACTATGGTTATAGTATTAACTTATCATGTTCTGAGCATTTGAAACTTAATAATATGTTTACAGTTCTCATGGTCAACTTTATTTGACAAGATACTAAAATAATCAGATCATTTAAAAATATTTGAGCTATGTAAAAGCCCCTTCACCAAGTGGCATCTCTTCCATTATCTTATTGTATAGATGAATAATCAATTACATCAAAACTATGGGCAACTTGTCCAAACTCAGGTAATAATGCAGGGATAAAACCTCCAGTTTCAATAGTATCACATAGTGTCTTTCCAGTATGCTACATTAAACCAAACATCTCTTTCTCAAGCCACATTACACAGCTTTGTGGAAAAGTTCCCACTGCTCTAAGGTAGCTTACTTCATTCTCAATTTATCACTCTAATGTATATTTGGAAATTCAGAGAATATCTGAAGACCTAAACCAATATAGGAGAAGAAAGAGAATGAATCTTTGAAAGCCATAATATTTATATTCTGCTTTTGGCATTTGTTCAAACATCTTCTCAAATAAAAATGGTTCTGAGATTCTAACATATCTCAGACCAAGTTAGACTATGGTCACAAAACAATAAAAAAGAAAGCAAAGATTTATTGAGTGTATTTGGTATAATACTTGTTCTAAATATGCCACTTTCCTTAATGAGATACTTATCATTATATCACTGAGATCATCAGAAAAATAATACTCAAATATGTATATCTACATTCTAAGTTCACATGCTTTATGAGTGCTGAGATTTGAACCAATGACCTTGCTACCATAATACATGTGTATTATACTTCTTTCATTCAGTGACTAGAAAATACCTAAAGGTAATGTGACCTAGATGATCTAGATGATTTGAAATTTTAAATGTCATACCTTTGCGTACTGAGTTAAGCTTAAAATTCTTTATAAGTGATTATAAACACCTCTGTTCTCCATGCAGATAACACAAGATAAGAGAAGATCTGCGATCTTCAAGACACTTTATCCACTCCTTATACAGTTTAAATTCAACAAATATTTGAGTACCTATCCTGTACCATACATTAATCTATAAGGCTTAGAACAGAATAATGAATACAACTCAACAAGGGATGTGTGAGTGGTTTTTGGATTGAGAGTGGGACTATATTGAGACAACAACCATTGTTGTCAAATATAAGGGACTAAGAATTTTGGAGACAGGAGTTGATATTGGATTCAGTTTCAGATATTTGCATGACTCTGGGGTATCTTGAAGGAGCAATTTCAAAGGATGTAGAGAGAAGGTTTTGTGACATAGAGAAGAGCTTACTTCTAAAGCATTGCTGTCTTTGAATTTTTGGCATTCGTTAGGTCTCAAAATTATTAACAAGTGAGGTCATATACCATTTTACCTCACTGAGAGTCTTTCTTGAGTAGCATGGAACTCAGTCAATTAAATCTATAAGGTTCTCATCCAACTTTAGGACTGAGTCATTTTATCAAAGTCTACAAATATAATTTCTTCTTTGGATTGTGTGACTTTCTGCAATAGAAATTTATGTATATCACAGTTACTGTATGTTTGTGTACTTATCAGAATAAGAAATACATTAAAATATACTTACAAGTAATTATTCCATAATAAGTTATATTGTCTTTTATAATAATATATGGGCATGACCCAGAAGAGTAGGTGTTAGGAAAGTTGACTCTTAAGGAGCATTGGCCATGTAACTCCCAAGGATTCAGGTTCACATCTCTGGTCTGTGGGGTGGGGGTGGGGAGACAACCAATACAAACAACTGAAAAAATAAAGTAAAATAGAGAATAAATGTTTACTTCTTTTGGGTGTTCTATATTTTACAAGACAAATACATAAAATATCTGAGTCTTGGAAGCTGCTAGAAAGAAGATAAATCAGACCATATGAAATCAATACTAATATTTCAGGCTAAGGGTTAACATTAATAACTTGAGTTCAGTGCTATTTGGGACAGAACCCCAGAGTTGTCCATCGTTGATAGAGAAAGATTGTACAGGAAAGTCAAAGGAATTAGACATTGAAGAAAAAAATGAAGGAAAGGTTAAAACTTATTCAAAGCAGAAAACATGAATAAAAATATTGGAAGAATCAAGATATGTGGGGGTTTACGTTTATCATGACACATTTTCAATAAGGTGAGGTTAGGTCACAGAGGCCATCTTGGGTCCATTCATAGAGGGAACTGGAGACAAGGATTTTGGTCCTTGGAATCTGAGTCTGACTTTCACCACAAACAGGGGGCTGTGTTTAAAGTTCCTCTGATAAACATTTCCCCCATTCTTCTCAGACCAACTTAATATACATAGAACACTTGATACTGTAGACTTCTAAAGACCTCTGATGACACAAAAAGTAGGCCTGAGTACTGTGCTCCTACAAGATAATGACATGTCCCTTGATAGAAGAGGATAAACGGTAATAAAAATGCTTTGCAGTCAGTCATAAAATTTGACAGAATCTGGAGACATCACGTCGGTTATCTTTGCCTTAAGTATCTCATTAACATGAAAAAGGATAATCAAAAACAGTCTAACTTGCTGTAAACGGCAGCCTTACTTGTCAAACTTTCTATTGGGAAACAGATCATTTGGAATTCCTTTTCCAGACTTAACTGTGGACTGTGTCCTTCTCATCCTCTCTGCAAAGACCTGTGCCATCATCCATGAACAATGTAGGCTTCCCCAGGGATATCCTGACCTCTGCAGATGCACACGGGGAGAGGAAAGTAGCTAATGAGAAAGGAGAGGCCCTCACACAACCCACACTCAAAGAAATTTTGCTGTTTGCCTGCTAAACTCATACCATACAGTTAACTGAGGAATATCAAGCACCAGACCCACTTGGGAGTACAATGATCCAGAAATGGCTATAAAGGTATATACCATTCCCGATATATGCCAATGCAATGTTAGTTTAGAAACAGAATTCCTCATAAATAATTTGAGGCTTTGGGAACTAGGAATGATAATAATGTGGAGAGAAAACTAAGTTTGGAAAAAAGTCACTTTTTCCAAATGTGTTGAAAGATTTGGAGGTATCTTGTCAGCAGTGTTTTGAAAGGAGGTGGGTTGGAGTCCCAGTTTCTGAGGATGGCCTGAGTGACACACTCCTCTCCTCCCAGTAATGAAATCTTAGCACTGGTCTTGGGCATCACTGCCTACCTCGTGCCACTCTTAATCTCATTTCAGAACACTAAACTCATCTAGGAATATATGAAATACCGACTTAGAGACCGGCAGCCCCTTAGATACTGGCACATGAGTGACATTTGTTTTAAACCACTTTCCCTAAATACATTATGTGATAGTCTGGTGCCTGACAGATGTAATGTCTGGGACTCCTCTCTTCTTTGTCTTCCTCTGGCTCTTGGGTGAGAACTCTTGTTCTGCAATGTGCCTGGTACCCCTATACATCTGCGTGTCTGTCTCCTGCACTTGACTGTGAACTTTCAGAAGGCAGAGGCCAAGTCTTCTGCTGTGTATTATCCCATAGCATCTTGCTCCTATAATGAATCTTTGCTAAACTGTATTGAATTGTATAATGGAACTTCTTTTAGAAGTTTCTTGGTAACCTGAAGAGTATGTTAGACAAGTCATGGGAAACACTTAGGGGCAATAACACCAACAGTGAGTTTCTAATCTTTTTTAGGGACCCAATCAGAATCTTCCTAGCCACCAAAATTATTCATCTTCGCTTTCTAAGATAACATTTGCCTAGTGCTTTGGGGATACTTTCAGGTTATACGCTTTAAAAATATTATATTTTCTAGAAGCAATCTAGTTTCTCTGAACATGGAAGGTTGTTCATTCTTAGTGGATGGTCTTAGAGGCTGGGAAGGGAATAACATTTGACTTTTACAAGGCCTATTAGAGTTTTACTAATATACCCAGGGACTCCTTTGTGCTAGGTTTATCCTAAAATTATTATAGAAATAAACAAGGGCATATCTTCATCCCAGAAATGAAAATTCTTTGATGTTTTTCATCATAAAAATCCAAAAATAGGGCACACCCTGGTGGTCTAGTGGTCTAATATACCCTGGGAGCAGTTCTACATGCAATCTGTAAGGTTTTTCTGGGCTCCGCGAGGAGAAAAGCTCAATCAGACAAAAAATGTCGAATAGCCAGGGCTTTATTGGGGTTTGCACACCCGGGAGAAACTCCCAAGTCCGCAGAGGGCCGGGAAGTCGTGGGCTTGGAAGTAGCGGGCTTGGAAGTCGCGCACAGAACAAAGGGGTACCGGCTCTTTAAGCAGAGGAATTTCGTGGGCTTCCAATATCACGATTGGGGATTGGCCCTGTGAATCCAGGTGTGGGGGTCGCATCCCTTATTCTGATGTCATCCACCTTTTTCCCGGGCTTGGCTTTTCCCGGGCATGGCCGCTGCTGCTTTTCTTTTGTCCCTGGGCCAGCCTAACACAATCAAAGTCTGAGGTTCAAGATCTGGAGCTGCAGGGAGCAACCAACATGAACAATTAAATAAAAATAAAGTGCTTTTTCCTCCTAGCTCTTCCTGCCTGCCTACTCACCTTCATTCATATCTGCACCTTTCTTTAAAAAAAAAACTAAAATATTAGAATAGAATGTAAATTCAGGTAAAAAGATACAAAAAATGATGATTTACTAGAGGATGAATTTCACTGGGAATTCAGGAAAAGGGTCTCTAAGGTGACATGAAGCTGATATTTGAAAAAAAAGAATAAGCCAGATGTGGGTGTTAGGCTGGCCCAGGGACAAAAGCAGCAGTGACCATGCCCGGGAAAGGCCAAGCCCGGGAAAAAGGTGGATGACATCAGAATAAGGGATGCAACCCCCACACCTGGATTCACAGGACCAATCCCAATCGCCATATGGGAAGCCCGCGAAATTCCTCTGCTTAAAGAGCCAGTACCCCTTTGTTCTGGGCGCTACTTCCAAGCCCGCGACTTCCCGGCCCTCTGCAGACTTGGGAGTTTCACCCGGGTGTGCAAACCCCAATAAAGCCCTGGCTATTCGGCATTTTTTGTCTGATTGAGCTTGTTTCCTCGCGGAGCCCAGAAAAACCTTACATTTTGGTGCCGAAACCCAGGAGGAGTTGTTGTCTGCTTAGGACCGCTCCTCTTCCCGCTCCCCGAGGAGGCCTCGTGGCCACCCGTCCCGTCTACGAACCAGGGTAAGTGTCACTGTCCCAAATTTTTTGGTCCTCAACCGCTGAATCCGGGCCCCTGGGTACTGATACTGAGAGACTGCTGTCACGGAAAGTCGCAGCGCTGCGTCAGTGTGATCTTCTCTGGAGAGACTGCTCTCCTCCTCTGTAACCGGGATCTGAGTCAAGGAGACGTCCCTGCACTCAGACTCCCATTTGTCTGACCAGCTCAACAGACTGGGTTGAGGGACGCCAATTCCCTATCTGTTGTTCCTTGGGGACCAAAAAATGGGAGGGCAAGATTACGGCCAGGCCGTTATACCAGCCCGACACTTTCAAATTCGCTACCCTGATGGACTTAGACACTTTCTGCCCATGGACCGGGAAATGGCCTGAGGTTCCCTACATCCAGGGTTTTTGGACTTTGCACTCCCGCCCCCACCCCTGCCGTTGGCGCTCCACTGCCGGGGGTTGGAGCCTGGCGGACCTTCCACACCCTCTGTTCCGGGGCTTCCTTCCTCCTCCTCTAACTCTGCAGGGGGCCCCGCCTCTCCTCCTCCCCCCTCCCCTTACCACCCGCAGCCGAAAAAGAAAAAAACTGAAAAAGGCCGAGGATGGTCCCCAAACCCCCATTCGAGATCTGGTGAACATGGCATTTAAGGTTCTTAATAATCGGGAAGCAGAGGCTGAAGCCGCCCGCCAGGCGCGCTTACAGCAAAAAGTAGCCCTGCAGACCCAGGTTATGCTGGTGGCCCTGCGGCCGGTGGTGATGAGGGCAAAGCCTAAAACTGGAATGAAGGCAGTCCCGCCAAGGAGGCCTTGCCCGGACTGCCGGCAGCTCGGCCACTGGAAGGATGCTTGTCCCCTTAAGAGCTCGTACCCGGCGCCTCCACGCGGAGAATTAGCTCAAGGCGCGAACTCGCCTCTGGCCACATCGGAGCTCCTTGGGCTTCTGAATGCCGCCCCACCCTCGCAGAGCCCAGGGTAACGTTGCAGGTAGCGGGTAAGTCCATCTTTTCTCGTGGACACGGGGGCTGCCTACTCTGTTTTACCGTTTTGTTTTGTTTTGTTTTTTCTGGACCCCTAGTTCCTTCCCAGATCTCGGTAATGGGGGTAGACGGGACCCATCTTGCCTCC